>JBBPBO010000005.1:44526682-44657400 GCA_037974295.1 Cicer cuneatum | reverse complement strand
AAAAAAAAAAAAAAAAAAAGAAAACTCACCTCTTCATTTCCAAAAGGATTTAGAAGATGATGATACTCTCCACTTTTTCTACCTTGAATTCTAGCAAAAAAAAAATGTAATTTTCTTTGTTCTTGTTTTGCCACTGTTTATTTTCTTCTGCTTTCTTCTCTCTCTCTCAGTCTTTCTTCTTCTCTCTCTTACCCTTTCTTCCTCTCCCTCTCTGTGTTTCTTGTTTATCTCCTCCTCCCTTCTTTTTCTTTTTGTTTTTCTTTTCTTCTTTTTCTCTCTTATTTTTAGTAATTTCCCCATTCTCTTTTCTTTCTTTCATTCTTATTATTATTATTATTATAAATTATAATTGTATACTAATAAATAAAACATATAAAAAACATTACTACCAACTTGGAACGGTTTTCTGTTGATTTTTTGCCCAAATCCGTAGGTAAAAAGTTGATTTCTAGTAGTGTATGGTGAGACCTTCTCTCAATTAAAATGCTTAAATCCTTCAAAGATTCTATTGTGAGCTTGCGTGCACATAAAGTTTAGTTGAACGTTATTGATTTTGGTCTTCATGAAAGAAAAAAAATGCACGACTAATCAAATAACAACATTCCTGTGAAGTGTAAAAGCATATTTGGAAAATGTTTCTTGATAAATGACTTGGGCAATATTTTCTAAATGTTAAGATTCAAGACCTATAGAGATAGATATGCGAAGTTGTTTGATCTTAGTCAACGTACATATGATAGTATTACAATGATTTATCTAGGAGACAATGTTCTATCTCATCACTTGAGAAAGAGTACATGAAAATAATTTCATTTGTTGATGAAATTGGAATCATCATGTGCATCATTATATATATTATATATATATTAGACCATATATCTCGTATTCTATGAACATAACAAAAGCTACCAATTTTTAGTGAATGTCACTAATTATATTATAATCAAGTATGTTCTTTAGTATCTAATTGACTAAAGACATATTCTTGATAGATGATAATAAATATGTCATTGTAAGGAGATTACATTGACACTACTTCTAAATAAATTAAAGTAATTTAAGATCAAAGTTTGCATTATGCTTTGCATATATTATGGTACTTTAAGTTGGAAGAGTTCTAGATCAGGGATTCTAATTCTTTTATAAGATGAGTATATCTACTTCTAATGTGATTAGAATTGTGTATTGAAATAAATTGCATGGAGGGACATATCTTGGATAGATTAATCCAATGGTGTAATTTAATTTGCTTTGACTACATTGAGGTTTAGTCACTGCTACAAGTCCTAATCCAAAGCATTGAAGTTAAAATGCGGATTTGGTTTATGTGCAATGTAACTATACCGAGGGATACTCGTTGAAATCATCCTTTCTAAATTTTATTTTTTATTTTTTATTTAAATTCGTGTTAAAAATGTGAACCCAAGTCCATAAAACTCCTTATACCTAAAAAATTCAACGGTAATTATACAGTGTATTTGTCGTATAACAAAAACGTTGACACACAACTTGGAATCAAGTTCTCATGATATAAATGTGGTCCGACGTATCCATTTGTCATTTTTCATATCTTTTGTACAAAAAATGGACCCAACAAACCTTGTTCTTCTTTCATCTCAGAGCTTAAAAGAATGTACAAACAATTTCGATCAAAGCAATCTCATTGGGTTGACACAGTTTGGAAAATTGTTTAGAGGAAATTTTCAAGGTGAACATGTATTTGTGAAGTTATGGGATGATGAAAAGTTGAAGCACGTAAGTTCTAAATATAATGATGAATATTTGATTCTCAAAGTAAGTTCTCTCTCTAAATTTCTTTATTGATTTTATTATTGATTTTTTTCTCCTCTCCAACTCTAATTTGATTTTGTTTATTAGGAGGAAATAAAGTTTTGGACAAATCTAATTTTGAAATGTAGTCCTAACTTGGCTAATTGGATTGGTTATACTTGGGAGAAAGATATAAAAGGGATCGTGTATGATGTTAATCCATTTGATACTTTGGACAATGTAATCAAGAAAGGTAGTATTTTTTTATCTCTATTATACATTTTTTATCACCTTTTAGAAAATATTTTTAAGTCGGTTCTAAAGGATTTTCAAGCTGGGTTTTTAATGGATTTAGATTATCCATAACAAGGTAATTAAAATCGGACTGGATCAACCAATCGGTTTAACCGAGGATTTTTTCAGCAATCCAACAAAAAAAAGAAAATTCAATAATTTTCATTTTGGTCCTTGAATTGTTAAGGTATATATGCTTGGAAACAATGGTATACAATTTACTTTTGATTTTCTAATATGATTTCTTTGCTATTACAGATAGCTTGAATTGGCTGCCGAGAATAAATCTAATTCAACAGCTTGCTAGGCTCTTGAAATTCATCCATGACCAAGAGAAACAAAATATGGTGTTAAATATTAGTGCATCTCATATACTTCTTGATAAGGTTAGCACTTTATCATGGTAACAATCCTCTTCTTTGCTCATGTGGAATTTTTTTTAATTAATCCTCTTTTTTCATCCAGGATTACAAGCCAAAGTTATTTGATTTGTTGTTGGTTAGTGAAGTGAACATGCTAAAGGAACAAATTACAATCTCGACTAGCTACATGGATCCTTATTTTTCTCTAAGGGGTAAGTCTTTTAAGTACATTGAACATATTTCATTTCAATTTGTAACTATAATACCCTAAAACATTACATTATGTTTTTATTAAATCATAAAAGACCATTCTGCCTATATACTGAACATAATGCTAAAGTTTAGTGCTCAAAAACAATTTCTAACCTATCATATGAATATTGCAGTAGGATTCTCCATTGTCATTGGATAGAGATCAAACAACTCTATCACGATTTTGAAAAATCAAACATTTGACATTTCAATTGTCCAATTCAAATCGTCGGTTTAATCTACCGCAACATCAAAAAATCTATTTTGAAATATAAGTCGTGTTTGGATACACAATTTAATTAAGCTCTTACAGTATAAACTCTTATCATATACATGGATATGCATAAATTATCTTTATAATAAAATATAAAATAAAGTCAAATTGTTTTCGTAAACTATTCTAAAGAGCTTATAGAAATAAGTCAAAAATAACTAATGAACATATCATAAGCTTTTTCCATAAGCTCTCTAAACAATTTCAAAAATCCTTAATGTCACTAGAGAAGCTTAGATAAATCAATCGAAACAAGTCTATAATGTATGATCTGCTTCCAATATTCTAATTGTTGATAGGTACACGCGGCTATATAGTCCATGAGAAAAACAACATACTACTAACAAGTTTACCAGACATTCACATCTAGACCCCAACCCACATATTAGGAGTCTAAAAAACTCCAAAGCCAATTTTACGAGGCATTCAAATCTAGATTCCCAACCCACATGTTAGGAGCCTAAAAACACTCCAAAGCCAAAGAGAACCCTATACACATAAGCCCCCATGGTAGAAGTCCCCCAAATCTAAAATTGGCCCAAAAGCCCAAACTTTTATGTTAATTTTATTTTTTCAACAATTTTTTAAATTTTATTTTGGCATAATTTCAGTTTTAGTCTCATATTTTTACTTATTTATGAAATTGGTCTCCCATTTTGAAATCCCCTAGCTATGGTCCCTCCCTCAAATATTTGGATGCAAAAATAGTAATGTAATATGTTTTAAATGATGTGACATACAATAAAAAGATTCAAAATGATTTAGATGGATTAGATATTTATATGTGATTATTTAAATTAGAAAAATGAACAAATTTTTTAATATGAAATGAAGTTTTTAAATGGTTTTCTTACAATATCATAAATGTTAATTATTCTAAATCTTCATATTAAATGAGATATCATGTAAAATATCTCACGTCATTTTTTTAGTCTAAATAATTTTTTATGAAGGATTAGATTAAAAAATTTAAAATAGAGAGACTAATTTCATGAATAGATTAAAATAGTGGAATTGCAAATAATTCTTTTATATTTTTGTATTTTTGTTGGGAAAATTTTTCCACAAAAAAAAAATGGGAATTTTTTCGTAAAGAAAATTTTAATAAAAAATGGGGCCACAAATCCCCTTAATTTTTTCCCAAAATTTAATTTTTATAAAAAACAACTCAAAACATTATTATGTGACAAAAAAATGGGATCTCGAATACTCCTAATCTAGAACAAAAAAAAACGATATCATGGGAGCGGAAGCATAAAATAAGCTTTCTCAGGAGAGAATCGTAATTTAAGGGGTTTAATAGGAGATTAGATGGGCCTTAAAGGTTTGGAGCTCTTTTGACAGTTTTAATTAAGGTTTTAAATAGTTACCGTAGTTGTGATTACAATTGCGTTAAAGATTTTGCAATTTCAACTACTGCAGATATTTCGTTAAAAAAATTTGCGATTTCCACAATTACGGTTTTAAATATAGTCTCTAATTGTAAATAACAAGTGTAACTATCTAATTAGCGTATTTAATAGTCAAAAACAATCATTCACGTTGATACAATTAATAATTTGTAGTTTGAAGCCTATGCACATGAGTTATTCTTGCAATACACATTTTTCAACACATGGGCTAATTTGATTGAAATTTAAATGAGTCGCACTAAATTTATGTGAGGCTTAGGTGATCTAGTGAAACTCATTTGATATTCAACCAACTAAAAAAAATATGTATTGAAATTAGTGAATTATACAGTGTGTTGTTAGTGTTTCTAATCATATATATTTATAATACACCAATCTTTTCGCTTATGGTAGGTGGTGAATGGAACAGAAGTTGTGAAGTGTATTCATTTGGCATTATTTTACTTGAACTAATAACCAAAACAATTTCAGACATTAGAAACAGAGAAGATACAAGCCTAATAACAGATAGTCTAGTACATATTTGGGCCAAGAAGGAGTACAAGCCAAATTGTTCTCTTGTTCACAAACATCTACAACAAGATTGGTTTTATTGTGCTGAAGATGGTGTTTCAATAACTCTACTTGCTTTGCAGTGCATAGAATTTTTTCCAGCTAATCGTCCTTCAATGACTGATGTCTTGCAAAAACTAGAAAATCTTTCAGTGTTGCAACGTTTGACTGATGCTAGACCAACAAAAAAGGAAAAGAAATTCATTTCATCATAATGCAAATTATAGATTTCATAAGACAAATATTTGACAGTAAAATAACTTTTCCTTCCTTAAGGATATTTTATATGTGAATATTAGTGAAGCATGTTCTGTGTGATTTTTTTTTTTTTAAAATTATGCCAAATATTTTAAGATGACACGTTAAATAATCAAATATATAAATAAAGTCTTAAAATTTATATAAATATCTCAAGAGTTTAAAAATTGATCATTTAAATACAATTTCTATTTTTTAACATTTAATTTTAGAACACTTCTTAACGAAACTTTTTATATTAGTTTATTTCAATGTGTTGAATGACATAATATCTATGATAATCAAAATGATCGGATCGACTATTAAACCGATGTAAATATCAATATAATGTTAATTGGTTTGACTTAGTCAAACCAAAGTTGAACCATTTTAAATTACAAAGTTATTTTTTTATTAGTTTCATTTGTTTTGTATTCTTTCAAGTCAAGCCTATTAGAGCTAAGTTAGTTTGAAAAACAATGACCCTTAATTCTTGTTTTGATGATAACAACATATACGAAGGAATAATTTATACTCTAACATGTTTTTAAGTGTGTAGATCCTTTAATGAGTATTTGAATGTTTTTTGTCTAATAAAGAAGAATTTATTTGATTTTTCTTAAAGTTAATTCATTTAATCATCTGGTCAACATTCTAGTCAATAATGTGGATGTACAATTGAGTTGATCATTTGGCCAATAGTTTTTATCCAATGGTCAACACTTAGGATTCTGAATCGTATCTCCTTTCCAGCTTGATCAATAATTATTTCTTCCAAGCATAGTTCAGATTGATACGATCTTGATAATATGGCCGTTAGATGATTTTTTATTTCCCAATCTGATCTGATCAATTCTTCTAAAAAGATATTGTGCGTATTTGTTCAGATTGCTTTTGCAAATTGAATCACTTGAGTCTTCCTTCATATCCTTGATTTGATTTGGGCGGGAATAAACCTGGGCTTGTTCTTGGGTCTTCATAAGTAAGGATACGGCAAAGTCCAACTTAGTATTATGCTCAATCTATCAGAGCCTTTGACCTTCCATCAGAGTCGTTGACTTTTCTCCATTAGAGTCATTGACTTGATTTTTGGAGGTATGGATATTACAAGTATATAACAACACAACTTTGAATAATGGAAAATAAACATAGGATCATGGTTTCACTTGTAATATTAATACCTCAAGTTGTAGTTTTATATAAATTCTTATGTATTTTCTCAATTATCAATTCCTCTTTAAAACTATTAACAACGATTCGTTATTCAATGTAATATTTGTTTCTCTAAATTAATTCTTTGATTGATCATACAAAAAATAAAAATTAAGAGAAAGCATAAAAAATCAAGAGATTGAGTGATTGAAAGATTAGTATCTATGTTTCATCACATGTAAAGGTCGGTCATCCAAACATGTAAATAAAACAATAGGATAATTTAATTGAGATAAACAACAAAAATCTAAAATAAAACTAAAATTTAAAACTAAGACATAGTAAAAAGATATCTTAATCACAAGATTTATCAAAGACCCTAGAAGAGAATTTAGTTACTCATTGACATATAGAAAATAAAGTAAATAATAGAAATGTTCAGGAAACGAAATAAAACCCTCCAAGAGTTTTTTTTTTCTCCAAAATCTGAGACACTTTACTCCAGCTCCAACCACTCTTAAGCTTCCAAAGTGTTTGTCTTTATTTTCTGTTTCTCGTTTCTGATTTCTCCTCTTTATCATAGCAAGAAGATCATAACTTTATGCAATAATCTTCGCTTTCTTTGGCAACAACCTTTCCTCTTATTTGGCAACATTTTCTTATCATAAAATTCAATTTCCTTGAAGTGTGCAACAAACCTCCTTCTAGCACTCATAACTTGAAATATTAAACTTGATATGTTTGCATTAAAAATTTAATAGATTTGACAAATTTAAATTATTTTATTATCTCAATTATTTCTGCATATACGATAAATAATGAAATAAATAAGAATAAATTGAATTCAAAATTATAAAATAAGATAAAATAAAGGACAGATACTCTATTAAAATCCTATAAAAATAGGATTTATCAAACAACATCCCATATTTAAAGAGCAAATTTGAGAATCCAAAAACTCTTGTTTCAAAATCGAATGCTAAGAAGGCATTCAAAGCTAAAGAAAGACTTACCATGATTACACATATGCATGAGGATTTGGTTTCTAAGTCCACTGAATTTGAGAAGGAAAACGAGGCCTTCGGGAAGGCAAAACAAACTATCTCTTCAACCGCTGAGGAACTTCGGCTTAAGCTAGACGAAATTTGACCAAGTTTAACGGAGTGCAAGGAAAAACTCAAGGCCACTGATGAAAGATTATTGATGTGGGAAGCCGAGAATGCAGGTCTTGTGAAGAACACGTTCGTCTTGGATAAGGACTCTTTTGAGGATGCACTTTGAATCTAAAAGGGATGGATTATTTGAAGATTGTCAAGGACACCATTTTGGTTGAACCTTATACAGAGGTCAGAGGAGAACGTGTCGCTCCTCATGAAGTAGTTGAATGAAATCTGTAATCCTTGTAATTGCATGTAATTTTGTCGCCAAGATTTATATACCCTTGACTTGTTTTGTATTTGGATAATAAAGTTCCCTCTTCCAGGATTAATCTATCTTTGGTTTGTTTTGTTCTATTAATGATACGAATTTCTTCATTTATTTTGGCTTTTGTTGTTTGATTAATCATTTTTGGATTTATGACATTATCCACTTCGAGGTTGCTTTATTTTCTTAATTTCGATCATCTAATCGAGGAACGCTCTCTTGAAGAAGGGGTGCTACCTTATGTACGCTTTGTTCTGGTTGATCTACCAAAGACAATTGTATATATTCTCCAACATTTGTTTTGACGAAGGATTTCAACTTGTTACCATTCAACGTTCAGAATTTGTGTTGTTTTGTGAGAGGTTGCATTACTAACCATTTCTTTTAATGGATTATCCGCACATTTGAATATACATCATAGATCATTGAAGTTTCAATAAACTTCGCCCTGTTTGGTTAATTTCATATTGTTGACATGCATTATAATGTTATAATTATCTTGCACTAACAAATTTGTTGAATTGACTAATAGTTCTTTTTTTCATCAAATAAATTTCAGTATTAGCATACTGATTATTCTCACTCATTAACTTACTCTGCTATATTGAAGTAGAAAAGTTTTATCCAATTTGTCATTAAAGAGTTTCAAAACACAAACAGAAGTTTGATAAGAGATTAAAATAGAATGAAATTAAGAAAACTTTTGAAATTTATTTAAGTAGATCATTGACATAAAAAAAGAGTTTCTATCTGAAGTTGAAAAATAGTCACATGATAAAATATTTTCTTAGACAATCTTAATCTAAGATGATATCTCTCATTCAGATATAGATTTGAGATTTTTACCCTGTTCAATGAACACAGTTAAAATCCTTTTTCATTTATGTTATTCTCTTTGAGCATTCATTTATCTCAATACAGAGATTTTGTTATACTACTCAAAATGTCACTGAAGAGTGATTACACGTACACACAAAAAAGATTTAACACATATACTCAAGTTTTTAAAGAGAAACTATACAAAAGATCACCAAGAAAAACTTTTTCAAGAAATGGCTTTTATAAATAGATGAAATTGTCAGTTGAAAAATAGATGGTCTGCCAATGCATATTATCTATTGTCATTTCAATCTTCAATAATAAGTTTTTATCAATCCATGTTTTGAAAGAACAAAAAAAAATGAATTTCAAAAGAAGTGGAAAATAGGATTGAGCTAAAAATATACACTAATTCATACCATTTCACTGGTATCCTCAGCAATAAAAAATCTTTACTCTTACACAGTAAAGTGCTCAATCAAAAGACTGAGCTCTGATACCAATTGAAGGCGCTGGAAAACACAAGAAATGAGGGGTTTGAATTATGTTTCATTCATGAAAACTATTTGTATTGCTTAAACAAGATATGTTCTTTATCAAAACATTCTACTTATGAATATAAATCAGATTAAGTAAAATAAAGTCAAATCATAAAGAATTCCGATTAAATAACAAAGTAAAGATAAAAAAGGGATGCATGTATTTATATACTAGTTCACAACAAATTGTTGCTACATCTAGTACTCCCCTAAAAGAGAGATATTACCTCAATACGGTCGATGACTTAATCAACTATTTAAGCAATAGCATAAAAATATTATTTATTGTGTCTCTTCAAGGTTTGAGTATTCTTCATTAGCCTCCCCGGTCTATAGCCATTAACCTTTCTAATTTTCTCAACTTTCTAGCAAACTGCTGGTGATGTTTATCAGTATTCTTACACCTTTTCAAGTACTTCTTATGGATGAAGAAGTTGTCGTAACACCCTCAATATTTTTATATAGTACCAATTTAATATTAGTCAAAAGTATTTGTTTTATTAATTTTGTGATTTAATGATTTATTCTATATGTTTTAGATAGAGTACTGAAATTTCCAAGTTACTAACACTGCTATCGTTGAACATATTATAAATAATTTTATGCTTTCGCTATATTTATATAAAGCTACATCATGGTTAAAAAAAAGGTAAAAGACACCTACATTTCTTAAATCTACAAGCACATGTATATGGAATAAGGGAAATAATTAATGGGTCCAAGTAGAGCTAGAATTTATTTGTTTTTATAGTTTAGTTTGATAGGTTAATCCGATATTTTTAATCGGGTTTTAATTCTATTTTACTATCTTTTTGTTTTGTTTTAATTGTAAGGAGAAGTGAAGAAATAAGTGAAGATTCCTTGTGCAAAAAGCTCCGAAGACAAATGGTGTAGTCATGGTCCATATTGATCAGGAAGATGACAAAAAAGCAAGTTCCAACAAGAATTACGATCTAATCGTAATGGTTGAACGAGAAAAAACTGAGAATTTACCACAGCGATGCAACAAGGATTACTGTCTGGCCGTAATGGCCAATAGATCCGTACTCTGTTCAACTTCTGTTGCTAAACCGTTTTTCTTCTGTTAAATTAAGATGGTTTCTTGTAATTAAAGCTCGTGAAGACACATAGGACTATAAAAACGGACGAAAATAACTATTTTGTTACTCTTGTTTTTGTTTGTTCTCTTACCAATTTTTTAGTTTTAATAATATTCAGTTTTCTAATTTTATTATGTTGTTTTGTATTTTCAATGTTTTTATATTTAAGCTTTGATTCTACTATGATCATGTGTGAGTAGATCTTCCTTGTCTTGGGGTTGTAGGATTTCCAATTATGGATCTCTAACAATTTATATTTCTTTCTTTTTGCCACGAGTATTGATCTTTTAATTCAATCTTAGTAAAAATCATGTTCGTACTTGGATATTAGATGGTGTACTAAAAGTGAACTTGATATCTAACCCATAAGATTGGACAAGAGAATCAAATAATGAAAATAGATTTTAGTTCTCTTGAAATCACGAAAGATAGCTTCTCTTAATGAACTTTGCTAATACATCAATCATGAAAATAAGTTGATTATTAGTTTAAACTACACTTTTGATCTTCGAAAGAAAACATTAGTTATAATGGTTTATCTAATTTTTAAGAGTTTAAAACGGATTCATTTTATTGTTTCCATCATTGTGAAAAACTACAATTCCAAAACTTTTTTTTATTATACTGAATATTGTGAAAATCAGAATGATCTTCGTTTTTCCAAACTTTTGTTTTTTAATAACCAGAACGATCTTTCTTTCTCATAATGATCTTGCTTCTTCCAAAATGATCTTTTGTTGTTATGTTTGATACTTATCTTTAATTAATCCACTAAATAACACATGTTAAATAGCAACACACTTTTAGAATCATAATTAGAAGTTTAATTAACTTTGTTTGATTATCATCAAAATATTAATTTGGGATTTTACCTCAACAGAACTGACTGAAAATTCTAAACCTATATTATCCAATGCTGCTTGTCCATATTGTCATAAGAAAGGTAGAACTACTTGTCCCATACAAAAAATATGGAAAGATAAGAAAGTAGCCAGAGCTAACAAACAATGACCCAATCACATATAGGCACTTAAATATAAAATTATCTATGTTGCAGATATCCTTAGCAACAAAATTGAAACACCAGTCATGGTATCTGGACAATGGCTGCTCACGACACATGACAGGAGAAAATTCTATGTTCCAATACCTAACCCTCAAGAAAGGAGGATCAATAAGGCTTATATGTGATAAAAAAGGTAAGGTCATAGGGCATGGAATTATAGGCAATGGTCCCTTCCCTCTATTAAAAATGTCTTACTTGTCAAATGATTAATGCATAACCTGTTGGAACCAAGTTGGTTTTACACTTAAAGTTTTGTTGTTAATAAAAGTATTTTATGAGAATAATATATTTGACTTTGAAGAAGTATACCACTAGAGGATGCCACCAGAGGATGTCACCAGAGAATAACTCCAGATAATGCCACCAGAGGATGTCACCAGAAGATGCCACCAGAGGATGTCACCCGAGGATACCTCCAGAGGATGTCACCAGAGGATGCCACCAGAGGATGCCACCAGAGGATGTCACTAGAGGATGCCACCAGAGGATGTCACTAGAGGATACCTCCAAAGGATGCCACCAGAGAATGTCACCAGAGGATACCTCCAGAGGATGCCACCAGAGGATATCACCAAAGGATGTCACCAGAGGATACCACCAGAGGATATCACCAGAGGACGTAACCAGAGGATGTCACCAGAGGATACCTCTAGAGGATATCACAAGGGGATCCCACCAAAGGATATCACCAGAGGCAAAAATTAGAGGATATCATCAGAGACAAAAATCAGAGGATATCATCAGAGACAAAAATCAGGGGATATCATCAGAGACAAAAATCAGAGGACATCATTAAAGGATATCATCAGAGACAAAAATCAGGGGGTATCATCAGAGACAAAAATCAGAGGACATCATCAGAGGATACCATCCGAGGCAAAAATCAGAGTATAAAAGAAGACATGGTCAAGATTCATAGAAGATTTGATTCAAATTCGAAGAAGACTTGATTGAAATTTGAAGAAGATCTGATCAAAGTCTGAAGAAGATTTTATTTAAATTAGAACAAGATTTGGTTCAAATTTAAAAAGGAACATAATCAAGTTGAAGAATTTAGAAAAGAAATCTGAGCAAAATACAATTCGAAATCAAACTTGGACCAAGTAAAACCCCAAATCTCATCTATAAATAGATACAACAGGCTGAAGAAGAAATTATCGAAAAACAGAAGAATTCAAACTTAAATTCTAAATATTTTCTAAGTGTTCTTTTCTTAGAGTGAGAGAGTCATTGTCATAATTAGCTTTCCAGAAGCAACTACTCAAGTTCCAAACCTTTGTATCCAACCCGATAGTGGTGTAAGTTCCTTCTTCAATCTGGGATTGTCAGATTGGTAGGAGAAGACATGGCTTGTAGGGTCAAGGTGGTGTAAGTTCCTTCTTCAATCTGGGGTTGTCAGACTGGTAGGAGAAGACTTGGCTTGTAGGGTCAAGGTGTTGTTGTTCCTCAAAAGTCTGGGGCTGTCAGGCTGTTTGGGAAGACTGGCTTGGAGGGTCAAGTGCTGTGTAATTCAAAGTGTTTGAATTAGTGGATTAAAGCCTTCTGAATGAGGGGACTGGATGTAGCGAAGTTAATGGTGAACCAGGATAAATCTATGTGTCCAAGTACTTATGCTTTTATTATTCGCTGCTGCTGAATCTGATTGCTTCTTCTCCAAGTAATTTATATCAACTTTCATCAAATCAGCAAAAAGTATTCAACTTTGGCAAACACAATTCAACCCCCCTTCTCGTGTTTGCACCTTCATAACCTACTAAACATAAGTCAAATAAGTGACAGTGGTTATCATGTTACCTTTAATCAAAAGTCCTGTAAGGCAATAAGTTAGAAAGATGGATCCATGTTATTTACTAGCCAAAGGAAAAACTATATTTATAAGATAAATCTTTTTTATTTAAACAAACAAGAAGTCAAATGTCTTTTATTTGTTAATGAAGAACAATTGGTTTAACACAAAAGATTAGGGCATGCAAACTTAAAATTAATTTCAACTTTGAAAAAACATGATTTAGTTAGAGGATTGCTTAATCTTAAGTACAAATCAGATGCTCTTTGTGATGCATGTCAGAAAAGAAAACATATAGAATCTTTTTTTTCTTCTAAAAACATTGTTTCCACTACAAGACCACTTGAGCTGCATATTGATTTATTTGGCCCTGTAAAAATTGCCTCTGTTATGGTAAAAAAATACGGACTTGTCATTGTTGATGACTACTCCACATGGACATGGGTAAAATTCTTAAAACAGAAGGATGAGTCACATAGAGTGTTCATTGCCTTATGCAAATAGATTCAAAATGAAAAAGGTGGTTGCATAGCAACAATTAGAAGTGATCATGGGGGAAAAATTGAAAACTTCTGTGTAGAGAATGGTATTTTCCATAATTTTTCCTCACCTAGAATACCTCAACAAAATTGTGTTGTAAAGAGAAAAAACAGATTTCTTCAAGAAATGGACATAACCATGATTCATGAAATTAATGTAGCAAAACATATTTGGGCAGAAGCAGTGAATATTGTTTGTTATATTCATAATAGAATCTTTATTAGACATATTTTAAATAAGACTCCATATGAAATGTGGAACGGAATAAAACCCAACATTTCTTATTTTCATCAATTTGGATGTACTGAAGGTGCAAACACGAGAAGGAGGTTGAATTGTGTTTGATTAAGTTGATAATTTTTTCATTATTTGATTAAATTAGTTTAGACTTAATGATTTACTTGGAGTAGAATCAATAACAAAACAAAAGAGTGCAGGAAAGAAGTGTTGGAACCAAGTTGGTTCTTGCAATTAAAGTTTTGATGTTAACAAAAGTATTTTATGTAAATCGTATTTTGACTTATAAGAAAAAATCATAGGTTGTGCAAAATTAGAGGATGTCACCAGAGGATGACGCCACCAGAAGATAAAAATGCCACCAGAAGTTTCGGCCAGAGGATACATCCAGAGGATACTAGAGGATGTCACCAGAGGATACTAGAAGATACCTCCAGAGGATACCATAGGATGTCATCAAAGGCAAACATCAGAGGATATCATCAATTAGAGGATATCATCAAAGGGGAGGAAAAATAACATCATCAGATGATATCTTTCTTGGCCCAGATCAGAAGGAAGCAGAGTCCAGAAGGAGACTTGGTCCAGACCAGAAAGAAGCTTGTCAGAGGGAGACTTCTTCTAGACCAGAAAGAAACATAAGTCAGACTTGGTCCTGACTTAGTCCTGACTAGAAGATAGCATGGTCGAGAACATAAGACTCAGTCCAGACTTGGTCCAGACTTAATCCAGACTTAGTCCAGACTTGGTCCAGACCAGAAGATAGCATAGTCCAAAACATAAGACTTGGTCCAGATCAGAGGATAAATGTCCAGAGCAAAAGATCAATGGTCCACATCAGAAGATAAATGTCCAGAGCAAAAGATCAATGGTCCAGATCAGGGGATAAATCTCCAGATTAAAAGATCAATGGACCAGATTAGAAGATCAAGGGTCCAGATCAGAGGATCACAGAATGGTACAGATCAGATCACATGGTCCAGAGTTGGCCGAGATCGGAGGATCACAAAATGGTACAGATCAGATCACACGGTCCAGAGTTGGTCAAGATAAGATGATCAAAGAATTGGTACGGATCAGATTACATGATCCAGAGTTGGTCGAGATCAGAAGATCATATGATAAATTTAAATCATGATGCAAATCAATGAAGACTTGATTAAAATTCGAAGAACACTTGATTAAATTTTGATAGAAATTTGATCAAAGTATTAACGGAATTTGATTCAAAAAATGACTGAAGACTTGAAGAAGTTTGAATGCAATCTGAAGTTTAAAAAGATATGGTTTGAAATTAAAAGAATCAAGATTGGTCAACAGAATTTTCAAGTGCAATCTGAAGCTAAAAAGATACGATTTTAATTTAAGAGAAACAGGATTGGCCAACAGAATTTTCAAAGGAAATTTGGGCAAGATTTATTTTGAATTTAAGCTTGGACAAAGCCCTATTTGCAGCTATAAAATGAGGCTTCAGGCAGTAACATCAAGCATAAAAAAACCCAAGAACTCAAGCTTCATATTCAACACAATCTGAGAGTTCAAAAGAGAGAATCACTTTGTTGGAACCAAGTTGGTTCTAAGTACTTAGGATTTTGATGTTTACAAAAGCACTCCATTTAATCTTATTTTGTCACCAGAAGATGACGTCACCAGAGGCAGAAGATGACACCACCAGAAGATATATCCAGAGGAAGCAACTAGAGGATAGAAATGTCACCAGAAGGTTAGGCTAGATAATGCATCCAGAAGGTACCAGAGGATGCATCCTGAAGGCACCAGAGGATACACCTCCAGAGGATATAGAGGATATCATCAAAGGTTAAATAACATCATCAGAGGATATCTTTCCTGGCCCAAATCAGAAAGAAGCAGAGTCTAGAAGAAGACATGGTCCAGACCAGAAGGAAGCTTGTCAGAGGGAGACTTTGTCCAGACCAGAAGGAATCATAAGTCAGACTTGGTCCAGAATTAATCCTGACCAGAAGATAGCCTGGTCGTGAAATAAGAATCAGTCCAGACTTAATCAAAGCAGAAGTTAACTGGTCCAGAACAAGTGAGTTGGTTCAGATTTGGTCAAGACCAGAAGATAGCATGGTTTAGAGTATAAAACTAAGTCCAGATCAGAAGAAATTATTCTCTTGATTTAATCCAGAATTGATCCAAATCAGAAGGTACATGTCCATTTTAAAATATCATAAGTCCAGATTTAATTTCAGTTCAATCCAGACTCAGTCCAGAATTGGTGCAGATCAGAGGGAAAATGTTCAGATCAATGGTCCAGATTTAAGCATCATGGCCCAGTGTTGGCCAAGATCAGATCATATGGCTCAGTGTTGGCCGAGATCAGATGATCAGATCATATGGTTCAGTGATTGGCCGAGATCAGAAGATCAGAACATGTGGTCCAGTGTTGGCCAAAATCAGAGGATCACAGAATTGGGGAAGATCTGATTGTATGATCCAGATGTGGTCGAGATTAGAAGATCAAACGGTCCGGATTTAATCGTGTTGAAAATCAGTGGTAACTTGATTAAATTTTGAAGAAGACTTGATTAAATTTTGATCAATCAAAGTATTAAGGGGTTTTGATTCAAATATTACTGAAGACTTGGAGAAATTCGAATGCAATTTGAAGCTTAAAATGATACGGTTTGAAATTAAAAGAAACAAAATTGGTCAACAGAATTTCCAAATTTAATCTGGAGCTAAAAAGATACGTTTTTTTTTATTTAAGTGAAACCCGATTGGCCAAGTTATAGTTGCAAGAGAATCTGGCAGATTCAGCTCTAATTTAAGCATGGAAGAAACCCTAATTATTCATCTATAAAAGGAGGCTCAAGGCAGAAGACTAAGGATCGAAAATACTTGAGAGTCATACACTTCCAAAAGCAAAGTACTTGAGTTTTCATTGAGGTCAATTGGGAGTATCCGCTTTCTAGAAGCAAGTACTCTAAGTTTTTATTTCCCTTGTGTTAGGTCTAAGTTGTTGAAGTAGAGTCTACAATCTGAGGGAGTCAGAAGGATTAGCAGATTACTTAGCAATTAGATTCAAGGTTTTTTTCCTCAAAAGTCTAGGGTTGTTAGACTTTTTGAGAAGATTGACTTGGAGGGTCAGTGGTACTTTCTAATTCAAGGTTTTTGAATTAGTGAAATCCTTCAAAGTGAAGGGACTGGACGTAGCCTAGTTAACGGTGAACCAGTATAAAAATCTGAGTTGTTATTTACTTTATATCAGCTGCTAACTCTATTTTAATTCATACATAACAGGTTTTGTTTTAAAACTAAAAAGTATTCAAGTTAGTCAAACACAATTCAACCCCTCTTCTCGTGTTTGCACCTTCAATTGGCAATCAGAGCTCGGTCTCAAGGTTGAGCACTTACCTAGTGTTTGAGGAAAGGTCCAAGGGGTCAACAACATGGAAGAATCCAAAGATGATTTTCGAGGTAACATCAACAGACCACCCCTGTTTGATGGAGACAGGTTTGAGTATTGAAAGGACAGAATGAGAAGTTTCTTCATATCTCAAGATCCTGAATTATGGAAGCTGGTAGTAAGAGGATACACTGCACCTACTGTTCCAGGAGATCCAACTCAAGAACTGGACATGGCATATATGAGTCCAGACCAGAGCAGATTATACAAATTGCATCACAAGTCCAGAACCATCATGATCAATGCCATCACATTCAAGGAATTTGACAGATGCACAGATAAAGAAACAGCAAAGAGCATATTTGACAGTCTGGTTCTGACCTATGAAGGAAGCCAGCAGGTTCAAGAAGCAAGGGCTAACATACTGATCAAACAGTATGAGATGTTCAAGATGGAAGATGATGAAGACATTGATGGAATGTTTTGTAGATTACAGACTCTGATATTTGGACTAAAGGTCTTGAAGAAAAGCTACACAACAGCAGATCATGTCAAGAAGATTCTAAGAAGCTTACCAACCAAGTGGAGACCAATGGTTACTGCAGTTCAGCAAGCCAGAGATCTGAATAACTTAAGACTTGAAGATTTGATCAGTTCACTCAAGTCTCATGAAATAGAACTGGAAGCAGATGAACCAAAGAAGAAGAAGAATCTGGCCCTGAAGTCAAAACAGAAGAAAGCTGCAAAGGCAGCACCAGATTCAGAGGATAGTGATAGTGACTGTGATGATATGGCTTACTTAACCCAACAGATGGTTGAGATCTGGGAAAACAGGAAGAGGAGAGGCTCCAAGAAGAAACATAACAGCAAAGGAAAGGAAGAATCTGACAAGAAAAGCATCATCTGTTTTGGATGCAATGAACCTGGACATATCAAGTCAGAATGTCCAAATCTGGAAAAAGGCAAACAACACAAGAAGAGTTCCAGATTCAAAAAGAAGGGTCTGATGGCAGCATGGGATGCATCTGAATAAGAAGAAGAATCGTCTGATGAAGAAGAGGCAGAAACAACAATAATAGCACACATCAGGTCTGCCTCTGGACTTCATAAAGAGGAAAGCAGGTAGAAGGAAGAATGGTCAAAGCAGTCATTCATGCAAGCCTAGAAGCACATCAGAGGAAGCAATTTTGGCTCTGATGGCTCATACCAACTCAAGTTCTGGATACAGCTCAGGCTCTAGAACAGATTTAGAAGATGAAGACAGTCAGGTATTTTCTGATCTCACTAAATCTCAATTAATTGAGCCTTTAAAATATTTTTTAAATGCAAACTATAAGATGTCTTTTAAACTGAAAACTCTTAGGGAAGATAAGAAAAATCTTACCAAAGAAGTCCAAGTTTTAAAGAATCGAAATTCAGAGTATGCAACTGAAAACAAGGATTTTAAAACTGAAGTTGCAAGACTCAAATTTGAAAACCAAACTCTCAAAAGTAATATTTGTTCCACTTCCAAAACTGTTTGTGAATCTGATATGCATGAGCAATTTTTTCAAAACTTTATTTCTAATGGAATGGAAAGAAGTAAATATGCATCTATGTATATGGAAACAGTAAAATTGGAAAGAGAGGTCTTGGTTTTACAGAAACTTTTGCTGAAACTAAAATTGTTCATTCTGATGTTTTATGCATTGTTTGTGCTAAGAGAGGTCACTCTGAATTATCTTGTCCAATGGTAAAATCTGAGCAAGATCAGAGAGCTGTTAAAACTAACAAACCTGGACTCAATTAGTTCTGGGTACCAAAAGATCAAATTGTCTATGTTGCAGATATTCTGAGCAACCAAAAGGAAACACCAACAATGGTGCCTAGATAATGGATGTTGGCAATGCACAAGCAGAAGAATATTTATGTTCCTGCTACAACTAGACAGAGGCAATTTGAGTCTGATGGAAGAAGGTCTGGTCAACTCAACCAGAACCAGAATCAGAATCAGAACCAACACTGGAACCAGAATCAGAACCAACACTAGAACCAGAATCAGAATCAGTACTAGAACTAGAACCAGAACAGGTATCAGTATCAAAGGTTCAGGTATGATCATCAAAATTACTTCAATTATCATAATCTATATAACTACAGGAATTATCAGAAATATCAGATTCATCATAATCATCAGATTCATCCAAATCCCCAGAATTATCAGATTCATCCAACTCATCCAAATCACCAGAATCATCAAGGTTATCATAATCACCAGATTCATCCAAGTTACCAGAACCAAAACATATTCCAAAATCATCAGACGAACATGATCTATCAACCAAAGCAGAATCAAGGAAACTGCTCAAACATGCCAGAAGCTGAATTGGCTCTGATGGCTCGAACTGAGTCTGACTCTGACTCTGATTCTGAAGCAAGGTCTGATCAGCAACATAAATCATGGTACTTGGACAGTGGTTGCTCCAAACACATGACATGAGACAAATCTATGTTTTTGGATCTAACCATGAAAAATGGAGGCAAAGTTTCCTTTGGAGGAAACCAGAAAGGTCAGATTATTGGTACATGAACAGTTGGTAACAAATCTTCTTCCCTTTCTATTAAAAATGTTCTGTTAGTAAAAGGTCTGAAGCATAATCTTTTGAGCATAAGTCAACTAAGTGATTGCAAATATGATTTCAACTTTAACCAGAAAACATGCAAAGCTGTTATTCAACTTGATAAATCTGTATTTTTTACTGGCATTAGGAAAGATAATGTTTATAAGATTGATTTGTTTAATCTTGCTAAGCAACTTATTATCTGTAAGTGAGCAGAATCTGATTTGGCACAAGAGGCTAGGGCATGCAAACCCTAGACTTATATCTGAGTTGAGCAAACTCCAGTTGGTAAGAGGGCTTCCCAAGGTAAGTTCCAAAACTGAGATTCTGTGTCAAGCATGTCAAAGAGGTAAACAAACTAAAAGCTCTTTTAAAACTAAAAAATGTGTTTCTACCTCTCAACCACTTGAACTGCTTCACTTAGATCTGTTTGGTCCTGTTCAAACAGCTTCACTCAGTGGTAAGAAATATGGATTTATGATTGTTGATGATTACTCAAGGTGGACTTGGGTAAAAAAATTTAAAGAACAAAGATGAATCTCACAAAGTGTTTATTTCTTTTTGTAAGTAAGTAATGAATGAACAGGGTGTCAACATCATAACCATCAGAAGTGATCATGGAGGTGAATTTGAGAACAAATACTTTGAAGAATTCTGTGATGAGAATGACATCTCTCACAACTTCTCATCCCCCAGAACACCACAACAGAATGGAGTGGTGGAATGAAAGAATAGATCACTATAGGAGATGGCCAGAACCATGTTGAATGATATGAAGCTTGCCACCTACCTTTGGGCAGAAGCTGTCAACACAGCTTGCTACATTCAGAATAGATTGTACATCATGTCAATCTTAAATAAAACTCCATATGAACTGTGGAAAGGTAAGAAACCTAACATTTCCTATTTCAAGCAATTTAGCTGTACTTGTTTTATGTTAAACACTATAGATAATTTAGCTAAGTTTGACTCTAGATCTCAAAAGTGTACCTTTATTGGTTACTCTGAGAGATCAAAAGCTTATAGAGTGTTTAACAAGGAAACTAACACTGGGGAAGAATCAATCCACATTAAGTTTAATGATAAACAGCTTGACTCTGAAAAGTCAAAGCAAGATGAGGAAATTGCAGGTGAACTAGAGGCACAGGAACCAGAAGCTGGACCAGCAGCAGAACCTGAGAAATATAAAGATGAAAGCAAGGAAGAAGAACATGTTGACTCTAAAGACAAGTCAGATGGAAAGAATGGATGGAAGTACAAGTCTTCACATCCAAAAACTCTCATTATTTGCAGTGCCGCAGAACCATTGAAGACCAGATCATCAAGTAGAGAAACCAGTCAGTTTGGTTTACTCTCAACAATTGAACCAAGCAATGTTGATGAAGCCTTGGCAAAGGAAGGTTGTATACTTGCAATGCAAGAAGAGCTGAATGAATTTCAAAGGAATGATGTTTGGGATCTGGTATCCAGACCAAACAAAAACATTATTAAAACCAAGTGGGTGTTCAGGAATAAACTAAATGAAAAAGGTGAAGTGGTAAGGAACAAAGCCTGACTTGTAGCTCAACGATACAATCAACATGAAGGTATTGATTACACTGAGACGTTTGCTCCAGTGGCCAGGTTAGAAGCAATTAGAATTCTTTTATCATTTGCTGCTAATCATGATATAATTCTGTATCAAATGGATGTTAAAAGTGCATTCTCAAATGGCTATATAAGTGAGGAAGTCTATGTCAAACAGCCCTCTGGATTTGAAAATTCTGATTTTCCAAACCATGTTTTTAAACTTAAAAAATCTTTATATGGTTTAAAACAAGCACCAAGGGCATGGTATGACAGACTTAGTAACTTTCTGCTTAAAAATGAATTTGATAGAGGCTAGATTGATAATACTCTATTTAGGAAATCCGTTAAAAATGATATTCTGATTATTCAAGTCTATGTTGATGATATCATATTTGGATCCACTAATGGCACTTTGTGCAAGGAGTTTTTTGACCTAATGCAAAAAGAGTTCCAAATGAGCATGATGGGAGAACTTAAGTTCTTCTTGGGAATTTAGATTCACCAAGGTAAATCAGGTATACTCATTCACCAATCTAAATACACTAAAGAACTTCTTAAAAAGTTCAAGATGAGTGACTGTAAGCCAATGGCCACCCCCATGCACCCAACCTGCTCACTTGAGAAAGATGAAACCAGCCAAAAGGTAGACCAGAAAACATACAGAGGTATGATTGGATCCCTTCTTTACCTAACTGCTTCTAGACCTGACATTTTTTTTTAGTGTTTGTTTCTGTGCCCGTTTTCAAGCTGACCCTAGGGAATCCCATTTAACTGCTGTCAAAAGAATCTTGAGATACCTTAAAGGAACCACCAACCTTACCTTGTTATACAAGAAAACCCCCACCTACAAACTAAGAGGTTTTTGTGATTCTGACTATGCTGGAGACAAGTTGGAAAGGAAAAGTACAAGTGGCAACTGCACATTCTTAGGTGATAATTTGATCTCTTGGTCAAGCAAAAGACAAAGCACCATTGCCATGTCAACAGCTGAAGCTGAGTATATATCAGCAGTAGGATGCAGCTCACAGTTAATCTGGATCAAACATCAACTTGAAGATTACAACATATTTGAAACCAATATCTGTTGGAACCAAGATGGTTCTAAGACTTAGGATTTTGATGTTTACAAAAGCACTCAATGTAAACTTATTTTGTACCTTGAATTATTAAATTAAATACAATCAGAATATGAAGAAATCAGAAGCAGAAGATCAAAGGAAAATGAATTCTGGAATTTCCAGAAGATGTTCCAGGATGTCAAAACATCACGAGAAGATATGTTTGCTGGCCCAGAACAGAAGGAAGAAAAATCAGAAGGAAACATGGATCATACCAGAGGAAAGCCTGCCAGAGGGAGAGTTGATCCAGACCAAGAGGAATCAAATATCAAATTTATTCCAGAAGTTATTGTGACCAGAAGATGGCCTGGCAGTGAAATATTAAACTGCCCAGACTTGTTCCAGACTCAACCAGAAGCTATGTTTAAGGGTCCAGAACAAGAGAATCAATCCAGATATGACCCAGACCATAAGATAGCATGATTCAGGGCATGAAACTAAGTCAAGACAAGAAGAAATGATTTCCAGAATGATCCAGACCTGATCTAAAATCAAAGGTAAAATGCCCAGACTGAAATACTTATTGTCCATATTTAATTTCAATTTAATCCAGACCAAAGTCCAGAATTAGTCTAGATCAGAGGGAAGATTTCCAGATCACTGGTTCAGAATTAATTATTTGGTCCAGTGATGGTCCAGATCAGAAGATCAAACCATGGCCCAGTATTGGCCGAAATCAGAGGGACAGAATGTGCAGTCCAGCAAAGGCCGAGTTCAGAGGATTATAGCATATCAGGTGCGCATCCAGGATGGCCGAAATCAGAAGATCAGAGGGTCAGAAAGTGTGGTATAGGGAAGGCCGAAATCAGAGGATCACAGCATAACAATCAGTATGGTCCAGATGTGGACTAGCGCATAAAGATCCAATGGTCCAGATTTAATCAGGAAATTTATACGGTGGAGAATTTATTCAAAGGATTGAAAAGATTTATTACAAAAATAAAGTGAGGTGTTGTGGAATTCAGGAGCTGTGGCGAGAAGGAACCAACAGATTTAATTGGCCAGTTATTTTGAAAGGAAATCTGAAGATATGTTTTTTATTTATATGAAGCTCAATTGGTCAAGTTATTTTTACAGAGAATCCAGCAAGATTCAGCTCGAATTTAAGCATTGGAAGAGGCCCAAATCTGCATCTATAAAAGGAGGCTCAAGGCAGAATACTCAAAATCGAAAATCACAAAAGAGTCATACACTTCCAAAGCAAACGCTCCCAAATTTTCATATAAGTCAATTGTGAGTTTCAGCTTTCAAGAAGCAAGTACTCGTGTTATTTTCTTTCCACTGTGTCAAATCTAAGTTGTTGAAGTAGAGTCTACAAACTGAGGGAGTCAGTAGGAGGTAGCAAGGTACTTAGCAATTAGATTCATAGTGTTGTGAATTCTTCTACAATCTGGGGTGTCAGATTGGCTGAAGGCAGGAGTTGTTTTTCCTCAAAGAAGTCTAAGATTGTTAGACTATTTGAGAAGACTGACTTGGAGGGTCAGTAGCACGGTTGTAATTCAAGGTTTGAATTAGTCAAATCCTTCAAGGCGAAGGGACTGGACGTAGCCTCGTTAACGGTGAACCAGTATAAAATCTGTGAGTTTTATTTTTATTTTTATCCGCTGCTAACTCTGTTTTAATTATACATCAAGTTTTGTTTTTAAAGTATTAAAACAGGAAAAGTATTCAAGTTAAGTCAAACACAATTCAACCCCCCCTTCTCGTGTTTGCACCTTCAATATCCCTTTGTTCTTTGATAACACTTCAGCCATAAATCTAACCAAGAACCCTATCTGACACTCTAGAGCCAAACACATTGAAATAAAACACCATTTCATTAGGGACCATGTTCAAAAAGGGACTTTAAGCATCCAGTTTGTGGACACTAATCATCAATGGGCTGATATCTTCACCAAAGCATTACCTGAAGATAGGTTCGAGTTCATCAAGAAGCATCTCAACATTATCTCCATATCTGACTAGCTCAAGTAGTCATCTTAGGAGTTTTTAATTTTCTTGTAATTTTACTTTATGTCTTTTCTTTTCTTGTTTTTACTTTCTGTACTTTGTAAAGAGATAAACAAAAATACAAAAATAGTAGGACCTCTTTTTGGCTGATGACAAAAACGGGGAGAGAGAGAGAGAGAAAAAGGAGAAATAAGTAGAAAAGGAGAGATAAAAAGAAAGGAGGAGTGAAAAAAAGAAGGAGTTGAAAAGGAGAGGCAATGTGAAGAGAGAAAAGAAAGAAAGAATAAAGAAGGGATTGAAAAGGATAGGAGAAGAAAAGAAAAGAAAGAGTGATTTAAGAAGGAATTGAAAAGGAGAAGAAAAAGTCATTATTAGACTTAGGGGGAGAGATTGGTCTGAGGGGGACTATTTCAAGTACTTCGAATTTTTTCAAAGTCTTTTTAAATAAGTTATAAGCTAACAAAATAAGTTAAGGTTTTGTCATCATCAAAAAGGGGGAGATTGTTGGAACCAAGTTGGTTCTAAGTACTTAGGATTTTGATGTTTACAAAAGCACTCCATATAATCTTATTTTGTACTTAGAATTATTATATAAAATGTCACCAGAAGATGACGTCACCAGAGGCAGAAGATGACACCACCAGAAGATACATCCAGAGGAAGCACCCAGAGGATAGAAATGTCACCAGAAGGTAAGGCCAGATAATGCATCCAGAAGGTACCAGAGGATGCATCCTGAAGGCACCAGAGGATACACCTCCAGAGGATATCATCAAAGGTTAAATAACATCATCAGAGGATATCTTTCCTGGCCTATATCAGAAGGAAGCAGAGTCCAGAATGAGACCTGGTTCAGACCAGAAGGAAGCTTGTTAGAGGGAGACCTGGTCCAGACCAGAAGGAATCATAAGTCACATTTGGTCCAAAATTAATCCTGACCTGAAGATAGCCTGGTCGTGAAATAAGAATCAGTCCAGACTTAATCCAGACTTAATCAGAGCAGAAGTTAACTGGTCCAAAAAAAGTGACTTGGTTTAGATTTGGTCCAGACCAGAAGATAGCATGGTTCAAAGTATAAAACTAAGTCCAAATCAGAAGAAATGATTGTCCAGATTTCATCCAGACTTGATCCAGATCAGAAGGTAAATGTCCAAATTAAAATATCATAAGTCCAGATTTAATTTCAATTCAATCCAGACTCAGTCCAAAATTGGTCCAGATTAGAGGGAAAATGTTCAGAATAATGGTCCAGATTTAAGCATCATGGCCCAGTGTTGGCCTAGATCAGAAGATCATATCATATGGTCCAGTGATTGGCCTAGATCAGAAGATCAGATCATATGGTCCAATGTTGGCTGAGATCAGAAGATCAGATCATATGGTCCAGTGATTGGCCGAGATCAGAAGATCAATACATGTGGTCCAGTGTTGGCCGAAATTATAGGATCATAGAATTGGGGAAGATCAGATTGTATGGTTCAAATGTGGTCGAGATCAGAAGATCAAACGGTCCAGATTTAATCATGATGAAAATCAGTGGTAACTTGATTAAAATTCGAAGAAGACTTAATTAAATTTTGATAGAAATTTGATCAAAGTATTACGGGGATTTGATTCAAAAATTACTGAAGACTTGGAGAAATTCGAATGCAATCTGAAGCTTAAAAAGATATGGTTTGAAATTAAAAGAAACAAGATTGGTCAACAGAATTTTCAAATGAAATCTGGAGCTAAAAAGATAAGTTTTTTTATTTAAGTGAAACTCGATTGGCCAAGTTATTTTTGCAAGAGAATTTGGACAGATTCAGATCGAATTTAAGCATGGAAGAAACCCTAATTATTCATCTATAAAAGGAGGCTCAAGGCAGAAGACTAAGGATCGAAAATACTTGAGAGTCATACACTTTCCAAAGCAAAGTACTTGAGTTTTCAGTGAGGTCAATTGTGAGTATCCGCTTTCCAGAAGCAAGTACTATAAATTTTTCTTTCCCTTGTGTTAGGTCTAAGTTGTTGAAGTAGAGTCTACAATCTGAGGGAGTCAGAAGGAGTAGCAGATTACTTAGCAATTAGATTCCAGGTTCTTTTCCTCAAAAGTCTAGGGTTGTTAGACTTTTTGAGAAGACAGACTTGGAGGGTCAGTGGTACTTTCTAATTCAAGGTTTTTGAATTAGTGAAATCCTTCAAAGTGAAAGGACTGGACGTAGCCTAGTTAACGGTGAACTAGTATAAAAATATGAGTTTTTATTTACTTTATATCTGCTGCTAACTCTGTTTTAATACATACATAATAGGTTTTGTTTGAAAACTAAAAAGTATTCAAGTTAGTCAAACACAATTCAACCCCCCTTCTCGTGTTTGCACCTTTACACTTGAGTGCAAAAGCAATATTTTCATAGTGTTATCGAGAGAGAAATTCAGTGCAACAATCAGCTTTCCAGAAGCAACAAAAGTGTGCAAGAATCAGTGCAGCAATCAGCTTTTCAGAAGCAAATTTGTAGAGTTTCAACCCTTGTAATCTAACCCGATAGTGGTGTAGATTCCTTCTTCAATCTGGGGTTTTCATATGGGTAGGAGAAGATTTGACTTGTAGAGTCAAGGTGTTGTTTTCGTTCCTCAAAAGTCTGGGGTTGTCAGGCTGTGTTCTTATGCGATTATTTTCGGCTGCTGAGTCTGATTATTTATTCATCAAGTAAATCACATCAACATTCAACAAAACAGCAAAAAGATTCAAAGTTTGGCAAACACAATTCAACCCCCCATTCTCGTGTTTGCACCTTCAATTAGCATCAGAGCTCGGTCTCAAGACTGAGCACTTTACAGTGTTTGAGGAAAGATCCAAGGGTTCAACATGTCTGGAATCAATGAAAAAGCTAATGGAGGAAACATCAACAGACCACCTATGTTTGATGGGGAATGGTTCGAGTACTGGAAGGACATGCTGAAGAGTTTCTTGTTTTCACAAGATCCCAAACTTTGGGACATGGTGGAAGATGGCTATACTACTCCAAAATATGTTGATGGTGTTAAAATTTCCAGGAGAGATATGGATGCTGACAAGAAAAAGATGTTCAAGTTACATCACAAATCCATAACATTCATGATCAATGCAATTTCATTCAAGGAGTTCGACAAATGCACTAACAAAGAAATAGCAAAGAGCATCTATGATAGTCTGGTTCTGATTTATGAAGGCAGCAAGCAAGTTCAAGAAGCAAAGGCCAACATTCTAGTCAAGAAGTACGAGCTGTTCAAGATGGAATAAAATGAAGACATTGAAGCAATGTTTTCCGGATTTCAGACTCTGGTGTCAGGATTAAGTGTACTCAAGAAGAGCTATACCACTGCTGACCACGTGAAGAAGATTCTCATAAGTCTGTCAACCAAGTGGAAACCAAAGGTCACTGCCATTCAGGAAGCAAATGACTTGAACACTCTGAAGCTAGAAGAATTAATCATCTCCCTCAAGTCACATGAAATAGAGCTGGAAGAAGATGAGCCCAAGAAGAAGAACAAAACCCTAGCTTTAAAATCCAAACGCTCTAAAGTTCTAAAAGCAGAAGCAAAAGCAGAAACAGAATCAGAAGATAGTGATTCTAAGGACCAGAATCAGAAACCAGAAGAAGAAGACATTGCCTTTATAACCAAAAAGGTTCTGAAGATGGCAAAACAGAAGGAAGAAGTTTCCCAAAAGGTATTCCAAGCACTCCAACAGAGGAAAGTATGAAGAAGACAAGAAGAGCATCATCTGCTATGGATGCAATGAACCTAGGCACATCAAGTCAGAATGTAAAAATCTGGAGAAAGGGAAAACAGAAGAAAGATTCCAGACCCAAAAAGAAGAATTTGATGGCTACATGGGATGATTCTGATGAATCTTCTGAAGATGAAGAAGCAGAATTAGCCATGATGGCTCACATAAATTCTGCCTCTGGATCCAACTCTAGAAGTAAATCAGAAGAAGCAGAATTGGCTCTGATGGCACACATTCGTTCTGCCTCTGGATACGACACTGATGCTGACTTTGGAAGAGAATCAGAAGATGAAGAAGCAGAACTGACTTTGATGGCTTACAACAGCTCTGCCTCTAGATCCAACCCAGACTCTGATTCTGGAAGTGAATCTAAAAGAAAAGTGGCTCTGAGGACTCACACAAGCGCTGCCTCTGGATCCGAAACAGAATCTGATGCTGGAAGTGAATCATCAGAAAATGTAAATGAGGTATTTTTTGAACTTACTCGATCTGATTTAATTACTGCAATGAATGATATTTTAACTATCAATAAAAAATTGTCTTTAAAACTGAAAACACTTAGGGAAGAAAATAAAACTCTAACCAAAGAAATTGATGTTTTAAAGAATCAAAATGCAGAATGTAAAACAGAAAATGCAACTCTTAAAACTGATATTGTAATTCTGATATGCATGAACAAGTTTTACAAGATTTTATTGTTAATGGTATGGAAAGAAGCAAATATGTTTCTATGATCCATGGAGTCAGTAACAATGGTAAAAGAGGCATAGGATTTGATGAAACTGTAACTGTAACTAAACCTATTTCCTCTGATGTTTTGTGTGATGTTTGTGCTAAGAAAGGTCACTCAAAATTGTCTTGTCCCATGATAAAAATAAGAAAAGACAAGAAACCTTTCAAGACTAACCAACCCGGACCCAACTTGATTTGGGTACCAAAAGATAAAATTGTTTATGTTGCAGATGTTCTGAGCGACCAAAGTGAAACACCAGTCATGGTATCTGGGCAATGGATGCTGGAAACATATGAAGGGAAAAAGGTATATGTTCCAACATCTGTCAAACAGAAGCAAACTGACTCTGGAGGAAGAAGAACTAGTCAACAAAATAACTATCAGAACTAGAACCACATGAAGAACCAGAAATATCAAAACAGACAGAGAAAGCACACATATCAACCAAATCAAAATAAGCAAAGGAATCACACATATCAACAAAATTGGAACTACTAGAGGAATCATAATTATCATCAATTCTAGAACTATCAGAGGAACCTGATATATCAGTAGAAAGAGAAGTGTTAGAATCAAGAGACTTCTTTAAAGACTCCAATTGATTTCATCAAGATTGGAAAACTGGAAGGGAATTCAAATTCCTTCATCCAGACTCTCTAATCACAAAATATGCGAATTCGAAATCTGAAAATCAAAAACAAGAGGATTTTTAGAATGAAACTTAAGCTGTGACATATAGATTTTATCTATCTTTAAATTGTTTGATATTTATGTTTAATGTGATAACAAGAAGCTTGATCTTAAAAATCAAAGCTAGATAAGTATTCTGCAGGTTTTCAAACTGTCAGAGGAACCAAGTGATCCATGTGATGTGAACACTTCAACAGAAACAGTATTTCAGTGTTTAAGAAACAAGTAGAAACTATCAGAAGCAGAATTAATTGTTTGGCTGTATTGAGTTCATTTTTCAATTATTTGATTTGTATTATGTTATATGACAAATAGCTTGACCTAAAAAGTCAAAGCAAGATGAAGCTTATGCAGGTTAACCAGAACCAGAGAAAATCGATGCAGGTTTACCAGAACCAGAGGAAGCTGATACAGATTTACTAGAACCAGAAGCTGATACTGATTTACCAGAACCAGAAGCTGATGCAAGCAAAAGAACTTGAAAAAGCATAAGCTACAAGCAAGAATACGACAAATCTTCAGAGGATAAATCTGAAGAGAAGAAGGATATAGATGGAGTCTACCAATGCAAGAAGAGCTAAATGAATGATATTTTGGATCTAGTTCTGAGACTAGAAAAGAACATTATTGGAACCAAGTGGTTTTCAGAAACAAGCTGAATGAAAAAGGAGAAGTTGTCAGAAACAAGGCACGATGTGTTGCACAAGGCTACAGTCAGCAAGAAGGTATTGACTACACTGAGACTTTTGCTCCAATGGTCAGGTTAGAAGTTATTCGTATCCTACTTTCCTTTGCTGCTAATAATAACATGTCATTATTTCAAATGGATGTTAAATGTGCATTTTTAAATGGTTATATAAGTGAAGAAGTCTATGTTAAACAACCCCCAGGCTTTGAAAGTTCTGAATTTCCAAACTATGTTTTTTAAACTTAAAAAATCTTTGTATGGTTTAAAACAAGCACCTAGGGCATGGTATGATAGACTTAGTAACTTCTTACTTAAAAATGACTTTGGAAGAAGACAAGTAGACAATACACTTTTTAGAAAATCAATTAAAGATGATATTATGATCATTCAAGTTTACATTGATGATGTTATCTTTGGATCTACTAATGGCACTCTCTGCCAAGAATTGTCTAAATTGATGCAGCAGGAATTTCAAATGAACATGATAGGAGAACTTAAGTTCTTCTTAGGAATTCAAATTCAGCAAAGTCAAAAAGGTATATACATTCATCAAACAAATATACAAAAGAGCTTCTCAAGAAGTTTAAGATGAGTGACTGCAAACCTATGGCTACCCTAATGCACCCTACCTGCTCATTTGAAAAGGATGAATCAGGCGAAAAAAAAAGTTTGATCAAAAATCCTACAGAGATTTCAGTCTGACCCTAGGGAATCCCATCTAACTGCTGTTAAGAGAACCCTTAGATACCTAAAAGGCACTACCAATCTCACCCTGTTCTACAAGAAAACTCCTACATATCAACTTAGTAGATATTGTGACAACACTTCAACCATCAACCTAACCAAAAACCCTATCCTTCATTCTAGAGCCAAACACATAGAGATCAAACACCACTTCATCAGAGATTATGTTCAAAAAGGGACACTCAACATCCAGTTTGTAAACACTGACCATCAATGGGCTGACATATTCACTAAACCATTACCTAAAGATAGGTTTGACTTCATCAAGAAAAACCTTAACCTTACCATCATCCATAACCAAATAGCTTAGTTTAATTTTTTTATGTTATTTTATTTTTATTTTCGTGTATTGTTTTTCAAAATAAAAAAAATCATAGGATATCCTTTCTTCCTTCAATCCTTTTTGTTTGATGACAAAGGGGGAGAACATGTATTTGAGAAAGTATCTGGGGCATTAAACATAGGGGGAGAAAAATTCAACGTAATGTTTAGTCTTAGGGGGAGTCAAAGTCAAAAGAAAGAAAAATAGTTATAAAAAATACAAAGTTTTGTCTTCATTAAAAAGGGGGAGATTGTTGGAACTAAGTTGGTTCTTGCAATTAAAGTTTTGATGTTAGCAAAAGTATTGTATGTAAATCGTATTTTGACTTAGAAGAAAAAATCAGAGGCTGTGCAAAATCAGAGGATACACCAGAGGATGACGTCACCAGAAGATAAAAAATGCCACCAGAAGTTTCGGCCAAAGGATGCATCTAGAGGATACTAGAGGATGTCACCAAAGGATACCAGAAGATACCTCCAGAGGATACCAGAGGATGTCATCAAAGGCAAACATCAGAGGATATCATCAAAGGGAAGGAAAAATAACATCATCAGATGATATCTTTCTTGACCCAGATCAGAAGGAAGCAGAGTCCAGAAGGAGACTTGGTCCAAACTAGAAAGAAGCTTGTGAAAGGGAGACTTGTTCTAGACCAGAAGGAAACATAAGTCAGACTTGGTCCAGATTTAGTCCTGACTAGAAGATAGCATGGTCGTGAACATAAGACTCAGTCCAGACTTAATCCAGACGTGGTCCATAATCCAGACTTGGTCCAGACTTAATCCAGACTTAGTCCAGACTTGGTCCAAACGAGAAGACAGCATGGTCCAGAACATAAGACTTAGTCCAGACTTGGTCCAGATCAGAGGATAAATGTCCAGAGCAAAAGATCAATGGTCCAGAGTTTAAATCATGATGCAAATCGGTGAAGACTTGATTAAAATTCGAAGAAGACTTGATTAAATTTTGATAGAAATTTGATAAAAGTATTAAGGGATTTGATTCAAAAAATCACTAAAGACTTGAAGAAATTCGAATGCAATCTGAAGCTTAAAAAGATATGGTTTGAAATTAAAAGAATCAAGATTGGTCTACAGAATTTTCCAGTGCAATCTGAAGCTAAAAAGATGCGATTTTAATTTAAGAGAAACAGGATTGGCCAATAGAATTTTCAAAGGAAATCTGAGCAAGATTTATTTCGAATTTAAGCTTGGACAAAGCCCTATTTGCAGCTATAAAAGGAGGCTTCAGGCAGCAGCATCAAGCATCGAAAAACACAAGAACTCAAGCTTCATATTCAACACAATCTGAGAGTTCAAAAGAGAGAATCACTTGAGTGCAAAAGCAATATTTTCTGAGTGTTTTCGAGAGAGAAATTCAGTGCAACAATCAACTTTCCAAAAGCAACAAAAGTGTGCAAGAATCAGTGCAGCAATCAGCTTTCCAAAAGCAAATTTGCAAAGTTTCAACCCTTGTAATCTAACCCAATAGTGGTGTAGATTTCTTCTTCAATCTGGGGTTGTCAGATTGGTAGGAGAAGACTTGACTTTTAGAGTCAAGGTGTTGTTTTCGTTCCTCAAAAATCTGGGGTTCTCAGGCTATTTGAGAAGACTGGCTTGGAGGGTCAGGTGTTGTAATTCAAAGATTTGAATTAGTGGATTAAAGCCTTCAGGATGAAGGGACTGGATGTAGCCATGTTAATGGTGAACTAGGATAAATTGTTGTGTTCTTATGCTGTTATTTTCCGCTGCTAAGTCTGATTATTTATTCATCAAGTAAATCACATCAACATTCAACAAAACAGCAAAAAGATTCAAAGTTTGGCAAACACAATTCAACCCCCTTTCTCGTGTTTGCACCTTTAGAAAGTGACACAAGTAATTTATCATGTTCACTACTAACTTGGCTACATCCAATCCATTCACTCAAGAGGATTTAATCCACTAATTCAACAACTTGAATTACAAAAAACATGACCCTCTAAGCTAGTCTTCTCAAAAGTTTATCAACCCCATACTTTTGAGGAATTAACACACCTTAACTTTACCAACCAAGTCTTCTCCATACAATCAGACAACCCCAGATTGTTAAAGGCACACTAACACCACTACTGGGTTTGAATACAAATGTTTGGAACTTGAGTAGTTGCTACTAAAAAGCTGATTATAACAATGACTATCAGACTCTAAGAAAAACACTCAAAAAATATTTCTCATTCAAACAAGTGTTTCTCTCTTTGAACTCTAAGATGAATTTGGAAGTTTTGAGTTTGATTTCTTCAACTCTTTTATGATTTTTCTTTGATGTTCTTCTTCAACCTCGAGTATCTATTTATAGATAAAATTAGTGCTTCAATTTAGTCCTTGTTTAATTCTGAATTGTATCTTCATTCCTAGCTTGGTCAACGATGATCTTATTCAAAAATAATTCTAGACAAGATGCTTTTTGACAATATGTTCTTTAACCGATTCTTTATTTCTGAATCCAATATGAGCAGTTCTTCTAGATTGATTTTGTTCGTATTTTGTTTACATTGAGTTTGTAAATTCTTCAGGTTGATTATGTTCGTATTTTGTTCAGATTGAGTTTGTAAAATCTATAGATTGATTCTGTATGTATTTAATTTAAATTGAGTTTGTAAATTCTTCAGATTGATTCTGCTCATATATTGTTGTAATTGAGTTTGTAAATTCTTCAGATTGATACTGTTCATATTTTGTTGTAGATAAATCTTGATCAGGTCTTTTTGTAAATAATTCATATCTTCTTGTGATAAATCTTGATCAAATATTGACCATATCTTATTTTCAACTTGGTCAAATATGTTCTTCAATCCCGTATTAGAATGAAATCTTATTTTAGATTTTCTTCAAATACATTTGACCATATCTTTTTTTCAACTTGGTCATAGATTTTCTTCAATCGTAAATCTGAATCAAATCTTATTTTAGATTTTCTTCAAAAATATTTGACCATATCTTCTTTTTCAAGTTGGTCAAATATTTTCTTCTATCATAAATCTAAATCAAATCTTATTAGATTTTCTTCAAACACATGAATCTTCTTTCATACTCTGTGAAGTCAAATATATTGTTCTCATATAATACTTTTGTTAACATCAGAACTCTAAGTTTAAAACCAACTAAATCTAAATCTGGATGGAAATATCAATCATCTTATCCATGCACTCTAATAATTGGAAGTGCAACAACTCTTCTGAAGACCAGATCCTCTACTGAAGTATCATTACTGTTTGGACTGCTTTCTACAATTAAACCAACAAATATAAATGAAGCATTATCAAATGACAGTTGGATATTGACTATGCAAGAAGAATGAAATCAATTTAAGAGGAATGATGTATGGAGTCTAGTTCCTAAACCTTCAGAAAAGAAATCCATATGAACCAAATGGATCATCAGAAACAAACTGAATGAGAAGGGTGAAGTATTCAAAAACAAGATCAGACTAGTAGCACAAGGATACTGTCAGCACAAAGGTATTGACTACACTGAAACTTTTGCCTCTGTGGCCAGGTTAGAAGCTATCAGACTCATACTCTCATTTGTTGTTTATAACAAAATTACTTTATATCAAATGGTTGTAAAAAGTGATTTTTTAAATGGTAACATTAATGAATATGTGTATGTCAAGCAACCCCCAGGGTTTGAGAATATTGAATATCCAGACCATGTGTTTAAATTAAAGAAATCTTTGTATGGACTGAAACAAGCTCCAAGAGCTTGGTATGACAAATTGACACTACTTTATTAACAAAATCATCAAAAAATGATATTCTTATTGTTCAAGTTTATGTTGATGGTATCATTTTTGGTTCCACTAATGGTAAGCTTTGCCAAGAATTTTCTAAGCTAATGCATAATAAGTTTGAAATGAGCATGATGGGGGAATTGAAATTCTTTTTGGGAATTCAAATTCATCAAAATCCAAAGGAAGTACTCATTCACCAAACCAAATACACAAGAGAACTGCTTAAAAGGTTTAAAATGGATGATTGTAAGGTTATGGCCACACCTATGGATCCAACTTGCTCTCTTGATAAAGATCAGACCAGTAAGAAGGTAGATCTGATTGCCTCTAGACCTGACAATTTACTTGATTGCCTCTAGACTTGACATTTTATAGGTTCCTTTGTTTACTTGATTGCCTCTAGACCTGACATTTTCATAGGTTCCTTTCTTTACTTGATTGCCTCTAGACCTGACATTTTATTTAGTGTGTGTGTGTGCCAGATTCCAATCTTATCCTAAAGAATCCCTTTTAACAGCAGTAAACAAGATCTTTAGATATCTAAAAGGAACAACTAACCTTGGCTTGTGTTATAACCCTTCCTCTAAATACATGTTAGTTGGATTCTGTGATGTTGACTATGCTGGAGGTAAGCTAGAAAAAAAATGCACCAAGGGGAATTGCATTTTCCTTAATGAGAAAAAGGCAAGGAACCATTGCACTATCAACAACAGAAGCATAATATATATCAACATCAAGTTGCAGTACTCCAATGTTGTGGGTGAAGCATTAACTTGCAGATTTCCACATTAATGAGAGTAACATTCCTATCTTCTGTGATAACACTTTTTCTATATGTTTAACCAAAAATCCGATTTTACATTCTAGAGCCAAACATGTAGAGATCAAACACCATTTCATAAGAGATTATGTTCAGAAGGGTATTTTAGACATAAAATTTGTAGACCTTGATCAGTAGTGAGCTAACATTTTCACAAAACCCTTGTTGTAGACAGATTTGAGTTTATAAAGAAACATCTAAAAATTGTATTTGTTAAAGAATGATGTTGCCTTTGAATGTTTGCTTTTGATAAAAACATAATGACTGGTTAAACATTTGCTTGTTGTGCCTTTGATAAAATTGAATTTGTTTGTGCCTCTGATAAAAATAAATTCAATTAAAGCAATTGTGATAATCTGACATATTTTAGTATCTGAAATTTGTTATTGCCTTTCTTTACTTTTTGTCTGATGACAAAAGGGGGAGAAGATATATTTTTGAAGAACTATTTTTTATAAAATGTCAGAATATTATTTTCAATTTTAAATAAGACATGCATATTCTGAGGGGGAGCTTTGTTGAACCCTTGTTGATCTGTTTTTTTTTTTAAATTAAAAATCTTTCACAAAAATGATGTTTGTCATCATCAAATAGGGGGAGATTGTGAGATAAAAATTTGTTTAAAGTACAAAAGATCCTACTTGTTTTGATGATAACAAAATCAGTTTGTGGGAACAATTTTAGGCATTAATGTTTCATTTAAATGTGCAGTTCCATTACCACAACTAATATGTAGGATATTAGAATATATCCTCTGGTGATTGGTAAAAAAGACGTGGAAAATTCTGTATTCAAAACTGATGAAAAAACGCCTCTAAAACACTGCCTCTAATGATACAAAGCATTAGACTGCCTCTACCTCTGATGGTACAAGAAGGTTTGCTAAGACTGCATCGGATTCTGATTCAATTACGTTCTCAGTACATCTGTTGAAGTTTGCCTCTGATGAAACAAAATAGACTTTGGGAAAGTTTGCCTCTGATGAAGCAAAATAGACTTTTGGAAAGCCTGTCTCTGGTGAAGCAATCAAGCTTCTGGTCAAAATACCTTTGATCAGTTGCCTTTGATAATTTGCATTTGGTGAAAGTCAATAGTATGACATGGTCAGTGCCTTTGATAGTCTGCCTCTAATCATTTACCTTGATTTTGGTGGTTGCCTCTGGTCCAATAAACATGCCTCTGGTCTAACAAATTTGATTATGGTGTTTGCCTCTGGTCAGCAAACTTAATTCTGTTGTTTGCCTCATGTCCAGCAAACTTGATTCTGGTGGTTGCCTCTGGTCCAATAAACTTGCCTCTTGTCCAGCAAAATTGCTTCTGGTTGCTGCTTCTGATCAATTACACTTGCCTCTAGTCCAATAATTGTGCATCTAGTGTTCCTGCCTCTGGTTCATTAAAAGTGCCTCAGGTTGTTCCTGTTGGAACCAAGTTGGTTCTTGCAATTAAAGTTTTGATTTTAACAAATGTATTTTATGAAAATAATATATTTGACTTAGAAGAAGAATGAAAAATGTCACCAGAAGAATAGATCAGAGGATGACGTCACCAGAAGCAGAAACCAGAGGATGACATCACCAGAGGATATCATCAGAGGATCTGTCAGAGAAAAATGCTCCAAACAGAATTGGAGCAAAAGACTGGAGAAACAGAATCTAGCTAAAAATATGCTCAAAACAGAAGCTGAGAAAAATACTCAAAACAGAATTGGAGCAAAAGACTCAAAACAGAATCTGAGCAAACTACTCCAGAATATTCTCAAAACAGATTAATCGAAATACACTCCTGAAGTAAAGCATCAGTGAAGCCCTAAAGTTCAACTATAAATAGAGGCTTAATGCTAAAGAATAAAGCATCGAAAAATAGAAGAACTCAAGAAAAAATTCATAAGTATTCAGAGAGTTCAAAGGAGAGAAACACATGCTTAAAAGATAAATATTTTTTGAGTGTTCTTTTCTTAGAGTGTGAAGCTGATCGTCATCATAAATTATTCAGAAGCAAACACTCTAGTTCACTTTAAGCATATTGTGAGTATCAACTTTCCAGAAGTAATTACTCAGTTCTAATTTCGATCCCTTATATTAAATCCTATAGTGTTGAAGCTTCTTCTAAAATCTGGGTTGTCAAGTTGTTAGGAAAAGACTTAGCTTATAGGTTTAAGGTTGTGAAGTTCCTCAAAAGTCTAAGATTGTCAGACTGTTTGAGAAGGCTTAGCTGGTTTAGTTAAAGTGTTGTTGTTCCTCAATAGTCTGGGGTGGTCAGGCTGTTTGAGAAGACTTAGCTGGTTTAGTTAAGGTGTTGTTGTTCCTCAAAAGTCTAGGGTTGTCAGGCTGTTTGAGAAGACTTGGCTGGTATAGTCAAGGTGTTGTTGTTCCTCAAAAGTCTGGGGTTGTCAGGCTATATGGTAAGACTGACTTGTAGGGTCAGTGATGTTGTAATTCAAAGGAGTTTGAATTAGTGAAAAGGCCTTCTGGAGGAAGGGACTGGACGTAGCCTAGTTAACGGTGAACCAGTATAAATTTTTGTGTTATTATGTTATTATTATCCGTTGCTGAATCTGATTAGTTATATATCGAATAATTCACATTAACATTCAACAAAACAGCAAAAGAAATCAAGTTTGACAAACACAATTCAACCCCCCTTCTCGTGTTTGCACCTTCAGTTCCTACCTTTGTTCCAGTGATCATGCCTCTGGTTGTTATTTGCCTCTGATCAAGTACAGTCTGCTTCATAAAAATTGAAATTCCAGAAACACTTAGAAAAAATTCTAAGTCTCAAATTTATGCTCAACGATTATAAATTTGAAGACAATGAAGTACTATGTTGACGGACAAACAAACCATGTCGTGAAGGGCACAAGATCATTCCTTGAAAGACATTCAACCATACTTTGAAGGACAAAGGAAATTCTGCAAAGGCTTCTATAAATTGCACACAATTCTGAGTTCAAGAAACAGACCAACGCACAACAATTCCAAGCAAAAACATACTCGATCACAAGAACTTACAACATTCATTCAAAGTAAATTAATCTCAAATCAGCAAGCACAAACATTGAGTTAGAAAATTGTTAAATTTATCTAAGTATTTAGAAAGAAAAATTTGAGAGCTGATATTACAAACACACTCTAGTTAGAGAGAAAATTCTGAAACCTATAAACACTTTTTCTTTGTAACCAAGCCTAGTAGTGGCTGATTGTGTTCCTCAATGGTTTGACGACATTAAGCTGAAAGTTGAGAAGACTTGTTAGAACATGTAAATGAAGGTGGAAACATGACAACGGGGGGTTGAATTGTGTTTGATTAAGTTGATAACTTTTTAATTATTTGATTAAACTTGTACATACTTGATGATTTACTTGGAGTAGAAGCAATAACAAAACTAAGGAGTGCATGAATAAAGTGACACAAGTAATTTATCCTGGTTTACCCCTAACTTGGCTACATCGAGTTCCTTCACCAGGAAGGATTTAATCCACTAATCCAACATGTTGAGTTACAAAGCACTTGACCTCCAACAGCCTGACATCCCCAGAATTTTGAGGAACACACACACCTTGACTCTACCAGCCAAGTCTTCTCCACGCAATTTGACAACCCTAGATTGTTGAAGGCACACTAACATCACTATCGGGTTTGAATACAAAGGTTTGGAACTTGAGTAGTTGCTTCTAACAAGCTGATTATAACAATGGCTATCATACTCTAAGTAAAAAACAGAGAAAATATTTCTCATTCGAACAAGTGTTTCTTTCTTTGAACTCTAAAGTGAATTTGGAATTTTGAGCTTGAGTTCTTATACTCTTTTCTATTTTTTTGATGATCTTCTTCTTCAGCCTTGTGTATCTATTTATAGATAAAGTTAGGGTTTCAATTTAGTCCTTGTTTAATTCTAAACGACATGCTTTTTGATAATATGTTCTTTAACCAGTTCTTTATTTATGAATCCAATATGAGCAGTTCTTCTAGATTGATTATGTTTGTATTTTGTTTATATTGAGTTTATCAATTCTTCAGATTAATACTATTCGTATTTTTTTAAGATTGCTTTCGCAAATTCATTAGACGAAACTTCCTTCTTATTGCTTGCTTTGATCCCGGCGCGAACATAGTGTTGGACCGGTTCTTGAACTTTCACAAGTAGAAATATGACTAAGTCCAATTCAGTATTTTGTCTATTGTCGAAATCTGAATCATATCTTTGCAAATAATAAATGTATATTCTTGTGACTGTTTCTTCTTGTAAACAATTTTTGATCATATCTTCTTATAAATAATTCATATCTTCTTGTAGATAAATCTTGATCAAATCTTCTTGTAAATAATTCATATCTTCTTGTAGATAAATCTTCTTGTAAATAATTCATATCTTTTTGTGATAAATCTCCTTCAAATCTTTACCGTATTTTCTTTTCAAGTTGGTCACACTAGTGCAATTTAACCTTATTACATCGGTTCCTATATACATATTAGATCGGTTACTTGCCCGATCTAACATCAAGCGTTGTAATAAATAGTTAACTATTAAATTGGCTAAAATGAACCAATCTAACAAGTCAAATTCAAAATTGATTTATTAGATCGATTAAATTTGAACCAATCTAACAAGTCAAATTCAAAATTGATTTATTAGATCGGTCAAATTTGAACCAATCTAACAAATCAAATGGCATCCATTTAAATAAACCTTTTCCTAATCCACGTCCATTAAGCCTCGCTAAGAACCATCTAATCCACACACCTACAAGTCCAACCATGCAAGCAAACCACAACTGAGCAGCACTGCCACCATTCTTGAATTTAGCCTGTACTAATGCACCACTAACACCCCATAATACACCCAATATCACCAAGAACATCACCATAACTGTCATTTGGCGCCGGTAGCTGACGACTTGGCAATTGATCTTAGAGATACCATTTTCTGAACTTGTAATATTCAGCCTGTTGAGAAGCCACCTAAAACCCTTTGCAGTTTCAATCCCAAATATGATAGAAAATGCAACAAGAAATAAACCTGTAAATTTCCAATAGTAAAGCAACATGTCTTATCAATTAAGCCATGCTGATGGAAAAAAAATCAATTTATCTACAAGCTGGAAAAAGCTCAACCTTAGAATTATATTATAATTTACACACTCATGAAATGAACTTAATTACCTATTAGAAAGCCAAATGCAGAGAAGAGCCGGTGACCGGTAACAGCGAGTTCAAGCATTTTTTGATTCCAGCCACTGAAGGTTGTAAGGCTCCCCAAGTAACCAGTTATTATTGCTATGGCTAGATGCTCTGACACTTGAGATATGTCTTTTTTGAATACAACACCAAACCATCCCATAAGAAATGGACCAATCTGGAATGAAATATAAAAAAAAATTACAAATTGCATTAGCATCATGTTATCTTTTCACTTTCACCTAAAAGCATTCAGAACTTCTAAATTGACTGTAGTAAAGCAAGATTTGGAACTAATTAGCAAGAATCAAAACATTTTTTTTATTGTATATCCTGTTAATTAAGGATTTAAGAAGTTCAAAATACAAAAGGTGCTAATCTTCTGTCATGGTCTATGAGAGAATGAATATAAAATTTCTATTTGGACCCACCTCCAAGAGGTGGTTAATCTCTCTTTTTCTGTGTTGTTAGAAAAAGCAATAGATATGGTGAATTTAATATATATTGTGTTCTGCTTTTAAGAATGTTATGATTACCATATTGTCTAATAGCTATACTTCTGGCCGAACAATTTTTCTGAGTATTCATCTTTGTGAAAAACACCACAATACATATAAAATATCCAGAAAAATAATAAAGATGAAAAAGGGGACATACCATATTAGAAGGAAGATCAAGGTAAAGAATAGTTTGGTTGTTTGTTACATCAGCAACCCCAGGGCCAAATAACTTTTGCAGTAAATATCTTGTGAGGACCTGCATATATATTATTATGACACTTTATGTATTAGCCTATAAGTTACCATCATCAGTATCAATATATCCAACAATTAAAGGTAAGTGAGAAGGTTATCATATTACCCCAAGAATTCCTAAAACAGCTAAGTGAGCCAAACATGAAACATAATCCAATAACTCTGGCAAACCTTTAGAAGGTTCCTGTAAATAGGTAAAATGTGTAAACCACTAGAATGATATATATGACAAAATTTGGAAAATGAAACTAGCCACAGATCATGATTAATAGACAAGCATTAAGTTTAGAATTTAATAGTTATGCATTGTCGATGTAAACAGTTTTGCATTGACAGGTGACAAAATCAACGGTAAAATCGGTATACATAGACAATACACAGTATTTTTTTCTCACAGAAACCAAAAAGATGAGATTCAGATATGGTAATTAGTGTTAAAAAGAGAGCTCACATTCACATACTTTGAGTCTTAAGAACCCACTATTGCATCGGTAGAAAGAGGTAGGGAGGAGGATGAGAGTGATTGTGGCAAAGGTATAACAGATGAGTTTGGATGCAATAATTTGTGCTCCTGTGGAATGAAATTTCCAACATGATGATGAAATGATCCATTTTCTGAGCGGAAACTATTGCTCTCACTGAATCTTTTGCTTGGAAGAGCTTGATCTCCAATGTCACTAGCTTCAGAAACACTCTCACAATCATTACCATTATCATTATCTGTGTGATGGCTTTTATGACTTGATAAGCTCAATGAACGTCTTCTAATTGAACAAGAACCACCACTTTTCATACTCTCCATGTCAACGCTCTTGTTTAGGCTTAACTACCACTCTACCCTTTAAAACTGTGTTGAAAAAACGAACTATATACAACTTTGACTCCTGCAACCGCCACCAGAATAGGACAAATTATAATTTACTACTTTCTCATTTTACTGGCATCATGGAAAACAAACAAATTATAATTATAATTAATTTAAAAATACTTACGAAAGCAATGACTTAAGTCGTGAGTTTTTTTGTTTTCTTATTTGGATTTTCTATCATCAGTCTCTAAGAATAAAGTTGCTGGAAATTCACTTAGCCATTGAATTATTAACAAGTGTTTCAAGATTGAAACCAAACAATAACATAGACATACCACCAGACAAATCACTTGAGCTTAATATGAGTAAAGGCCTGTCATCTTTGTCAACTTTTTTACTCTTCCTCGCCCTGCAACAACATAAGAGCAAGCCACAAAATTAATTAAATCTGAATGCAAGAAACAAAAAACTTAAGCCACAAATCAGTTCTTGCAAATCACATCGAGAAGCAACTCATATTCATATTTATGCTACAACTACATATGAAAATGAAGGGAGAATGCAGAAGTTGTTTCTCTAACCAGAACACAGAACAATATATTTATACAACAACTCCAAATTTACAAGTAATCAACACATAAATTAACTCCTTAATTAGAATATAGAGCACTAATAGAGTAAACGTACTTAAAACACGTATCTAAATATCTACAATATTAGGAACCTATTTTTATATATAAATTTGACAATTGAAGTAGCGATTAATCAGAAAAATATGTTATATATGTATAAATGTGAGTAAACCTACCTGAAAGGCGTTCACGAGGATTTTGAATTGCTTCACGAAGGAACTGATCAACTTGATTGACGGCATAATCGGAAACCTTATCGCCACTGGTGGAAGAAGACGAAGGAGGAAGATGCGGTGAAGTACCACCGTCGGCATGGTCGTGAGACTTTGAATCTTTGTTGGAATATATCAAAAGGTTCAAGCGGTTCATGGACTCGTCCAAATCAGCAACCTCCCACGAATCAGGGGCTCCAAGATCCTCTGAAGAGCCCTCCATGGAATCGAACCAGGTTCTGAGACAGTGGTGGAGTTTTGCGTCAAGAATTTCATGAGAAGGTTCCTTCAGGTTTAGGGTTAGGGTCGGGAATTGGAATAATGGAATTGGGGGCAAAGTGATGGGTACAAGTTACGAATGGGAAGCGAAATACACATGGCGCTGAATGATGTTATTGAAAGAGGTTTTCTTCCCTTACAGAACGCCGAAGGATTTTGGTGACATTGAAACGGTGGCGGAGAAATTGAGAAGAAAAAAAAGGTGGAGAGAGAGAGAAGAGAAGGAGGAAGAGAAAGAACGACTAATATGAATGACGGAAAGAGCAACATGAGTTTAACATAAGGGGATTTTTTATTTTAAAATATTTGTTAGATCGGTCTAATATACCAGATCTAACAAATCATTAATTTTTTTTTTAATACATTTGTTAGATTGGTTTAATATGGTAGATCTAACAAATCATATAATTTAAAAAAAAAATACTTGTTAGAACGGTTTTATATAACAAATCTAACAAATTATTAAATTATTTTTTAATATACTTATTAGATCGGTTTAATATAACAGATCTAAGAAATCATACAATATTTTTTTAAAAAAAATACTTATTATAATGATTTAATATAACAAATCATTCAATTTGTTTAAAAAAAATGTTTGTTAGAACGGTTTAATATAACCGATCTAACAAATCATTCAATTTAAAAAAAAATGTTTGTTAGAACGGTTTAATATAACGGATCTAACAAATCATACAAATTTTTTTTAACATGCTTATTAAAACGGGTTTAATATAACAGATCTAATAAATCAAACAAATAATAACAAATTTGTCATTGCCTATTTATTACATTGGGTGTATAACAACCGATCTAAAATCATAGATGTAATAAGATTAATTGCACTAGTGTCAAAGATTTTCTTCAATTATAAATCTGAATCAAATCTTATTTTAGATTATCTTCAAAAACACAAATCTTATTTCATACTCTATAAAGTCAAATATGTTGTTCTAATAAAATACTTGTGTTAACATCAAAATTCTAAGTATAAAACCAACATGGTTCCAACAGTAAACTCAGTCTGGTAATGGCTGCCCTTTCCTCAGCAACTTGATGGTATAAAATTGGAGGTGAGAAAATTGAACACAATCATTGTGACTATCCAAGTGTTCAAGTGTAAGGTCTAATTATAGTGGATTAAAGCCTTCAAAGGAATGGACTGGACATAGCTACTGGGTTAGTAGTGAACCAAGATAAAATTGTTGAGTCATTTATGTTATCATTTCTGTTTTATCACTTCAACTTTAAGCCATTCGAAATATTTACAAAAACTGTAAACACAATTCAAACCTCATTTCTTGTGTTTCTTGACCAACAGACAGATGCCGACAAACAAACACGACTTTGCCTTTTTGATTTTTCTTTCTTTATGAATTTTTTTCTTGGTCACTGTGGAATTTTCTGGTACCATAGAAATATCGTAATCATCTTCTATTGTTTCTCAGAGATCTAGTGTCTCTAGGTATGCCTTTATTCTTATTGCCCAAAATCAGAGCTTTCTCCATCAAATATAGGAGGAACAACTTTTGAAAAATTTGAATCGATTTCCATCTTCACAGGTTCGTATGAACCTTGGCTCGTGATACTACTGATGGAGTTTTTTGTTGTTTATATTGGTGTAAGTGAGAATTATATGTGATATATTTTGTATGTGAAAAAGTATGAGATATATGTAGAGCTACATTGTAATATAAAAACATATTGAGTCTCAAAATTAAGAAATAAATCATAAACCTATTCTAAACAGAAATATAAATTATATATCTTTACGTCAGAGATATTGATTTGATTGATATCAATTTGACAAGTTGAGTTTTGAGGATCATATTTATTTTCTCCTATTTTAATCAAAATGACATTGATATGTAACGTCTAGTTATGTGAGTTTGATAATTTCAACAACGACACAAATTTCATGTTCATATAAAAGAATAAAGTACTAACAATATATATATAATTAATTGTTTGAAATAAGTAATATAGTAAAATCCTTAAATAAATCATTACAATTGAAAATTCGTTAATAATCAAAATATTCAAAACTATTCAAAATTGAGAATTTAAATAACTAATCCCGAAATAAAATAAGATGTAGACACTATGTCTATTTATTCTTGATCTACTAATTCGATCTAATGAAATTATTCTTCTTAAAGATGTAGAACTTCTTAGCTCTTGGTGTTCTCAGGTATCTCAGTCTCAACCTCAGAATTATGGGGGTACAAGAAGTATTGTTCTCAGTCAATGCGGTAATCGAAAAAATCGACCATGACACCCGTGTCTTTCCAAAATACTATTTAAAAATATAAGATATACAAACACATTTTTCAAGATAAAATAATTATTTTCTCTAATCAATATAAACACATCCATTTAAAATAAAAAATATTTCATATCCATAATAATAATAAAATAAATCAATCAAACACATTTATTTCGTAGAAAACAAATCAATAAATTCAATTATGTCCCGTTGTTATATGGAGATGTAATAGTTTTGCGAAGTGAGTATTATGTCATCTTGTGGAGCACCAACTCATCTAATGTGGGGAAGATCCATATGTGTAGAGTTCAAAACTCATCTCATATGGAATACTAGATTCACCTATGTGGAGCAAATAGCTCATCTAGGGTAAATAACTATGGCGTACAAGACCCATTTATGTGGAGCATACGCCCATCTCAAACATATACAATAAAAATAATTCAATCTTAACAAACATTTGCATAAAATCATACTTAAAATCAAAGTTATCAAAATCTAGTATTAATACGTAATACTTACAAATTTACATCTTTAGGTGCAAAAAACGAATCAATTTTGGCTCAATTTTTAAGCCCAACTTAAAAAACCCACTATTCAACATTCTCCAACACGTTTTGTATTCTCACTTCAGCGTATTTAGCAAACTTCTTCTGATATCGTATTCGTCTTCTCATTAGTGTCTCTTCTTCTACAACATGAACATAGTTTGATTTGGTGGGATAATTTATTTAGTTTGATTTGATACAAGTTTATGAGTATGAAACTTTATTTATGGTGATTTTGTATATTTTAAGTTTATAATTAAGTTGAAAGTTTGGATTATTTATGTATTTATGATATTATATAAGTTTATATGTCATGTATATGTTAATTTTAATATGAGATTAATTTGATGAATTTACGTATTGAGTTTACACGTCGAATTCACCTAAACAAAACGAATTTACTTATAAACACGAACAACTTTACTTAAAATATAATATTGAATTCAAATTTAAAATAGCAACAATCATTCAAAAAATACATTATAAAACAATCATTTAAAGAACACATTCAAACAATAAATTAATTTGAGTATTTAAGATCATATTTCATAAAATCCCGGTTCAATTGGTTAGATTTTCACTAAAATATATTTGTATAAAATACTATTTAAAATAACCAACTCTTTTTCCATTCCAAATTACCTAAACTAATATATTATTGAAGAATTAAATGGTATAATTATTACTCACTTGTTGAGCAAATTTAAATTAAAACCGACGAATATCTCTTTAATTAATATATTTGTCCCTACCCAAAAGTATAATCTTCTAGTTTTTTTAATTTTTTCTGTGCTTTTGATAGTGTTGCCTAGTTTTATATGAGAGTGTGTAGCCTGCAATGCTATTCAGTTATTTGTCACTACCCAATCGAACTAATTTTCTTTTGTTGAGGTCAAATCGAATGGTTCGTTATAACAAGTAACGTCACTTGTTAGATTCATAATTTTCACAAATCGACTAACACAATAGTGTTTAATGGTATTACTATTCAGTCTTAATTTACATAGTTTTATATATTAATTAAAAATATCTAAAATGTGTATTTATTAATCATATCTCAAATTAAAAATATAGTTGATTCTATTATTATTTATTATAAGACTAATCATATAATAATAATAATAATTTATGAATTAGACTATTTTAAATTTTTAAATTCTAATTATTTTTAGTCATTATCTCAATATAAAGACTAAAAAAACCATTAGTTTATTTTTTCTAAAACTATTCACGATGAACCACCAACAAAGTGGTCTACATAACTACTCAATTACTACTAGTACTACTTTCAAATATTTATTTTGGTTTTCACATATTAATTTACCCTAAAACTTAAAACAACAATTTTTTGTATATTGGTTCAAATGATGTTTACAATTAGACATTTGGAATATAAATATGTGTACATTAAGTCTTGTTTTATAGACACAACTTAATAAAAGAGTTTAAGAATCTGTACAACACAGGGCAAAAAATGTTTAAATATTTTAAAAAAAGTTTAATTCGCTATTTATAAATGATATAGTAAGCATATTATGTCATAATTAAAAGTCTACAATAAAATATTTTCTTTTAAATAATTATATCGAAATATGGATACATCAATCGATGAGATGAGTAATGTTTTCATACTTGAGCAAAAAATTATGTAACATGTAGGATGAATGTTTGACATACAATGGTAAGTTGTTAACAAAACAACAACACATTAACAGCGCGCTGTGTTAAAACCTTTAACACAAAAAAAATCATTTTACGATCACTCCATAAATGAATTCACTGAAAGTTCCTCCAAGGTTACTGCAAATTGCTGAAACAAATTTATATTAATGTAACACAGTTCTATAAATATATATTTAATAAAATCTTGAATAATAAGTTTGGTGGATCATATAGTAAGACATAAATATTACTCAATTTTTGTAGAAGAGTGATAGACAATATCTTTTTCTTACTCTTCCAACGAATAAGAGTCTCCAAGAAAGATACAAAATCATGTGGTAAACTTACGATATGTGGGGTCCCCAATCTAATAATCAGCACCAGAATAAGTACACAACTCCAATGAGGACGATGAAGGAAAGAGAAGACTCTAGAATTGAATGTCTCGAAGATAACCAGGGTGGGAATAGGCCAGGCCAGGCCAAGGTTTGAAAGGCCTGAGCCTGACCTACGATTAATTTTTTAGGCCTAAGTCTGGCCTACGGCCTATCATAGGCTTTTTTTTCGGTCTGGCCTGGCTTTTTTAAAAATCTGGCCTGACTTGAAAGTCTATTTAAAAGCCTTATTCACATTAAAATATTTAAATGTTATATTTTACATTTTTTTTAAATAGGCTAAATTAGAAAGTTTTATATAAGGAAAACTAATAAAATTATAATCAAATCTAATATAGTAAAATAATATTAAAATAGCCTAATTGATAGGCTTTAAAATAGGAAACAATAATATTAATAAATAACATTAATAAATAATAAGATATATATATACATATACTTTAAAATAGAAAACTATAATATTAATAAATAATAATAAAAAATAACATTAATAAATAATATATATATATATAGGCCGGCCTATCAGGCCTAATAGGCTTTTATATAAGTCTGAACCTGTCATATTTAAAAAAATAGGCTTTAAAAATAGCCTGAACCTGACCTTCTTATTAAACAGGCCAGGCCATAAGTAGGTCAGGTCATAGGCCCCTGTCTAACGGCCTAGCCTATTCCCATCCCTAAAGATAACGAAGAATACGAAGAACAATTGTCTGATGTACTATAGTGGGAGAGATAACAAATTGACTAACTACATGAACAACATAAGTAATGTCAAATCTGGTAATCGTAAGATACACTAGGCTACCAACCAAGGTACGATGCAAAGTAGGATCTAGTAGAGGAACACCATCAGAGAGAGCATATTTCACATTCAACTCAAGAGGACTATCTATTGCTCTAGTATTAGAAAGACGAGCTTGTTCAAGAATGTTGGCAATGTACTTGGATTGAAACAGAAGGTAACCTCTAGGAGAGTAGGCAACTTCAATCGCCAAAAAGTAGCAAAGAGTGCCTAAGTCTTTCATCTCGGATTGCTCGACTAATTGTGACTTCAACTCATTAGTTCCACTAACATCATCACCTGTAATAATCATATCATTAACATACAAGAATAGTGTAACGCAACCATGAGCAGTGGACTTGATAAATAATGCATAATCATGGCCCCTAGAACGGAAACCAAAAGATTTGATCACATTAGAGAATTTCTCAAATCAAGTTTGAGGAGCCCGTTTAAGACCACATAGAGCTTTTTTAACTTACACATTTCCCCTTGATTATGAGAAACACTTTGTGGAGGGATCATAAAGACTTCTTCATGAAGCTCACCATTTATAAAAATATTTTTGACATCCATTTGAGAAATATGTCGTTGACGAATAGATGCAACTACATTAAGAGTACGGGTTGTGGTCATCTTGGCTATATGAGTAAAAGTTTCTTCATAATTCATACCATACTATTGAGAGAATCCCTTAGCAAAAATATGTGCTTTGTAGTGCTCAACTGATCTGTCAGACTTAGTTTTGATCTTGTACACCCAACAAGACCCAATAACACAGTTTCCAGGAGGAAAAGGTTCTCATTCCCAAGTATTTTTCTTGTGCATTGCAGAAAGTTCTTCTGTCCTAGCCTACTGCCAAAGGGGGTCAGGAATAGCTTCTTTATAGGAAGAGCGCTCTGAAAAACTGTGAATAGAGGTTAAGAAAGAAGAAAGTGAAGCAGAGTAAGTGAACTAGACAAAATCAAACAATTGAGTAGACTTACTTACGGTGACGAGAGGGATATCGAGAAAGCGAAGGAGGAGGAGGAAGAGGAGGAGATAAAGAATCATCAATTGCAAGAGGTGATTGGAAGTTGGGGGGATAAGAATGATGTCATCATCCATAGTAGTAATATTTGTCTTGCAATTCTCAACATTATAATCACTAAAAGCATTATCATTAGAACCAAAAGAATCAATATAGGTGAGTTCAAACCTTGTAGGAGTATAATAATTCGAGGAAATAGAGTAAAAAGGTATGTGCTCAAGAAACACAACATTACGAGAAACATATAATTTTTTACTTGAAGAATCATAACAATGATAACCCTTTTATCCATCCCTATAACCAAGAAAAACCCATATTGCAAAACGAGGAGACAATTTACTACATTCTACCTGTGAACGAAGAATAAAACAGTAGAACCAAAGACTTTCAAAGAAGAATAATCAAGAGTACAACCATACAATTTTTTGAAAGTAGGCAAAAGGGTTGAGTTTTAACCATAGCACAAAACATATGATAAATGCCAAAAAAACTCATAATGACTTTTCATAAGATAGATCCAACAATAACTAGTATAATCACCAATAAAAAAAAACATAATATCTAGATCCACATTTGGTAAATCATAAATTGCATTGGACACACATTTTTATTAAAAGGCAAAGTAAAGAATTTAGCAAGTTTGCAACCACAACAATGAGAAATATTGCAAATTTGCAATTTTCCTAAAGCTCCGGTAGAGGCTAAGTATTTTAATTTAGATGCAAACACACGACCAAGACGAGAATGCCACAAATATAAGTTAGAAGAAGATGAATTCAAACAAAAAGATGATAAATAAACAATGGAAGTAGAAGTTGAGATTGCAATATCTGGAACTTTTAGTTCATCCAAAACATAAAGTCCTCCATGTCTACGGTCTGTTCCAATCAACCTCCCTAATTGCGGATCTTGCACATGAGAATGAGTAGAAGAAAACATAATCGAGTAACCAAAATTACGCAATTGAATAACATAAACAAAACTCAAAGTAAAATTAGCAATATAATAAATAGTAGAAAGACACAAATTTGATGTGGAGACTGACCCTGTGCCTGTTAATGGCATAGGAGTACCATCTGCAGTCTTAACTGACTAGGATGATGTAGGATTTAATAACACAAAAGACTTATGATTATATGACATATGATGTGATGTTTTAGAATCAAAGATCCATATGGAAGATATACCTGACAAACTAGCTAGGGTCAACCTATAACATAGGAGGCAGACATGGCATTTGGCTGAGTGACAACAAACTTTTGGAACATCTCAAGAGAAAACAATCTTCGCGCACCCAAAATTTCAAAAACGAAGACAACTAGCATAACCAACAAAATTCGCAATCAACCGAACAAAGCACCAAAAAACAAACACAACCGCACCAATGAAATAAACCGCAATCGAACACAAATTTCGCCACAAAAATGATTATTGTTTTTTACATCAATAACTAAATAAATACACTAACCAAAAGAAAGTGGGAGAAGCTTGCACCTTACATCACGAGACCGTACCCACTCAATATTATAAGCCAAAATAATCCCAATTCCTCTCCCATTTGGTTCAAGGTCTCAAATTCTCAATGTCTCCACTACCAGCCAACAAATGCAAAAACCAATTGAACCAAAATAATTCAATCAAGACACAACCGTGACTAGATCCTAGCGGCACCAAAACACCCACCTAGATCCCAACAGATAGCAGAACAAAAATAACCTGAATCCCATCACATTCATAACAGAGGAAAAAGAAATCGGTAGACCAACTTTTCAGGAGATCCAAATATCGAACCACGCTCTTTGATACCATGTTAACAATACTATGAATCCATGGATATAGGAAGAAAAGAAGAGAAAAAGAGGGATAGGGTTCAATAGAAAGTATACAAAAAGTCTCAATGTTAATGTTACAATAGGTATATATAGTATATCATGTAAAAGACTAAACTACCCTTACTATTTACAACTAATAATAATAACTAATATTATCTAACAACAAGAATTTTGTGCAAGTCAAAAAGACTCACTTAACCCCCAAAGTTTGGTACAAGTGATTAGTAGCTCGAATCCTTTAACTACATGTCCAGGGTTTGAATCATAGTGTTGGGAATAAGTTGCATTTATTAAAAGAAGAGTTGCCCCTTAACTGGTACTCTACATCCTCTGAGGATTAGTCCTACTACTACCGGCTGTGGGGATACCTTGGCTTTATTCTAAGATCAAAAGAAGAAAAAAAATGCTAGCACTTGTACTATGCTCTGTAATTTCTACTATTAATCAAGACGCAGATTTAAATTCTTTGCCAAAAAAAGATGACGATTAAATGCAGATCAAAGACAGAAGCTATAAGGAATAGAAAGACACGAACAGCAAAAAAAATACTGAAAAGCATATTTATTATGTCTTAATGAAAGGAATATGTGCCTAGACTTTAGATACCATCACCATTATACATTCTACAGGAAAAACTAAAGCCACAATATCAAGTTATATAACTTATCCTTTTACCTATGATCTGTCAAAAGTAATAAATCCGTGAATTTTTCTATAAACCAACAAGTATACAATTTTCCTTCCATCTTCGTAAGTTGACGTACGAAAAAGTAATGAAGCCCAAAGGCCAGTAAATAGACAAATCTTGCATCTAATGTACTTGTATATATAGCTATTAAATGTTTCCTTATCACTCTATCACTATAAGTCTATGAATGGGATGGAAAATAACCATAATAACTAAATTTGAGCCATATGTACTTGTGCTATAATCTGTCTCTTTCAGAATGTGTTTACAATGGTATTAATTAGTATAATCACCAATACCATTAGCAGAAGAAGTATCAGAAAAAGACAATTGATCCTTACGAGCTCGAGCAGCTAAACCAGCAAACCAAGCAACCCTCATGAGCTGCAAACCGAGAATCAGCACCCACCAGCAAACCAGTCCCCTAATTGTATGCATCATCCATGCTGGTGCAGTGAGTTCAACCCCAAGCTTTAATCCTCTCATTAGCTGCAAGACACGGTAAGACTCGTAAACGATTGGGGTAACGAGCCAGACCGGTGATTGCCAGTGCCAAGTTAACAACTCAGTCAGAATTTGTACCGACAAAAGAAGAAGATAAGGACCTAGCAGAACTGCAAATGAGATGAAAGGTAATTGGGGTTGGAGAAAACCCTTTTGAGATCCAAACATCATCGACAACGGGACAATAAATCCAGTAATGGTAGCAACAATGTTCCAGAACTGGTAACTGAAGGGAGCCTTGCTCTTGCAGTCTTGTGTTGGATGTTTAGGTCTTGAACAAGAATCAGCCATGAGGAGAAAAAGTGTTGCCCCAAGGTTAAAAATACAATCAAGTCCAATCAAGGAAAGTAGACTGGCTATATTGGAACCAAGAAAGATAGAAGATATTGGTAACCATAATGTTGGGGCCATACCAGTTGCAAGGAGAATGGAAGGACCGAGAAGCCACATCGGCCACTTGAAAAGCTGAAACTGCTGGCCTGGCTGATCATTTTTCTCCACAAGCCCTTCAGCATTAGCTGTTGGTGACTCGACAGTTTTACTAGATTCAAGGGTTTCAAATATATTGGCGCTATTCTGCAAGAAATTGTCACTTTGATTATCAGTAGGAGCATATGTAACGGGCGATGGCTCCCATGGAGTTAACTTTGTGCAGTATATTAAGGATTGATTAATGTGAATACTAGGAAAATTGAGTCCTTGGAGTTGGAACAGTTTTCTGGATTGCAATAATCTTTGACTTCGAGGACGTGCCCTCCTGATAGTCGACGCATGTATTTTGATATTGATATGAGTTAATGATGATGCCATTTCTATATTCACTCTTGGCTGCAGATTCTTTGCAGGATTTTTTGCTCTTTATATTCTGGTACCTGAAATTAAGATAGAGGCAAACTGTTTATAACACAAACCCTGTTAACCACCAAAAATAAAAGATAGATTACCCTCTAGGGTGCTATTTTAAGAAGAGACTGAGTATGTATATAATATCAATTTACAAAGAAAAATGAAAAACAAACAAGAGTCATGGATAATATGTTTTACAGTACCTTACTATAAGTGCTTAATAGTTAACATTGTTCATCAATGCTGAAAGTGACACACTAAACTAGGAATTGCTTAAAAAAATACTATTGAGAAATCTTCAGTTTACACTTTTATTCAAGTATCAAATTAATATTCAAGTATATTTCCAGCTTCACTTTTATTGTATTTTCCTACTAGTTCCCAGCAAACAGAAACGGAGGTAGTGAAAACTAAAGTTCAAATTTAACAGATGCAAGGTGAAAAACCGAATCTTGCACAGATTGCAGAGTGAAAAAGAAATACAAAGTGGTGAAGGTCAATAGAATTGTGCTTTTTCAAAGCCAAACAAATAAAAAAATGGCTGTCACATAAGTTGGATATACTAAGCACAAGCAATCGATAATTTGGTCAGTGACTTAGTAGCGTCTCATTATGCAATGCTACTAGCCTAGTTTTCTAAATTAGCTAGAATGGAATCGAGAGTAATATTCCTTAGTGGCTCTAGAATGGAATCAACCAGATGTTCACATATTTAAGTTTCTTTACAAATGACACATAACTTGAATACCAAAACAAACCTATGTTGTCAATCTCGGATAGTGGCGCGGAGCGCCCAACACCGAAAATGGGATAGCGAATAGCAGGATGACCGCTATTGCGACCAAAAAACAGTAGCTAAACATGAAATACAAACAGTAGACAAAAATACTAAAAAATAGAAAAAATAAAATACACAAAAATAAAAAAGTAATCATACTTCATAACCAAAATCAAGATCTAATAGTAATCAAAATTAAGTTCTGATAGTAATCTAATCGTAATAATAATCAAGTTCTAATAGTAATCAGAATTAAGTTCTAAAAGTAATCGAGTTCCACTGGATAAGACTCAAATTAAAAAAAAATCAAAATCATGCAAACTCTTCTTCATCTTCACTTGTAATTTCAACCACATCAACATTATCTTGTTCATCACTTGATTCAAACTCTTCTTCTTCCACCTCCCCGTCTCCATTAGCCATAGTTGCAGCGAGTCTTGATTGGTACCTAGTAAGTCTTGTTGGTTCATTAACCCTAGCTGCATCACCAACAAGTTCCCAAGTCAAGCCATCTTCTCACAAGACCAAATCATCTACAAATACACCGTTTTCATCCAATTCTTTTTCAAGCCAATCATAACACTCATCAATATTGTTGAGGAGAATGGGATTGATTAAATCTTTATTATCAAAGCGGTCTTTAAGAGCTTGGTTGTACTTCTCGAAAACCAAGTCTCGTAGCCTTTGGTGCTCAAGTTTGTTTCTCTTCATAGAATGAATCTATATTACAATTTTAAAAGAAAATAATTAATTCCAAATTCACTACATCCAATTATATAAGAAAACCAATTGACATCTATTTACTTGCTCAAATGTACTCTAATTGCGCTCACATTCTGACGAGCTGCACGTCAAACTTAATACTTTGATTGCAATAACTTGCAAATGTGGAACATGGTTTCCATACATGGTCCACCACTTAGCTGTAATGCAATAAATAATTAATTCCACTGTTTACATACAAGTATCAAGTATGTAATTTTAAATTAACAAAACATTGTACTTTAATTTACCAAGGGACATAGTAGACCTCATTCTAATTGAAGAATACCAAACATGCCATGTGCTTTCCTATATTGAACAATCTCCTTTAGGGCTTCATCATTATCACAGAAATCTTTAGAAAGCTTCAGAATGCAAGCATAAAATTTATCTGTCACTTCCGGATCTTTGCCAATATTTGGGTCAGTGTAGAAGTGATGGGGGTTAAGGAAATGTCCTACTGCATGCAATAGATGATAAAGTTGACACTCCCATCTATTATCTATAATTGCGTAAATTTCAGAGTTTCTTATTTCCATTGAACTTTGTTGCAATAGACTCCTTCACCCTATTCATTGCCTCATATATGTAACCCATTGCCGGCTTTTTCTCGTTATCAACCAGTCTTAAAACATGCACCAACTACCCTATCGCCTTGAGAAAGAATAGAACATCCTTCCAAAATGATACATTGATAACAATACTATATGCCTTTTTTCCCTTAGGATTTTTTGATACATTTGTGTTCACTCACTCATCTGATACAAACACTCTTCTCATACATTTGTGCTTCAGCGTCGCAGCCCGACCCAGGTTCCTACCCTGATCTGTGTTTTCCAAAAAACACATGTGTTTTTGAATTTTTTTTTTTATTTCATTAAGAATATTTGGGTCTTTTTGCACCCACTGAAGCCCTATTATGTTATTAATATAACCGTTTCTTCTTCTTCCTCTGTTTCTTCTTCCTCCTCTTAACAGAAACCGTTTCTTCTTTCTCTGAACACAAACCATTTCTTCTTCTTCCTCTGTTTCTTCGTTTTCGTCCTCTCTTACAGTGTTACAGATAATGTTAATGGAGACGGGGAGGTGGAAGAAGAAGAGTTTGAATCAAGTGATGAACAAGATAATGTTGATGTGGTTGAAATTACAAGTGAAGATGAAGAAGAGTTTGCATGATTTTGATTTTTTTTTAATTGAAGTCTTATCCGGTGGAACTTGATTACTTTTAGAACTTAATTTTGATTACTATTACTATTAGATCTTGATTTTGATGTTAGATTTTGGTTATGAAATATAAAATATGATTACCCCTTTATTTTGTGTATTTTATTTTTACTATTTTTTAGTATTTTTGTCTATTGTTTGTATTTTATGTTTAGTTTATATACTTTTTTTTTTTATCTTCACAATAGCGGTCATCGCGCTATCTCATTTTCGGGGTTGGGCGCTCCGCGCCGCTATCCGAGACTAACAACATAGCTTAGAACCCAAAAAGCTGAAACAGTGGTGTCAGTTTCCAAGAAGTGTCGGAAACTCAGGTACACCTACCTAAAATATCAAAGCTACATATAAGACATATAAAATGAAAGGAACAATGTTGTTAAATGGTGGCTGTAGTCATATTCCGCCATCAACAACACTGGAAAGGAAACAAAAATCAGCATCTAAAAGGATCGAATTTTGAGGAAGGGGTATTCATCACCCCAATCACTCTAATACACATAAACATGCATAAATTATTAAATTATCAGAGAGTATCCTCCGAACCCAGATTAGCTAAACTTCTAAACACTTTTTCTCTATGTTATGTTATTAAGGTCAATACGAAATGTAAATAAATAAATGAAAATAAATAATACATATATAATTCCCTTTAGATTATTAATCAATTTACATTAGAGAATTTAAGGGGACTGTTATAGGGTGTCTATTGTAAGTCTCCAATTCACAATCAACTATCCAATTAAGCTAAAAACCCCAATCTCTTTGGCATATTTTTCTTATAGATTTCTTTGCACTGCAGAGAAAGCTTGATATAATTAGTGTTGTTTCACAACATCACTGGCCTAACACATACCAGATATAAAGGAAAATAAACAGGGGATTCGATAAAATTAAGGGGAAAGAAAAAAGGAACAGATTGAAAGGTAAAAGATGCGAATAGAGAGAAAATGAGAAGTGACCTTTCTCGTTGAAAGTCGCTGAGCAAAGCCTTAGGCTTAGCTTGTGATGGGGGAACAAAATGAACTAATTTTCTTTATTGTTGTGATTTTATTTTTTGGTCCATATCTAGTCGTTTTTTAATTACCCGAAAAAAGAATTTAGAGACAAATTTACCTGGGATTTTTTATTATTGATTTATGCTAGTTATACCTCTAGATATACTAGTTACACCCTTTGAAAAAAAGATCGAGGTACCCCTTAATTCTAATTAAATTAAATTTACAAAATCATACAATTCATCTTCTTTCTATCCTCTTCCTATTTTCACTTCCAATTTTACATACAGAGCTTTCACAAATAAATTAAAAACTGAAGCATACTACTTTGATTCATTATCTTTTGTTATGTATCGGACTCAAACTTAACCTGAATTCTAATATAACATATTTGAAGAACTATAGCATAACAGCAAGACAAAAGGAATTTAAAGTGAATAAGGCTAACAATTAACAAAATTAACTTGAAAATGATTCGAGATTTAATTTGATAATTAGCTCATTGAACTTAGTTCATGAAATCAAATGAGTTGAATCTAAGTTGAAAAATGAGCTCGCTAAATAAATGAGTTTAACTTGAGTAATGTATAGCTCGACTCATTTGGTTCATGAACCTGACTATATATATATAATTTTATTTTTGTATGAAATAAATTTGACTTGAGAGTTGCACAAAAAAATTAAGTAAGGTGTAAGAATTAAAATGCTTGAAAATTATGTTGAACATATTGTAAATGTCCTTTTAAAACGAAATAAAAAACATTTGAAACACTAGGATTAAGAAGTTTTATATGATTTGAAATTTTATAAAAAGACGTATAACTCTATTTTTTATAGGAAGATCTAATTCGCTCTCTTATATAGAATAAAATTGTCAACAAATCTAACGTAAATATTGTATTTGTTACTCAATCAACTACTTTCAGTAATAATATTTTGAGTTATAAATATTATTTTCAAAAAAACTTGTGTCATTTAAAAGTTAGAAACAATGCCTATAATTTTTATTTATAACATGAAGGTAAATAAAATAGTTGTAAGTATTATTTATAACACTCAAATAATTCTCTCGAATTTCACTATTGAAGTCTCACATTGCAAAATATACTCTTTCACACTTTCATCTTTCCCTATATAAAAGAATACACCACCAATACATGAGACAATAAAGAGTAATGACATATGGGCTTTAGTTAATTTTTTAATTAATTTTTATTAATATTTTAATTTAAAGTTGGAGGAACACATTTGTTCATTTAAGTTTTTTTGTCTTATGGTTCATTTGATTTGAGTGCAAGCTGAACCGAGTTGCTTGTGAACTTGAATCGAGTCAAGTTCAAGCTGAAAAATAAGTTCATGACAAACTCGAGTGAAGTTTAGAGCTGAAACAATTCTTATCGAGTCGAGCCGAGTTGAACCTAAGTTCGACTCAGTCGACTCATTTCCATCCCTATGAGTGACTATTAGAACAACCACCAACAAGAGATGGAGCTACTACTTCTTTTTCCCCAGTACGAAACTACGTTGTACTCATAAGGTCTAACTCCAACAGGTTCCATCACTCAACCAACGAAGAAGGCATCGAGCTTCTATGCAACTTGATCATCGTCACTTAGAGGCAATCTCACCTCATTGAAAAAAAATGAATATTTGGATCGCATAGATAACACCCAAAACGAGATTCCGACAATGGTTCCACCGAATGAACACACAACGTTTTCCATTCCTTGTATCTTGGAGGTGGGGACCCACCACCAAAGATCTCCTTCTCCATTCCTACGTTGGTACCATTATTCTCGTTCATTAGAAATGTTTACCAAGAAACACCATGCTGAAGAAACACGACGATCCCACTCACAGATTCGAGGTTTGTCGCAAAGACAACATCACCACGGTGGAAACGATGGTAGTAGAAAACACCGAAGAAATAAATTAAGAAATTCCTCAACGTGATTGTTACTCTAACTATTTCTCATTGGAAGGGTACGATTTTGAGGATGAGCTACCATGTCGGAACACCTTCTCTAGTAAGATCAATGGCTACCTTTTTCCCAAGTCCCTCCAAAAGCCACCAATTCATGGATTTGAAGGTACACAAACACGAGAAGGGGGTTGAATTGTGTGTGACTAGTTTTAAAAACTCTTTTCAGTTGTGATTCTGGTGTGGTAACTTAGTTGTTTGGATTGATCAGATGCAGTAATAAGCAAACAAAGGGAAGTAAAAATAGCACACCAGATTTTATCATGGTTCACCACCAACTTGATAGTTATGTCCAGTCCCTTCACACAAAAGGATTTCTCCATTAATTCAAACTTTGAATTACAATAACACTTGACCCTACAAGTCAATCTTCTCAAAACAACCTGAACCTACAAACTTTTTGAGGCAAACCACATGTTGACCCTTCAAGTCGAGTCTTCTCTACACAACCTGAAACCTACATATTATTAGAGGGAAACTATAGCCACTATTGGGCTAGGTTACAATGATTAGAAACTTGTTGATTTTGCTTTTACTAAGCGGGTATTACACAATTATTTTCAATACTATAGCACTTAGAGTATAATGCTTTGAACAAATGTTTTTGCTAGAATTTGAAACCTTTGAACACTTAGTTCTTCAAATATTTGAGCTCTTGATTCACTATTTATAGATGAAATTAGGGTTTGTGAATATGTTGTTGAATTTCTGTATCGTATCTCTTCTTCACCTTGGTCAAAACAAAGATTTCCTTCAATTTTATTTCTGAAAGATACGACTTGATAATGTGATCGTTTGTAATGTTTTGTTTCCAAATTGAATCTTTTGAACTTTGCTATCGTATCAATTTTAGATCTTGATCGAAAATTCTTCATGTGAATCTTCCTTCACAAGCTTGATTGGTTTGAGCAAGAATGGATATTGGGCCGTGTACTTGGACCTTCAGAGTTTGTGCTACGGCTAAGTGAAATTTGTTTCTTAACTGAATTTTTGAGTTTTCCATAAGAGGCATTGACTTTTGTTCATCAGAGTCATTGAATTGATTGTTGGAGTCAAATGTTGTGTTGCTTGAATGGTCAGAGTTAGAGGTAGATGCAAAGCTGCGTGACTTAGAATTAGTGACATGGACAACTTCACCTTTGTTGCGTCATCATAGTCAGAGCAACATCATGGTATGTGATGCGTATCAGATGACAGCATTTTGACACGTGTTACAATCTTCAGAGCAAGCGGAATGAGTGCCTCAAATGCATACTTCAAAGTGTGGCTTCACACTTCAAAGGCATGTTATAACTGTTCATCAGAGCATGTTGGAACACAGTTCATCATAGCATGTTGGATCACTATTCATTAGAGACACAAAGACTCTAGAAGCACACTGAATCTTCAGAGGCACATAATTCTTTAGCGGCAGTCTTCAGGCGTAGATTCACAGCTAGTCTTCAAACCAAACCTTCAGAGGCAAATATTATAGGCATGATGCGCATTCTTCTTCAGAGCGTTTCTTTTACTAGTTTGTCTTGATTTCCTCCGACATTTGTACTTCCTCTGATCACTTCTTCTGGTGACTTTCCTTTGGTCGGTATCCTTTGGTCGTATCTGAAAATGTATAAGATCGATATTTTTGATGAAGACAAAAGACTATGTATAAAGATCAAGATGCAAGCTCAAAGTACAATCAACATTCAAAGTCATCTATTAGGAAACTTAGACTTTAAGGTACTTGATAAAAATCCAATTATATTTCAAATACAATATTATGAGAACCTACTATATTTTAGCATATGCATCCAAAGTATTTTCAAAGTGTCAAAATACATAAAAAAAAATTTTAAAATTAAGTTTTTGACAAAAATGAAAGTTGTATTCGACTACAGCACCTCGTAGTCAAATACAAACTCTAAGTCAGTAGCAAAACCTTCAGTTCTGTATTCGAATACGACATGTCGTAGCCGAATACAGATATCAAGTCAGTAGCTAAAACTAAAGATCTGTATTCGAATACGGAGTGTCGTAGCCAAATACAGATATCAAGTCAGTAGCTAAAACTGAAGATCTGTATTCAAATATAGAGAGTCGTAGCCGAATACAGATAACAAGTCAGTGGCTAAAACTGGACTTTTGTATTCGACTACAGCCTCGCGTATTCGAATACAACTCAAGTCAGTGGCAAAATTCACATACTTTTATTCGACTACGAGGTATCGTATTCGAATACGAAGTTCAAATTTTGAATAAAAATTGAACGTTACAGACGTGTATTCGAATGCACTAAGGCTGTATTCGAATACAACTTCGAATCAATGCAATTTTTCAGTTCAAATCTCATCTGGATGTACCCTTGGTTGTAAGGGGAACCAGGATAAATTTGTGTGTGCTTTACTTTCTGTCATTTACAAGCTTTCATACACTAACACAACCAGAAAAATAATTCACAAAACTCTAAAAACCAAAAAAGTTTTTAAACACCTAATTCACCCCCCTTCTTAGGGGGTTTGAATTATGTTTTACTGTTTTAAAATTCTTGGATAAACTTGGTAATTAAAAGCACAAAATAAATAAGTAAAGGAAAAAAGTAAATCAAACAAAGATTTATACTGGTTCACCACCAAACTTGTAGGTACGTCCAGTCCCTTCACACATAAGGATTTTATTCGATAATTCAAACCGAATTACAACACTTAACTTAAACAAGTTAAGTCTACTCAATTTCTAGTTTGCACCTACATATTTTTGAGGAATACAACCACTACTATCATAAGTTACAAATGAATGAGTTTAGGTTTTTCTGAAAAGTCTCTTAAAAAAGTTGTTTACAATGTAATACATTCATATTTTTCTTTCTTTATCACTTAGATAAATTTTGAATGATTGTAGAATGTTGTTGTGTTGTGTGTAGTTGTTGTGTAAATGTTATGTTTTGTTGTGTCTTTTCTCAAGTGAGGAAGCATATCCTTTTTATAGAGCCTTTAGGGTATGACTTTTGTACTTCATAAAAGACAACATGTATCTTCATGGATTTCAACATAGAACCGTTGAAGATAAATTTATGCGTTGAACTTAAGTCAATGTACAATCCTATAAATCATACCTCGTAACTTGAATAAAAACAAGGGAAGCAGAGGGTACATGATTAGACGATAGAATAATCAGAGCATTTTCTTCAGACCATCAAAGCATGGTGATTATTAGAGGATGCACACAACTTTGTCTTCTTGGAGGATTAACTGCCATAAGATTATTTACTCTCATCAGAGCATTGACTTCTTTAGAGTCGTTGACTTATTCAAAACGTTGACTTTATCAAAACATTGACTTCTTCAGAACGTTGATTGAGCATTGACTTTCTCTAGAGGCGTTGACTTCCTTCACAAGTAGACGAATAAACGCTTGCTGAATTCATTAGATGCAACCGAGTCAAACGCATGCCTGCATCTTCAAAGGCAACTAAGTAGAACATTATCTTGCACCATCATAGCCAACTGAACCATAATCTTATCAGAGGCGCGTATCACATAGACTTAGAAATGTAGAGAATAGAAGCGGAGTCTTGGTGTTCCTTTGTATTAATCTGATCAGTAGAGAATATATCATAATATCCTACACAAAAAGTTGATCTTGGAACTGCCACTTAATTAGAACATTAATGCATTAAATTGTTCCCACAAAATACCTTTTGTTATCATCAAAACAAGATAAGGAATTGTTCTTCAAACCATCTTGATTCTAACAATCTCCCCCTTTTTGATGATGACATAACATCTAATTTTGTGAACAATTTAATAATAAAAAATAAAGCATAATTCACAAAGCTCCCCCTAACTCTAAGCATATTTAAACGTAAGAGTGCAGAGTAATATTCTGACTTTTTCAAAAGACATTCTCCCCCTTTTTGAAAGTGTCAAATTACTGTATTCGAGGATATGTTTTTAAAACTTTTCTATTTTTAAAATTGTTTTCAAAATCTATTCTCCCCCTTTTGTCATTAGACAAAAAGAGTGAATAATTTTCTGTTACACTATTATTGAAACAAAATTATACAAACTACATAGTATATCAAATTACTGGAGCGAAGCATATATATTTAACTTACAAATTTTATTCTTTCAGAGGCAAGGCATATACAGATCAAAACATCATTCAATTATCGTTTTTCTTTCACGCTTATCTCTTGCATAGTCAACATCGTAGAATCCGACTAACTTGTACTATGAGGATAGCTTATAAAATAGACCAAGGTTAGTAGTGCATTTTAGGTGTCTAAAGATCCTCTTAACACCTGTTAAGTGAGATTCTTTTGGATTAGACTCAAACCTGACACACACCCACACACTAAATAAAATGTCAGGCCTAAAAGTAGTTAAGTAAAGGAGTGACCCGATCATTCGTTGGTATGTTTTCTGGTCAACCCGTTTGCCTAATTCATCTTTGTCAATACAATATGTCAAATGCAGTGGGGGTACTCGCGGGCTTGCATTCGTCCATCTTGAACTTCTTGAGAAGTTCTTTAGTGTACTTGGTCTAATGAGTCAACACACCATTTTGATTTTGTTGGATATGAGTTCCTAAGAAAAATTCAATTCTCCCATCTTACTCGTTTGGAATTCCTGTTGCATCAACTTAGCAAAATTTTGGCAAAGCTTGTTGTTAGTTGAACCAAAGATAATATCATCTACATAAATTTGAACTATGAGAAGGTCATTTTTAGATGATTTTATAAATCGAGTAGTGTCAACCTATCTTTTTTCAAAATTATTTTTAAGTAAAAATTTGCTCAGTCCATCATACCAAGCTTATGGTGGTTGTTTCATAACATACAAGGATTTTTTATGTTTATAAACATGGTCTGAAAATTCTCTATTTTCAAAACCATGAGGTTGTTTAACATACACTTCCTCATTTATGTAACCATTTAAAAATGCACTTTTCACATCTATTTGATATAAGATGATATTATTATATGCATCAAAAGATAATAAAATTCGAAGACATGTAAATCCCGATAATGAAGATGATGTCCCAAATTAGGCAACTAGAAAGCTCTTCAAACATGGAGAATTGGATGGTGTGTTTGATAAACACTGATAAGACACCATCTAGATAAAACTTTTCGGATTGGAGCTGAGTCACTTCATGTCTTAAGAAAAATATTCATTTGTTTGCTTGCACGACAACTAAAATGTCAAGAATAGATCACGAGGTTGCTTGTCATCAGCTGGCTATCAATGTGAACTCTTTACAAGTTGAGTGGCCCAATGCCGCAAAAAGCAATTCCCTTGTACCGCAAAAGCAACAAAGAAAGTAGTCGATGACCTTTTACAAGTTGAGTTTGTACCGAAAGCCATATGTACCACTTTGATTTAAAATGTTCTATTAGTCAAAAAGTCAAATAATAAATGGTGCACGTGTGTTGATTATATGTATCTTAATAAACATGTCCTAAATAATAAATGGTGCATTGTTGCATATGCGTTTGAGTGGCATTTCCACTGCATCATCTGTGAGTGTTATTTGCATATCATATGCATATGTAATTATTATTATAGTTACTTGCACTTCACTCTTGTTTTTAAAGTCTTAACATCCTCTAAAAATATGGGTTTTTCTATTAGAATTAACATCCTAAGAAGAACAATAATCTAAAGACTTTACAACATGGGGGATTATGAATTTTTAATCAATAGACTTCATAAGAATCCAAAGGCTTAACATCCTAGAAATTTGTGAATTCAATTGTAAAGAATTATCAAAATTATGATAAAGTTGTGTGTGTTATATCTGTTTGCTTATCTTTATGTTTTTTCCTCGCTTTTTATTTTAATTTTTAATTTTATCCTTATATGTATCAAAAATGTAAAATAACTTAATAAGTTTGAAATTCTTAGAAATCATGTTATCATATTTAGGGGGAGTCCCAAAAAACTGATTTAAAACATTTTTAAAGAAGTTCAAAGGATTATTAAGTTAAACAATTTTTTACTACTATATTTAGAGAGAGCAATACTTTTAAACTTTATCTTGTCAAGAAAAATTGTTCATTAATTATATAGTTACTTGTCATCATAAAAAATGGGGATATTGTTGGTGCAAAAGTGATTTTTAGGTACAAACCTCTGGTTGATGTTTCGATGATAATAAAACAAACTGATAAGAACAATTATCCCCTAACTATATTTGTTAGGTGTGCAAATTAAGTTAGAAGACAAAGATTTATATTAATAACTATCTAGTTTATGGCAGCATAAATTATGAGTAAGTTAGAGATAATAATCTAAGTGTTTTTAACACCGAATATTATCACCTAATAAACAAGTAATTATGTTTACTAATAGAGTAAGTCATGATATATCAATAAGAAGCATTGCAACAAGTATCTGATAATCTACAATTTGAGTCAAAGCATTAAAGACAAAAGAAATATAAGTAAAGTATTGATCCTCTGATAATAAAGGGAAATAATGCTACAATGATCATATGCCCCTAGCTACAGTTAACTAAGAGTCAAGACCTTCGTTGATCCTCTAATACAAGATCAAAGAAGATAGCTCTGAATCAAGCCTTTGTTAAAGTTAATGTTGTGGTAAAAGTCAAATCCTCTAATGAATTTGATAATATAAGATCGCTATGAAAATTCTGGCAAACCATTTGATCATATGGTCAACGCATCACGTCAACACTTTGACAAAGTCATCGCTCTAATAAAAAGTTAACTTTCTTAAGTCAAACTTCTGATCCATAACTTTATAGAAGTCAAAATCTCAACATCCTTTGCTTATCAAAGTTGGTCTTATCCTCTGACTCAAGAAGGACATACATCCTCATATAATGTCATCCTTTGGTTCTCCTGCCACTTTTAAATCATGATACGCTAAATCAATTATGAAGAACAATATAGACAAATTTTAAATATTGATTCAAGATCTCCAACGACTCTATTTCCAACGAATATATTCTTTAGTATTTAAGTAGAATCATTTCTAAAATAGGTAGAAATTGAGAATAAGTAAAAAGGCAATGTTAATATTCTAAGAAGAATTCTAAAAAAAAACCTAGAACACATCAAAAGAGAAGAATTAATGAAAAATCCTCTTAGTAGAGAATTATTAGAATTGACGTAAATCAATCATGTTTTTTATACACTTGAACTGATATAGGATTTGAAATGTAATATTCTCTCAATAAAAGTTAGAATCCAAAAATAGACTTTGTGTCAATTCAGGTACAAACTAGAACTAATGTAAATGAGTCTGATAGTGGCAACAATTGTGACACCCTAAACCCCAAATTGAAGTAGAAAATAAAATGCACTAGTTTTTGAAAGAGATTCGCAGTTGTTTCAAAATAGAGTAAAACATTTCTTTTAAAATATAAGGTTCAAGACGCCACATTCACACTTACACATAGCGCTTAATTTATAAAAATTCTCAATTAAAAATCCTTTGATCTCAAATATAGTTGAGGTTTATTAGACAAATACTTTTGACATCAAAACATGTTCAAAACTTATAGACAATTAATTTCTATTTTCGAATAAAATTAAAAATAATATAATTCACTAATATAGTTGACAAACATAAATTAGTTCAAAACTTGATAAAAACACAATAAATGACTTACACCCCATATCACCTATCAGAGCATGGATCACAAACCGATAACCTAAAATAGTTGCGCTCTCACAAGCGCAAAACACAAACGACAAATGGTGAACTTCAAAAATAGGTAATAATATAAAATAATTGAGAAGAACACATAAAAAATCAATACGATCCAAAACATCAAAGTAAGTCAACACACAAGTGAAGTAATGTTATGCATGCTCTCATATTCTAGACACCTCATCTTTCTTTGGTACCATTCTACTCTGAAGTAACTGGTTATGAGGCTCGATTTTATGCCACCACTTGCGTGGACGGACACATAAAATTTATCTTGACCTTACGTACACATCACAATGGCTTTGTCCTTATGGAAACATCAAAATATCCTCGTCCTTACGTAAACATCAAAATATCCTTGTCCTTATGGACAATTCAAATGGATTTGTCCTTACAGACACATCAAAGTTGGCCTTCCCCTTACAAACACGTCACAATGGCCTTGTCCTCATAAACATTTTCCTCAACTTGAGATACTTGGGTAACTCACTTAATTGTACTTCCTTGAAATCACTAGGCTTGTCAGACCTACTTATATGATGACAAAATACTCCATTGGTTCCTATACCATAACATCATGTTTTCCTCCACTCATTGGCCTAGGATACTCCATTAAGAGCACCATCATCGGCACGGGTCGGATTTGTCACAATTCAATTAACTACAATATGCATTTCATGACATTCATCAAAGGCAGTAGCATCATAAGTAATCAAGTACACATCGTCATTGCATATTTTCATAGCCATAGATTATATTCAAAACTCATCATCATAATTCACAAGCCTCAACAATGCAGGGTATTCACTTAGAGATATCAAGCCACTAGATCATTCACACACACCACATTAATTGCAATACAAGTATTTACAATTCATCACATTTTACATCATATAACAATGTCAAGGAAATAAATAAACAGAGTACAAAATACGTCAGATACACAATTCTACAATAATTCAACGACCACACAATCTTCAAAATCAAATCAAACAACACCCTATAAATGTTTCTAATTCATGTTTTAACCACTAAATTCTAGGTATTATCATTAGTCAATTATAATTCAAAGGGCTTCAATAGTACATAGCAAGCCACATATGAATTGTGGGAAATACGAGTTTCTTGTTCATCTCACTTATTTTACGGTCATGAATTCGAACTTACTCTCACCCCATACCTTAGTTACGTGCTTTTGCAAAACACACGGATCACCAAGAGTTTTAATAGCAGCTTCATCTCTACAACACGCAAATATTGTATCCGAACTCAACAACGGGTTGACAGCATCACCAAAATGCGACTCACAAATACGTGGAGTATAAAAATCAATGTTACATAATTAATAAAAAAAATAGGAACATAAACTAAGTCAAAACAGCGCAAAATAGATAGTAAGAAAACATCGGAGTACTGACAGAGTCCAACACAACTTCTCTGAAATGCCGAATGAGTAGTGCTTCCTACAGGTTTCAAAAAGACCAATCCAAAAACAATATCCATTTTTTAGGACGACAAACATTGCGACCAAAAAGAGTCAACAACAACCCGCCAAAGAAAGGAAAAAGTGGCTATTTATCATGAAACGAAGCCACGATTGATGAAACCGAAGCCAAAAATCGATTTAGAGGCTGATTTTGTGTTGAAATGGTATATGATTTGAATTATAAGACAATAATAGGGAGATTGAAATAAGGGAGGAAGAGGGTTTGATCAATGCTGTATAATTAAAAGTGGAGGAACCCACCCTAATGGAGGAATAATGTGGCTAACATGATAGCCGTCGATGAAAGAGTACAATGTATGTTGCTGAAATGGAAGAGAAAAATGAATATCAAGTGTTAGAATATTCAAGTTGAAGAATAAATTGATTTTAAGGAAGGAACAAAGGATAATAGCGTGAAGACGTAACAGGTGATACAAGTGGCAAACAATCGAAGGTGCATATGAGAAGAATAACAATGTACCATCAAAGGAAATAGAAAGTTTCCTATTCTATTCAAGTTCAACTACTAATAGGTCTGCAAATGCACGATATTAAAGAACATTCTAGTTTGCGAAAGAAAAAAGTTTTCATTAAATCAAGATCATTTTGGGCTGCAAAAAAATATCAATCTTCATTACAAATTACCAGTCTTCAGTATGAAAGCAACAGAGTTATATACACAAGATCGTTTTGGACAGATTCGTTAAAAAAAGATCAACAAAGGCAAAGCAAAGCATCAAGAACAAACAGCAAGATCAATCTTCAGATTGATGGCTAAAATAAACAAGTACAGCCAAGATAGAAATGATAAAACACTAACACTGCAAAAAGCAACACGCGTATAGAGCAGAAAAGCATGACACACAACAACTGTCAGTAGGGGTGTACATGGGTGTGGGTCGACCCGCCAACCCGCTCACCCAACTCGTTCTTGATCAGGTCGGTTCGGTTTGGGTTAAATGAAAAAATACGGGTTTAGAACTTAACCCAACCCGAAGATAATCGATCGGGTATCAAATTTTGTCAAAACCCGCCCAGCCCAACCCGCTTACACCTTAAGTGTTTGGACTTGAAGTTGACATTGCTTAGAATTGATGAATTTTCATATTTTATTGATTTACTATTCTCGAATTTATTTATGTATTTGAAGATAGTTGGATTCATTTTTTTGTGTGAGTGTTTATTGGCTTTTGTAAAGAATTGAATGATGTGATTGAAATTTTATAGTTTTTGAGTCATTCAAGTATTAAATATATTTTCATTCAATATAGTTTTTCTGTAAAATAAAACATATGTTATTATTTATGTATAACCCACCAACCCAACCCGTTCTTGATCGAATCGATTCGGGTTAAATGAAAAAAATACGGGTTTAGAACTTAACTCAACTCAAAGATAATCGAGTATCGGGTTTTGTCAAAACCCGCCCAACCCAACTCACATACACCCCTAGCTGTTAGAGGCTCTAAATCCAGCACTCACTCAAAACAGCAATGAAGAACGTTCTGGTGGTAAAGCAGGAACGTTCTTGAAATATTATAACACATATCTATTAAAACTATAGTTGGACAACTGGTTTCCTAATAGCTACGTGAGTTGTCATAAGCCTTCATCAAGCCTATAAAAGGAACCTCAAGGCAAAGGAAACAATAAGAGTTTAAAGTACAAGCAATCATTCACTTAAACAATCATTCTTGAGAAATCTAAGCTCTTCAATTAATCAAAAGCTCCAGTTCTTCTTCACTATATTTAAGGATCTATTTTCTGAGTCTTTTTGCTGAGAATCACAACTCAAACAAGTGTTGATTATAGTATGATCCATCAATCCTTTTTAAATCAGTTCACTTGAAACTCAAGATTGTATTGTTAAAGATAGTTTGAGTGTATTCTAAAAATCCTTTGTGATTAAAAGGTAACTTGTAAAAACCCTTTCTAGATTGAAAGGTAACCATTGGAAATCCTTTCAAGGTTGAAAGTTGAAATATTGTAACTGATCAAGATTGATCTAGAAAGTTGGTGTGAAAAGGAAAAACATTCTTGTTTGAGCACTTTAGTGAAAAAGCTCACAAATTGTGAGGACTGGACGTAGCCCGCTTTAGGTGAACCAAGATATATTTCTATGTGAATTCTCTTTCCCTTATATCTATTTATTTCTTACTCAGTTAGCACGAATCACATAGTGAAATTTTTCTTTGGATAACACTAACTAAGAACATTCTGCTTTTTGTTGTGTTTCAAACCAAGATTAATCTTGAGTTAACTAAACTTAATACAGGAATTAATTTTTAAAAAGGGAAATCACAATTCAAACCCTCCTTCCTTGTGATTGACATTGTTACTTCAAGTTCTACATAACCTATGCCTCTTTTTTTTCTTCTGCTAACACCATAAATCATAGAAGCTTGTTTGCTTCTATCTATGTCATTTGCAAAAAGTTCATGAAAGGAAGCTTCATATGTAATAGAGTTGTATATTTTATCCTCTAATGATTTTGAGCCGGTTTCTTTCAGAGTCTGATTTTCTTTTGAAGTTTTATACACTTTTTCTTTCAGATTCTAATTTTCCCCTTTTATGTTTTCAAAATCAGTTTCAAGAGAATTGTATTTGGTTGTTAAATAATTTTTGGCTTCTATAACAGACTTAAGTTTTAAAGAAGTATTATGATTTTTGTTTAAAAATCCATTTAAAACTTTGATAAGTTCTTTTCTTGATAGGTTAGAAATTACCTTAATTTCTTCATCAACATCTTCAATGTAAGAATCAAAGGCAAGGTTAGGGTCAGAGTGAGTGCTTGCCATTAGAGCCATGTTTGCATGATGTTCCTCTTGATCAAAGTCATCCCAGGTAGCTATCAGACCTTTCTTCTTGGTCTTGACACTTTTCCTATGGAATCTTCCTTTGTCCAGTTTTGGATAATCAGCTTTGATGTGGCATAGTTCACTACACTCATAACATATGAGTTTGTTTTTGTCTAGCCTTTCATTATTGTCTCTACCATTATGGAACTTCTTGAAATCTTTCTTTGGGAAAGGTTTTCTTTTCTTGTTCCACATGTTCTTAATTTTTCTTAAAATGTGGGATAGCTCTTCATCCTCTGATTCCTCATTGTGATCTTCCAAGTTATTTTCCTCTTATTCTTCAGCTGCTTGCTGAGCTTTGAGTTTGTTTTCTTTTCTTGAGATTTCATAGCCAAGGACTTATATTTCTTTTTAGGCTCATCTTCTTCCAGCTCAATCTCATGAGATCTAAGAGAACTCATTAGCTCTTCCAGAGGCAGTTTGTTCAAATCTTTTGCCTCTTGTATAGCAATTACCTTTGGTCACAATTTGCTAGGAAGACTTTATAGAATCTTCTTCACATGGTCAGAGGTAGTATAGCTCTTTTGCAGTAACTTCAGTCCAAAAACCAGAGTTTAGAATTTGGAGAACATTTGCTCAATATCTTCACACTCTTCCATCTTTAAAAGTTCATACGTTCTGACAAGTAGATTTGCTTTGGCCTCTTTCACCTGCTTATTTCCTTTATAGTTCATAACCAAAGCATCAAAGATATTCTTGGTTATTTCTTTGTTGTTGCACTTGTCAAATTCTTTGAAAGTGATAGCATTGATGATGAATGTTCTGGCCTTATAATGCAGCTTGTATTGCTTTTTCTAATTAGCATCAAGATCTTTTCTGGCTATTTTAACACCTTCATCATTTTTTGGAGTAACATCTCCATTTTCTACCATGTCCCAAAGTTCAAGATCATGAGAAAGTCCAATACTCAAACCTTTCTCCATCAAACAAGGGAGGCCTGTTTACATTACCTCCTGAACTTGCTTCACCACACTTAGCCATATATATATATATATGTATATATATATATATATATATACACTCAAAACACGATTAAGTGCTCAGCTTTGAGACCGAGCTCTGATGCCACTTGTTGGTCAAGAAGCACAAGAAATGGGGGTTTAAATTGTGTTTGCAGTTTTTGTAAATATTTCGAATGACTTAAAACTAAAGTGATAAAACATAAATGATAAAATAAATGACTCAACAATTTTATTCTGGTTCACTATTAACTCAGTAGATAATTCTCAAACTGTCTTCTCCAGAATCATGACTCTCAAAACAACAAAAGAAATTGGAGATTACATAAAGGAAGAATGTGCAGGAGATGAAAGAAATCAAAAGCATGCAAGTGTAGAATTTAACGAGAGAGTTTGAATTATAAAGAATGAAGGAGGAATAGACAATCAAAGACTACATAGATAAATTATGTTGGAACCAAGTTGGTTCTATACTTAGAATTTTGATGTTAACAAAAGTATTTTATGTAAATAGTATTTTGACTTAGAAGAACAAATCAGAAGCTGTGTAAAATCAGAGGATGACACCACCAGAGGATACATTCAGAGGAAGCAACCAAAGGATAGAAATGTCACCAGAAAGGTTCGGCCAGAGGAAACATCCAGAGGGTACTAGAGGATGCATCCTGAAGGCACTAGAGGGTACACCTCCAGAGGATATTAGAGGATGTCATCAAAGGCAAAACATCAAAGGACAAATAACATCATCAGAGGATATCTTTCTTGGCCCAGATCCGAAGGAAGCATAGTCTAGAAGGAGACTTGACCCAGACCAGAAGGAAGCCTGTGAGAGGGAGACTTGGTCCAGACCAGAAGGAATCATATGTCAGACTTGGTCCAGACTTAATCCTGATCAGAAGATAGCTTGGTCGTGAATATAAGAATCAGTCCAGACTTAATCCAGACTTGGTCCAGAGCAGAAGATAACTGGTCCAGAACAAATGACTTGGTCCAGACCAGAAGATATCATGGTCCAGAACATAAGACTCAGTCCAGATCAGAAGAAATGTTGTCCAGATTTAATCCAGACTTGATCCAGATCAGAGGATAAATGTCCAGATTAAAATATCATAAGTTCAGATTTAATTCAGATTCAATCCAGACTCAGTACAGACTTGGTCCAGATCAGAGGGAAAATGTTCAGATTAATGGTCCAGATTTAAGCATCATGGCTTAGTGTTTGCTGAGATCAGAAGATCAGATCATATGGCCCAATGTTGGCCGAGATTAGAAGATCATATCATATGGTCCAGTGATTGGCCGAGATCAAAAGATCAGATCATATGGTCCAGTGTTGGCCGAGATCAGAGGATCACAGAATTGGGGCAAATCAGATCATAAAGTCCACAGTTGGTCGAGATCAGAAGATCATACGGTCCAGATTTTAATCATGATGAAAATTAGTGATAACTTGATTAAAATTCGAAGAAGACTTGATTAAATTTTGATAGAAATTTAATCAAAGTATTAAGGGGATTTGATTCAAAAATTACTGAAGACTTGAAGAAATTCGAATGCAATCTAAAGCTTAAAAAGATATGGTTTGAAATTAAAAGAAACAAGATTGGTCAACAGAATTTTCAAAAGCAATCTGAAGCTAAAAAGATTCGTTTTTTATTTAAGTGAAACCCAATTGGCCAAGTTATTTTTGTAAGAGAATCTAGACAGATACAGCTCAAATTTGATAATGGAAGAAACCCTAATTTTCATCTATAAAAGGAGGCTCAAGGCAAAAGACTTAGCATCGAAAATCAGTAAAAGAGTCATACACTTTCAGATGCAAACACTCGAGTTTTCAGTGAGTTATGAGTTTCAGCTTTCCAGAAGCAAGTACTCGTGTTTTTCATTCCCTTGTGTTAAATCTATATTGTTGAAGTAGAGTCTACAATATGAAGAGTCAAAAGAAGTAGCAGGTGACTTAGCAATTAGATTCAAGGTGTTGTAATTCCTTATGCAATCTGGGGTTGTCAGATTGGTAGGAGAAGACTTGACTTGTGAAGTCAAGGTGTTGTGTTCCTCAAAAGTCTAGGATTGAAACTGTTTGGGAAGACTGACTTGGAGGGTCATTAGTGTTGTTGTAATTCAAAGGTTTTGAATTAGTTGAAAAATCCTTCGAGGTGAAGGGACTGGATGTAGCCTAGTTAATGGTGAACCAGGATAAATCCTTGTGTTATTTATTTTACTTTATCCGCTGCTAACTCTACTTGATTATATTTCAGATTTCAAATAATCATCAAATACAAAAAAAGAATTCAATTAGTACAAACACAATTCAACCCCCCTTCTCGTGTTTGCACCTTCAAATTATTGGGTATTGCTAATAAGGTACGATCATTAGACACTCAATTTTTTAATTCTAGAATTGTAGAAAAAATTCTTGTAAAATAATTAAAAGATATGAAGCTTTTATAGCTGCATTGGAGAATATAAAGGATATTTGTAAGATCACTTTGGCAAAAGTATTACATGCATTGCAAACTCTAGAGCAAAGAAAACTTATGAGAGAAGAAAGATCTGCATAAGGTATATATTTTGGCTAAATGTAAAAATAACAATGGTGAAAAAAAAAAGAAAGAAATATTCTAAGATTATAAAAAGGACGACCAAAACAAAAGCCACAATCTTTTCCACCATGCCCTTATTGCAAGAAAATTAATCACCAACAAAAACGATGTTGGTGGAGGCCTGACGCAAAATGCTACAAGTGTGGTCAATTAGGACATATGGATTATGTATGCGTGTCTCAACAACAAGAACAAAGAGATGTTAACATTGTTGAGGATGAATAGGAACTACTACTTCTAATGTCAGATTTTAAAACAAACAAACACCCAAAAGAGTGGCCTATTAATGGTGGTTGCATATACCATACAACTTATGATCGATGTCTTTTCAAATAACTCAACAAAACTGCTATTTCCAAAGTTAGAATTGAGATAGAACTCGCATTGCAACAAAAGGCATTGGAACAATTACAATTAAAAGTCACTTAGGTATGAAACTAATTTCCAATATTTTATATGTTCCTAGAATTAATCAAAAAAATTTATGTGTTACTCAGTTGTTGGAGAAAGGCTACAAAATGTTATTTGAACATAAAGTTGTGTGATTAAAGATCAAAACAACAAAGAAGTGATCACAACGCATATGATTTGATGAAAAATGAACATGTTATTGATGGAGAATAGAAAAAAGAAAAATATAAATTCAAAGAAGATCATGACGATGCGTGTGTTTTGAATAAATTTCATGTTAAGAAGGAGAATAAAGATGTAGGTGTAAAACCACCTAAAAGTCATAAAAAAATGCAATGTTTCTGCCATGGAGTCTCCAAGTTACACAGAAGCTCATAAAAAAAAAAGATGAATTCAAAGGAGAAAAAATTCAAGTCAACTGTTAATTTGACCTCATTCAAGAAATATATTGATAAAAATTGAAACCAACATAAAAGGAAGAAATCAAATGTCAAAAAGAAGAAAGTTGAATATCCAAATTGAGATTCAAATAGGACGCACAAAAGATATCCAATCAAAGAGGAGTGTTGAGAATAATATGCTTGAATAATATGATATCTTATTCTAGATATCATTAGATTGGATATGTTGAGAATAATATGCTTGAGAAATATATTTAAGATTTAGAATAAGATATCATTAGGATTAGGATATAGAATTTATATTTCTGTTTAGAATATATTTAGAATTTGTTTTTAATTTAGGGACATGATATATTTGTATATTGCAATTTAACTCTAGAGCCATGAATAAAATTTACGATTAAGGGTTTCTCCCCACTTATAATATATCTCATACTTTTTCACATACAAAATTTTATCACATATAATTCTCGCTTCTGCAAATATAAACAACAAAAAACTCTATCATTGTCCACACGAACCGACTCATTTGTATAAAAAAGCGTGTCTCAGCTAATGGATGACCATTTAAGTATGGTAAAATCTTACAATATTTTTAACTTTTCCCCATTCAATATTTCCTATATACGCCTACTTTTGTTGTTGTTCTTCTTCTTCCTCTATTGAAAGGGTGGTTTAAGGTCATTTTTTGACCAAAATCACTCATCTAAATTGTTTTGTTCTATCTTTATATCTAAATAAGTGATTTTTACATATTTAATTTCTTTCATGTTTTGTTTGTAAGTTCATTGTCTTAGTGCGATGGTTGTTTATTTTCCGTCTTGTTGTTGTGTTGTTTATTTTCTCATTTTGTTGCAGTGTTCCTTTGATTCATATTTTCAGATCAAGCTTCGATCTAGTGCACGTGTAGATTTAGTCAATGACTTTGGCGTTTTCAACGTTGCAGTTCCAGAGGCATAAGTTTTCTGGACAGTTCAATTTTATTATATTTGTAGGTTTTGTCACTTTTGTAGACATTCTGATGTATTATGCTATTAACTTGAGTGTTGTGAGTTTGTTCGCAAATTATCCTTTTGAGTTTTAACGACTTTGAATTGTATTATTTTTTATCGATATAATTTTTAACAATTTGAATGATTGAATATCTTTTTTTTTCTTCAAAGAAGTATGAAAAAAACTTAGGTGCATTTTCTTATATTTTTCGTATGATTCTTAACATAAAACACACCTTTTGTGACAAACTTTGAGAAAATTATGAATTTGATAAAATTATAGTTGGTTAAGTTAAGAATCATACGAAAAGTATTTAAATAAATGCACCTAAATTTTATTATTTAAGTATTCAATACAACAAAAATTATTTTCTTTCTTAACTGTATTATAATAAATATTATTTGCATCAGTCTCAAATTAATATTTTACACTTTAGATTTATGGTATTTCTAAATATATCAATATTTAATAAAAATTAATTCATAAAAGTATTATTTTATTTTTTATTTTTTTATCCATTTGTTTTGAATATGTGTGGAATAAATATTTCTCACGTATGAAGAAAAATATTTCTCACGTATGACTAAAAATGAGAGTGACTCATATGAATGCAGATTACACGAAACTGATATATAAAATAATAAAAGAAAATGGGACAAAAAAAATGAAAACAGGACAAGTAATAGAGGTCATGATTTTCGACTTCGAAGAGACGAAAGTACCCTTTGGTTCAATGACATATTTTCGAAGACAAACACACTCTGTCCCACGTTGTTACTTTGCAAGTTGCAGCTCTCTCTCTCTCTCTCTCTCTCTCTACCTACCACAACCGTTTTTTGTTCACCGGAAAATCGACTGATCGTGCTCTCTGCCGATCCCGCTGCCATGAGTTCCGGCGAACTTCTCCAGATATACCCTCAGGAGCTACAATTTCCCTGTAAGCCTCTTCAGTTCCAAAAATACAGTTTAATTTTCGAAGCAAAATTCGGTTTTATTTTTGCTTTTGTGTTTGACTTTCGCTTCTGGGTCTTGTTCTATTTTCTTATTATTTTCTTGTTGTGAAATAGTTGAATTGAGGAAGCAGATCTCATGCTCTTTGCAGTTGTCTAATAAGTCAGATAATTATGTTGCTTTCAAGGTTTTGATTTTACTCTCTCAGTTTTTTTTATTCATCTATTTCTTTGAGTTTGTAAATTTTTGCGTGTTTTTGAAATTTTGTGTTATATGGAGAGTTGTAATTATGATTTGGAGTGACATTGATGCTGTTGCAGGTTAAGACTACAAATCCTAAGAAGTATTGTGTTAGGCCTAACACTGGAGTTGTGTTGCCTAGGTCTACTTGTGATATTATAGGTCTCTCTCTCTCTCTCTCTCTCTTGCACACAATAGCACAAAGACATGCAAAGAGGAATAACACTTGCTTGTCAAAATGGATTCCATGCATTCAAATTGTGTCTCTAGGAAGATCTAGTCATCCAATTTTGATTAGTGATTTATAATGTTTTTGATTTATTTATCCAGCTTTAAATTTGTACCATTTGATTTCAATCTGACTACATGACTGCAACATTCCCTCTGACCGTAGAGAATCCTGGTCCATGTTAGTCAGGAGTTTTTTTTTTAAAGGTTGCAAGAAAGAATGTAATTGGCTGAAGAAACACAAAATATTGTAATTGATTGATTGAAAAGGAATGGATCTAACGCATCAAAAGTGAAAGTAAACAATATTTGTAATTGATGAACAAATTGATGGTTGATTTTACTTGTACATGCATTGCACATCATATGTTTATTGAAATTATCAACTCTTAATTTGTTTTCATCAATGGTTGAGATTACTTACTCATTGCATGTAGTTTATTCATTTTGGAAGAGCCAAATCTTGAAAGATTGTTATTTGTTCAGCCTAGGTAACTAACTAGAAATTCACCTCAAGTAAACAATTCACCTTAAAGGGTGAAGTAAGCAATCTCAACCATTAGGGAATAAACCAATGGTTGATGTTACATGCATTCACATATGTAACAAATCATGGATGTGTTGAAATATCAACTGTATTTTTTTGTCAACGGTTGTGATTTCTTATTTTTCCATCTAAAGTCAATTGCTCTCTTTAGAAGAGCAAAATCCATGTATACGTGAGGATATGTAGTTACTTTTGAAATAATGTTTACATGGGATCCGTTATATAATGCTGTGCGTTCTGTTCATTTATACTAACTTTGATAGCAATTTTAACTACATAGCATTCTTGTTTACTTATTGACTATTTCTTTCGTGTTTACATTTTCACTTTGTAGTTACAATGCAAGCACAAAAGGAGGCACCTCCTGACATGCAATGCAAAGATAAGTTTCTTCTTCAAAGCGTAGTTGCAAGCCCTGGAGCAACCACAAAAGATATCACTCCAGAAATGGTAACCACAAACAACAAACTGTTTCTTGATAGAGATTAGGTGAATGTTTAGAATAATGATGAGTTTGATGAAATCAGGGTGTCACTGCGAATTTTGATGAAGCTCTAAAGTATAGCTTTTACCAAAATTGCGGTGGTTCACTACGATTCTGCCAAATCACCGTCAATCCAATCCATTCATGTGCTAGCGAATAGCACTGTATGTGTGACATGACAAATACTGCAGTTTCTTCCCATCTTGCATAATTGAATTGTTTTCTTTTCTCATTGCATGTAGTTTAATAAAGAGTCCGGCTATGAGGTTGAAGAGGTCAAATTGAGAGTTGTTTATGTTGCTCCTCCTCAACCACCATCTCCAGTTCGAGAAGGATCTGATGAAGATTCATCTCCTCGAACATCTGTATCAGAAAATGGGCATTCAAGTGCTGTGGAATTTCAGGTTATAATAACCACAGGGTTTGAATATATTTTCGAAGAAATTTTTAATGGTTTTATGTTAATCAATTGATGTGAACATGCACTGTAGGCTTCGAAAGCGTTCAATGAACGGGTAGAACAGCAGGATACCTCATTTCAGGTGACATATATATACACATGTCATTTAGAAGAATATCTTATCATTCACCAAGTCGAATTTTCTGTTTTTCTCTCGAACAAGACTGAATTTTCTTTCTTTTTCCGATTTTTAAAAGCAGTTCACATATAATTACACTACATCACAGAATACTGTATAATTTGGTTGCTGACCCCGTTACTTTGTCACAATCATATCTTGAACTCCGACCACCACATACAATAATATCTACTTTGGATTTTGATCCTAACCTAAAAGGACAAATTTTCATGTCATTGTAGAGAACTAGAGATATCAAAGGTCATGATGATTCTAATGTAGTTTTCGGAGGTCGGATTCACCTTCCAAATGTATTTGAAATGTAAAAGTTTTCATGTTTTTATATTCTGATTGATGTTGCTTTACTGTGTTTTTATAATGATCTTGTGATACTGTGATTTTGTTTAAAATTTAAACATGTTATTTGGGAATGTCCCACATATAAGCTGTTTTAATTTGATTGATTCATGTCATTTATTAACAATGTTAACTCTGATATTGAAAAAAACTACCGATACAGACCCCATTGCCCAAACCCACACCGTCACCACTCCGTTTTTTTAGTCTGTTAGGCTCTTATGCGGACCAACTAGTAGTTACAGGTTCAAAATTTCAACTTGTCATGTAAAAAAATGAGGGCTAAAAGGGCCGACCCGATGAGTCCAATCCGTTTTGCCATCCTTGTATTCATGAAATATTCAGAAAAAATTGGTTTGCCATCCTTGGTAAGATGTGAGTTCAGAAAAATCGGTGCTCATTTTGAATTTCTTAATATTTCAGGGAAGAACCCTTATTTCAAAGGTAACTGAGGAGAGGAATTCTGTTGTTGAGCAAAATAAAAGGCTTCAACAAGAACTGGTATGGCATTTATTCCATAAATGTTCTTTAGGGATTCATGTTTTATCTTGATTGTTGAGCATGGTGATCTTGATCATTATCCTATGATCCTATTGTTATTTTGTACTAGTGACCACCAAAGTGGATTTTATGATGATGTTCAATTTAAGCACTTCTAATTTGTTCATGTGTTATGTTATTCAACTATTTACATGAACTACATTTAATATCTGTTTCATAAAGATTCTTCTTATTCAAAGAAATAAAAAGATCAATGGGACCTGTTTGGTTTTCAAATTTTAAAATAGTTTTGTTTTCAGATCACAAGAAAAAGAAAATGTGTCCTACCATGTGAACTCTTGATTCTTGAAAGCTTTTGGTTCATCTGAATGTTATCCATAGGCTTAGTTCTGTTATCAACCTAAGAAAAACCAATGAACACATTCTTCATTGTTTTACATTATGTTTTGCCTATTGTATAACCTTTTACATTTACTTAAATGTGCTTCGCTATTTTAACATCCACCCGAGAAATTGAAAGGTGAAATATTTAGATGCCCGTTGCAATAATCATATAGTTGTCTCTCTCTCACTGAAGTCATACTTAGAATGATGGGAATTGTTTGTTGCGTAATATAAATATGTTTTGGTTGCTTAGTAAGAAAATATAATAGTGTTGCTCTTGTGCTCTTAATTCACACTATTCTTCCTTTGCACACTACAGATTATTTACTCTTCTCAAACTATGTCATTTTGAGTAAATCTCCAGTTTAGTCCCTAAAATTATAAGGGTTGGGCAATTTGATCTATGAATTTACCGAAATTTCAAAATGGTCTCTAAAATTGAGAATTCTTTTATCACATTAGTTCTTTTGGAGTGGTCAATTTAGTGCCAAAAAATATTTTGGGGACACTAATGTGATTGTAGAATTTCAATTTAATTAACTTACTCCTACAAATTTTGGACTAAATCGTAGGATTCACTCGTATGATTTTCCTTGAATATTAGTAGCAGAATGGTAGTGAAATTATATTATTGCTAAATCCTACAATGTTAGAGACAAAATAGAAGATTCATATATATCATTGTCTTTGCCACATTGTTAAATGTTTGGTGCAAAATATAATAATTGCACCATAGTATATTATTATTTATAACCTATGGTTCTCTTGGAAAATTATTGATTGGTTAAATCTTGTCACGCATAGGAGCTTTTGAGGCATGAAGCGAACAAAAGCCGCGGCGGTATACCCTTTATCTATGTAGTTATTGTTGGTTTGGTCGGCATCCTTTTGGGTTTCCTATTGAAGAGGACATGACATGTGATTGCAAGATTCACCAAAAATGATCAAACTGTAGAAAGCAATGAGAAGAAAAATGTGTGAAAACCAATTATTGTCATGTTGTTGTCTTGTATTGCTCTTAGAAATTTGGAATGTGTGATGACAAAATAGGTACCGCTTACTATCATCAGAATAGCAATCATAGAGACAGTAGACAAGGTTGGTGAAATCTATATCATGGGAACTATGTTGTTATTTGATGTGGCACATGTGATTATATTTTAGCTGCTACTATTTCTCACATTGCTCCTCTTGGTGTTGTTGGTTGTATCAATGCATAGTTGTCTTGATGCATAGTTATTGACACTAAGAAAGTGACTTTCTATATAATAATAATAACAATATATACATTAATTTAAAGTTATAAATAGATTTTTTTTTTATGTTAAGTTTGTCATTTATTTTAAAAAAATGTTTAGACTGTTGATACAATTTTTATTCTTACTCCACCTCTATTACAAATTTGCATACTAGATTATTGAATGATGTACTAAAAAAATATTTTACCACTAAGTGCCCCACAATTAGGACAAAGAGGTCACAATGTTTAATTTAGAAGTTATAAACTTATCATTAATGATCTACCCTTTATCAATTCTGTCAACTCAACAAAAATGCCCTTTCCTGTAAATTCACTTCGGCCTTGAATTTGAGCTCTCTACAATCTACATTTCAAAATGAATTTACCCTTTATTTCAATTTATCCGGTTGTAGTCACTAGCGAGCATTTTGTCTTGGCCTTATTTCTACAATAACATCAAACTCTTTCTTCTATCCATACCTCTTTTCTTTCTTTCTCCTACTCTTTCAAGTGTTAGTAGATTTAGGGTTCAAAATTCAAATAACATTAGTTCAAATTATTAGCCACACCTTTGCTTACTAATTCAAATTCAGGTGAGAAACATTTAACATTTTCTTCACTTTTGATGTGACTATTACTACACTGTTGGTTTAAATTTTGATTTTAGCAATGTTAGCTTTTGGTTTAGTTGATTAGATTGGCTCACTAATTTGTTTCTCTTTTGTACATTAATTTATTTTGATTTGTTGTGTATTATGCTTTTGGTTATATATCATGCTTTTGAACATAAATCTTTTATTGTTAAGTTCTATAACATAGGTCTTTTTGTGTTTGAGGTAGTCTTGCTGATGAATCCTTCAACCACTTTTTCAGGGTAGGCTTCTTCCCCTTGCCCTCTTGATGTTTACTTTTTGATTTAATACTGTCAAGTAACTTGCAAATATCTTCATTTTACCACCTGTCTAAATGTTGTACAGCCTGTACTCATCAGTGCCATATATCTATCTACACTAGTACTGTCAAAAACACTATTCATAAGTCATTCGGTGTCTAGCAACTTTTGAAATTTTCTATTGGACAAGACATTCCCTTATTTAGTATATCAGTGTTCTAGATAATATATATAATAATATCATAACATGGATTTTTTATTAATATATTCCTTTTTTTAACTGTCGTATTTTTTGAGTTCAGTAGTTCATCGTAGACCTAACGACGACTTAAAGGATTTTTTTTTCTGGGTCAGTTGCTCATCGCACCTCAGGGTGCGATGATGTATTGAATTTTTTTTCTTCATTTATTTAATATTGAAAATATTTAATATATAATTATAATAAATTATAAATATTTAAAATAATTAATAAATTAAATAAAATGATTATTAAGTGAAATAAAATAAAATAAAAAACTTTAATAAATTATAATAATAAATTTTAATAATGTTAATAATTACAGATTAAATAATAATAATTACATTAATAATTTAATAATAATAAATTATAAATATTTAAAATAATTAATAAATCAAATAAAATGATTATTAAAGAAAATAAAATAAAATAAAAAACTTTAATAAATAATAATAATAATAAACATAATAACAATAAAAATAAAAATAAAAATAAAAATTGTAATAATAATAAACATAATAAAAAAATAATAAATAATAATAATAATAATAAAAAACAGGATTTTGAATTAAATTTTAAATTGATATTGTAATTGCTTCAATTTTTATTGGTTTTGATATAATAGCACTTATTTTTATTTTTTTAGTAACTCAAAACTGATAATCAATTGTGAGTTACTTTATATTCGTTTGCATATAAAATTTTAACAAAACAGGTTATTTATTATATTATTAAAACATACTTTATTTCCATTTGCATCAAATTCTACCTCAACCGGCGGTAATGATTTACTATATTTTGATTGTTAATTGATTGACCTTCAAATTGAATGCAAAATATAAATTGAAATTAATTGATTTACCATATTTGCCATATATGAATGCAAAACCGATACAAATTTGTCTCCCGACAGATTTAGTATTTATTTGTGATTAATTAATTAATTAATTAATTAAAATCGATACATTGATTATGTATGTAACTGTAGGAGGGTTTGCTCTTACAATATATGTATGTTCATTGATTGCTCAATGTTCTGGTGCCTAATTTTTTAGCATATTTTGATTCTTTTTCCCTTATAGATATTCGATGTTTATTATTTTATTCCAAAATTTAAACTATTTCATTTTTTTTTAATTAGCATTTAATGCTAATTTGTACATAGGTATCTGGTATTAGAATCATATATGTCACGCGGACAATATTAACAATGTAACAAGTCTTAAATATTTATAATATAGTTGATAGATAAATATAGATGTAGGAAAAAGTTAAATACAAATTTAGATACACTCACATTTAATAAAAATAGAAAGAAAAAGAATTTAAAAACACGTATTTTTGAAATAAATAAATAATATGTATTTTTTTTATTGTGTGCGCCCCAAAAAATTATCTTTATCGCTAATTATTATTATGCTTATTATTATTATCATTAGTTTTATTTTTTTTATTATGTTTAATATTATTACAATTTGTTAATAATCATTTTATTTTATTTTATCACTAATTATTTTTATTTTATTTTATTTAATAATCATTTTATTTGATTTATTAATTATTTTAAATATTTATAGTTATTATAATTAAATTATTATTGTAATTATTATTATTTAATCTGTAATTATTAATATTATTAAAATTATTATCATTTATTAAAAAAATTATTTTATTTTATTTCACTTAATAATCATTTAGTTTTGATTTATTAATTATTATAAATATTTATAATTTATTATAATTATTTACTAAATATTTTAAGTATTAAATAAATGAAAGAAAAAAAAGTCTTCACATCACCGCACCTTGGGAGTGCGATGAGCAATTGGACCAGAAATTTTTTTCCTTCAAGTCGTCGTTCCCTAGGCCTGCGATGATCAACTGAACTTAAAAAGTAGGACAATTCAAAAAATAGTTTTCAAAATACGGCATTTAAGAAAGAAAAAAAAAAGGATATAAAAAAAAATCCTTATAACATTTAATATTTCATATGTTATTTTAGATATAAAAAATAGTAGTGTAGCAATAGGATTATTGTTACCTAAAATCATTACCTTACTTTGACCTTTCAATAATAATGTACATAAAAAGCTTTGATTATGCTGGCCTTAACGAATTTGAACCAGAGACTTCAGTTTTAAGGGGTGTTGATCAACTCACACAAAGACTCAACAAAGAACTTTGATTTGCCTCAGTTTGATACATTACCAACCATAATTGTAATGATGTTGTAATATTGAGGGTATTGCTTATTTAAATAGATAATTCAATTATCCTTTTATTTTCGATGAATACTCTTTGCCAATTATACAACAATTGCTTTGAAAATTGAATTTTATGCCCCTCAATTAGATTTATACTTTCACATTTATAATTTCTCTTAATTTCTTAAATTATCTTCACGTGAATCGTTAAAAAAAAAAATTTAGACAACTGACACATATTCTCATTTTAAAATTTTCGAAAAAGTAATTTTTTTTAACTTCTCGAATCGGAAAATTCATTTTTTAAAATTTTCAGTAGTTATATTGTTAATAGAAAAATTCAGATGAATTTTTTGATAATTATTTTCATCTAAAAATTTTATTTTTTGAATTTGTCGATATACAAAATAACTTCTGAAAAATTCATTTTCAAATTTTCCGGATTAAAACATAACTACCGAAAAATTTGGAAAAATGAATTTTCTGGATCAGTTTTTTTTTTTTTTACATTCTTTTACACTTTTTCATTGTTATTTTTTATTAAGGAGCATATGAGCGAAAAACACCATAAAACATTCTCGAGTTCGACCTCCTATACAATATAATATGAGAGTCGTTGTTGAGAAAAGAAGAAGAATGAATACAGAGATGCAACAAGAGATACAAGAACATCAAGAGGATCATGTCCAGCTTGAGTTGATCTTGTATACGAGGATCACGTGCATCAAGAGGAGCAACAACCAAATCTTGTGCCTGTTCAGCTTCTACTTCCTGGAGGACCGTACGATCTTCAATGGCGAACTTGAACAAATACTTTTGGGGTGCCAAATGTTTAAAATTTTAATTGATAAATTAAGTATAGTATTTTATTGTAAATTTTGCAAACACGAATGCAAAAAGATGACAAATTGAACTAAAAAGTTGCACATGTTTAGGAGAGACGGAGTTATGTGTTGGAACCAAGTTGATTTTATACTTAGAATTTTGATGTTAACAAAAATATTTTATAAGAATAATATATTTGACTTCATAGAGTATGGAAGATTATTCGTGTTTTTGAAGACAATCTAAAATAATATTTAATTCACATTTATAATTGAAGAAAATCTTTGATCAAGTTGAAAAAAGATATGGTCAATATTTGAAGAAGATATGATCAACATCTTATCAACAATAAGATATGAATTATTTACAAGAAGGCTTGATCAAGATTTATCTACAAGAACATATGAACTATTGACAAGAAGATTTGATCAAGATTAATCACAAGAAGATATGAATAATTTACAAGAAGATTTGATCAAGATTTATCTACAAGAAGATATGAATTATTTACAAGATGTTATCAAGAATTGTTTACAAGAAGATATATTTATATTTTGCCAAGATATGATTCAGATTTTGACAAAGGACAAAATACTGAATTGGACTTAGTCATATTCCTACTTGTTAAAGTTCAAGAACCGATCCAACACTATGTCCCACTCAGATCAAAGCAAGCAATAGGAAGGAAGTTTCATCTAAAGAATTTGCGAAAACAATCTTAAAAAAATACGAACAATATCAATATGAAGAATTTACAAACTCAATCTTAACAAAATACGAATAATATCAATCTAAAAAATTTACAAACTCAATCTGAACAAAATACAAACATAATCAATCTAAAAGAACTTCTCATATTGGATTCATAATTAAAGAATTGGTTAAAGAACATATTATCAAAAAGCATCCTGTTCAGAATTATTTTTGAATAAGATCATTGTTGACCAAGCTAGGAATGAAAATACAATTCAGAATTAAACAAGGACTAAATTGAGGCCCTAATTTTATCTATAAAAAGATACTCAATGCTGAAAAAGAAGATCATCGAAAAAATCAGGAAAGACTAGAAGAACTAAAACTCAAAATTCCAAATTCATCTTAGAGTTCAAAGAGAGAAACACTTGTTCGAATGAAATTATTTTCAAAGTGTTTTTCTTAGAGTGTGATAGTCAGTGTTATAATTGTTGAGGAAAAAACCTTTTTGATATATGTTTTAATGACAACAAACCTTTTGAATTAAATGATTGAGTTTTATGAATAGTGATCTACTAATTATTGCACTCGAGTTTTGTTTAAGGAAGATGAATTCCATAAGTGAACAAGCAAGAAGCCGTTCACATCATCAAAGTGCAAGAATCTCAAAAAAAATCTATCATATATCAATCATTCAAGAGAAAGATTATTACATCTTCAAGATAACATCTTCATGAAGAAGATGATCAAATATATTCATACAACAATCAATGATCACACTATGCTATAAATCATAAACAAGATCATTTTAGAGAAGCAAGATCAAATATGATGATCCAAGAACATTCTGGACAACATTCTGAATATCACCAGAGGATGTCACCAAAGGATGTCACCAGAGGACGTCACCAGAGGATACCTCCAGAAGATACAACTAGAGGATACCAGAAGATACCTCCAGATGATACCAGAAGATATCACTAGAGGATACCTCCAAAAGATATCACCAGAGGATCCCTCTACAAATTTAAAAGCCAAGAACACGCATCACTAAGATCAAGACTCATTTGCCACACAGAGGAAGAACCAAGTCTGCTCTTGAACATCAGAAGCAGAATGAAGAACATTCTTGCTTTTTGGCCCGCTCTCACCTAATCACAGACAAAGGACAACCAGTCTGTTCCCAACGGGCAAATGAGCTGTCATAAGCACTTTTGAGTCTATAAAAGATAACTCAAGATAAAGGCAATAATCAGAACTCACGAAAGCAATTATTTCTTCATTCATAATCAAATCAAGAGCTTCAAGTTCAAATCAATACATCACTTATACACTTATATACTTGAAAGCTTCTCAATCACAAACAAAAGATTCAGTTCTGTTCTTCTTCTTCTTCATATCAGAATCATTCTACTGAATTCTTTTGTCAAGAATCTAATCTCAAACACGAGTTGAGCATACTCAGATTTTGTCCAAAATCAGAGCTTTAAGTACTAAGCAATTCATTAGTCACTTCAATCATACTTGAATTTATCTCACTCACATACATTGAGTTAGTTCTGATTTTTCCTATTCGATTCCTAGAATCATTCTCGTGTATTTCTCTATCAAACAATCATAACTCAAACAAGTGTTGAGCCTTCTCAGATTCTGAACACTTTAAATCATATCATTGTAAACTCAAGGCTATAGTGTGAAGTATAGTTTTGAGTAAGCTTGTAGGAAATCCTTTTATGATTAAAAGGTGAATTGTAAAATCCTATCTAAAGATTGATAGGTGATTTGATTGAACTCTTTTCTGGGTGGAAAGGATTTGTTTTTGTAACAGATCAAAGTTGATATGAAACAGGGTGTATAAAACCAAGATTGATCTTCGTTTTAGCACTTAGTGAAAATCTCACAGTTGTGAGGACTGGACGTATCCCGAGTTGGGTGAACCAGGATATATCTTTGTGTGGTATCTCTTCCCTTATCTATTTACTTTCAGTATGTTTGATTATTTAGTTAAATAGATAAATTAAATTGTTAATTTTAACTAACCAAGAACGTTCTCTGTTTTCTGTTTTCATAACCAAGATCAATCATGAGTTATTTTCTTAAGTTTTTAACAGGAAATTTTAAAAGGGCGAATTTACATTTCAAACCCCCCTTTCTTGTAAATTGACATTGCTACTTCAATTGGCATCAGAGCTTGGTCTCTAAAGATTAAGCACCTAACAAGTGTTAGAGGAAAAGATTCAGGAAGAAGAAGTAATGTCAGCAGTCAACATGTGCTTAATGGAAAACTTAGAAAATAATGAGGTAACCATCTCTAAACTCTGTCCTACATGTGAAAAAATGGAAAAAGAATTTGATAATCTTTTATGTGATTCAAACTTTCTTGCTAAAAAATGTGGTTATTAAAAGATCAGCTCCATTAGGAAAAAAAAGAAAAAGAGAAAGTCCAAGCTATGAATGACGAACTCAGAAAGATCATTCAAAGCCTGCAACAATCTCATTTAAAAATGGTTGAGAAAGAAAAGATTTTCAATGAGAAAACCATAAAAAATCATCTTCCAAAATATTCTGAAACTAAAGAAGAAAGTACCTCTTTAAAAATAGAAGTTCATGAACTAAAAAATGATTTAACCAATTGTGTAAAAACCACTGAAACATTTCAAAAGAACATGATATATGAAGAAGGGATATTTGAGAAAGATGATTTATGTTTCAAAACTTCTCAAAAAGAAAAGATTTATGAAAACTTTTTTGTTCCAGAAAGAAAGGAAGATAAATGCAAAATCAAATGTTCATATTGTAAAAGAATTGGACATCTGGAATTTACTTGTTACTTTAAGAAAAGAGATGAAAAAATTAAAAGCAAAAGGATTGCTAAAAGGAAAGAGTATTTTGCAAATAAAGCTGAACCAATTTTGAGAAATTTGCAGAAAGGAGAACGTTCTCCAGGTTGTTCTTAAAATGGAGAACATTCTGGAACAAACGCTGAACTTTCTCCAAAAAGTTTGAAAAAAAGAGAACGTTTTGGAATTTCATCAAAATCAATTTCAAAGACTTTTAAAACTCAGATTTTCAAACCTTCTTCAAGACCAACAACAAAGTGTTCCCATTGTTCCAAGAATGGTCACTTCGAGTCAACTTGTTATTTTAAAAAGAGATCAAGTTTTAAAAAATCTTCTAAAAAATGATATACTAACCATCAAGGACCCAAACAAATATGGGTACCAAATTCATTACTAACCTGTGATGTAGGAACACCATCTAACAATCAAGAAAGAACATTGATACATGAACAAGGCTTGCTCAATACACATGACTGGAAAAGTATGGTGCTTCCTCTCATTACAAAAATTTGGAGCGTCTATAACCTTTGGAAACATTAACAAATCATAGGTACATGTATCATTTGTTGAAATAATTTTGCATAGATTAAGGATGTTTGATATGTGAAAGATAACTGTGTAAAATTGCTTTTAAAGTTATTTTTTAAACCCCACATGGCTGAAGTAAAACAAACATCCTCATGTTTCATTTTGAAGAAAAAATCTTATGTTTTATACTTAGATCAATTTCCAATCGAATCATGTTTTTAAGTCTTTTAAATTTTTTTTTTCATTTCCATAAATGATCAAAGAAAATCTGAAACATCATTCTTCAAATAATTTTTTGATGAAAATGATATTTCACATGATTTGTTTGTCAAAGAACTCTCCAACAAAATGAAGTTTCTTTTAAATTAGCTACAAGAAATGGCTAAATGAATCAAGTGTTGAAAAAATAATTTTGGAGAGAAGCCACAAAAATTGTGTACCATGTTTTTAATCTTGGCTTTAGTAGAAAATCTCTTTAACATACCTTCATATCATTTTTTAAATAGAAAGCAAAACATATCATACTTTGACATTTTTGAATGTCATTACTATGTTTCGCATAATAAAGAAAGTATGAGCAATTTGTTTTAAAATGTCATCAAAGTATATATTCTGAATGCTTTGCATTCTATAAATATTATAGAATCTCAAGGCCCAAATTACAGATGAAATTATGCATATTATGTTTGATGAATATGTTGATTTTTATGAAAGATAGGATGGTGAAGATAAATAATTACAATGTTAAATTTGGATAAAAAACAAAGTTGATAATGTTCAATCATTCATGAAAACTCCAAAGTCTGATCATGGCAAAACAAAAAGGATCTAAGAGAAAGATCAAACTAAGCAAGAAGGTATACACCAGAACATTCTCCACAAAAGTAGAAAGTTCTCCACAAAAGCAGAATGTTCTCCACAAAAGCAGAACGTTCTCCACAAAGAGCATAATGTTCTCCACAAGAACATAATGTTCTTGACAGTAAATATATTTCATCCAATCAAAACTAATGTTGCACATCATGATGATATATGGTTGAAGAATATCAAAAATGAGCTTGAACCATTTTCTCCTATACCTACCTCACTATTAACCTTTCCTCCAAAACATCTCCTCATGATCAAATTATTAGAAGAACTAATTGGGAGGAATTTGTTACTAGTACCAAAGTTGTTGCTGCTGCAGGTATAACTACAGTGGTAAACATGCCTCTGAACAACATAAATGATATTCAAGTTTTACTAAAGAATAAGTATAATGACACATTCAAAACATCCAAATGTCTCTTAAGCATAAATGAGTAGCTCTGCCATCAAGCATTCCAAGCTTTAAAAATCAAGCAGCAGGGCATTGTATATGGCATAAATTTGATTATAGAGCAATCATCCTATTGGATAAACGCTTGTGTGAAGAAAGGAATAAATCATTAATTTCAAAGTAGTTAAGAAGACCCTTGAGAGTGTATTACAATTTTGATTCATCACTGGAAAAACTAAAACTATTCCTTAAGAATGCACAGGAGCCGTATTGCATGAATACAGTGCATGCCACACATAATTTGTACTTAAATGGTGATGGTGTCCAAAATAAGGATGAAAATATGAGGTTCACAAGAAGGAAAAGTGAGAAACTGAACTAGTCTAGTAATGGAGGAACTCTCTCAACAACAAAAGATAAATTGTCCCACTTTGACCATCAATCAAGATGAATAAAAGAGAATGAAGAGAAGCTCCAAAATATTCAAAGATCTCTCGTCGTTGAACTAGACCACTAAAGGAGGTACACTCAATCCCAAATTCTTATGATATTTGCATCATGATAAGAATAATTTTTTTGTTGATATTATGTGATTGATTGGGTGTTCTTAAAATTAAAAATGCATGCTATTTTTATGCGAGTATGACTTTAAAGTTTAAATTGATTACGTTACTCTTTGTCATTACTTGTATGTGCATATGCCTATTTTCTATTCTAAATTCAACATGTTTTCACTCTTTGTTCATACACTTTTTATGATAAACAAGTGTGCAAACCCAGTTTGACATTCAAAATTATTGTTCTAGTTATAAAGACATTTAAAATAAATTAGTGTCTTTAATAATTAGACAAAGGGCTGTTTTGTCAAGTATACTTCATTGATTTTTTTTTATTTTGCACAATAACATCTTTCAAATTATAATGTTAAATGAATTAACATCATTCACCTTCTTATGAATTTGAAAGTATTCTCTATCATGTTCTCTCCAATTATTTTGAATATATTGAATATCTTATACATTGCTTATTGTCTGAGTTTAACATTTTGAATATGGCTTTTCAAAAAACCAAAAAATTAAGTTTATAATGTGGCTTTTGAAAAAAATCTTTCTTCAACATATTTTAAATTTATATCCTTGTTTATGATTCATTTTTGAAGGATTTCAACAAGAGAATATGTGTTTGGTCTTCATGAAAATGATTTGTGTTTCTTGTGGCTTTAAAACTCAAAACTAATCCAAAAAGATTATGCCATGAAAGTCAAAAATGGATATGTGAACATTTTGAAGCATATTAATATATGTCTTTGCAAATGAGTCTTATTTGTTGCTTACTTCTTTTGTGAAAATTGATCTCAAGTGTTTAAATTTATTTTAAGCATGATAGATAAAAATAGCAACAATAAAAAAGTCTCATGAAAGTAAGCTTGAACATATGCCTTATTGTTTATTTGTGAAAAACATTTCTTTAATGTGAGCAAATCCTTTGGCATATTTTTTATTATCCATTTAAAAATTAGTTTTTGAAAAATACAAACATTTTTAGCATAAGAATGTTTTGTAAAGAGAGAAATTATATTTGACATGATATCACATCCATCTTATTTCGCTTCCTTGTATGCGCTCATTCTCTCTAGTTTTAAAAATGAAAAATGGATCTATTTCCAACAATAATCTTGATCATATTCAAATTGAAAGGTGATTTCTTGTGAAAGAGGACAAAGAGCAAGGTGACATTTTCCTTGTTTTATGGAACTTTGAAATATTAAATAATGTTAATTTCATAATATTCAGGGGGATTTTTTAGAAAATATTATTCTTCTTAAAACTGAAGTCTATTCATTGTTTTCTTTCTAAAAAATAAGAAGAATATATATTCATTGACTATTTTTCAAAGTGCGTTAAAATGCTTGCATACAATTATGTCATATTATTGTTGTTATCATAATCCATATCTTGATTGCAATATTGACTACAATGATATGATCATCATACATGCTATGTTCTTTAATGTTGAATGCAAACTTGACTAGTTTGATATATGAATGCATTGGTTAACCACATGATTTCTATGTGTACTGCACTCATGCTATTACTCCTTTTTTTTTTACTTCTATGTCTATTCCCCAACCTTTTTGATAGATGTCAAAAGGGGGAGAGAAATATATGATGGATATAGGATGAAAGAAATTAATGAAGAATGTTAAGAATTAACCTTTTGCATGTTTAGGGGGAGTTTAATTAGAATGATATGATGGATATAGGATTAAAGAAATTAATGAAGAATGTTAAGAATTAACCTCTTGCATATGTTTAGGGGGAGTTTAATTAGAATGATAAGAATTAAACTCTTGCATTTGTTTAGGGGGAGTTTAATCACATATCTATTAACTTTCTTGTATTTTATTTATATCCATCCATAAAACTTATGATTTATTCAAAAGGTTTGTCATCATCAAAAAGGGGGAGATTGTTGAGGAAAAAACCTTTTCCATATATGTTTTAATAACAACAAACCTTTTGAATTAAATGATTGAATTTTATGAATGGTGATCTACTAATTATTGCACGTGAGTTTTGTTTAAGGAAGATGAATTGCATAAGTGAACAAGGAAGAAGCCATTCACATCATCAAAGTGCAAGAATCTCAAAAAGAATATATCATATATTAATCATTCAAGAGAAAGATTATTACATCTTCAAGATAACATCTTCATGAAGAAGATGATCAAATACATTCATACAACAATCAATGATCACACTATGCTATAAATCATAAACAAGATCATTTGAGAGAAGCAAGATCAAATCTGAAGATCCAAGAACATTCTGGACAACATTCTGAATATCACCAGAGGATGTCACTAGAGGATACCACCAGAGGATGACGTCGCCAGAGGATGTCACCAGAGGATATCACTAGAGGATACCTCCAGAAGATACAACCAGAAGATGTCACCAGAGGATACCTCTAGAGGATACCAGAAGATATCACCAGAGGATACCTCCAGAGGATATCACCAGAGGATCCCTCTACAAATTTAAAAGCCAAGAATACGCATAACTAATATCAAGACTCATTTGCCACACAAAGGAAGAACCAAGTCTGCTCTAGAACATCAGAAGCAGAATGAAGAACATTCTTGCTTTTTGGCCTGCTCTCACCTAATCACTGACAAAAGACAGCCAGTCTGTTCCCAAAGGGCAAATGAGCTATCATAAGAACTTTTTGAGTCTATAAAAGATAACTCAAGATAAAGGCAATAATCAGAACTCACGAAAGCAATTATTTCATCATTCATAATCAGATTCAAGAGCTTCAAGTTCAAATCAATACATCACTTACATACTTGAAAGCTTCTCATTCGCAAGCAAAAGATTTAGTTATGTTCTTCTTCTTCATATCAGAATCATTCTACTGAATTCTTTTTGTCAAGAATCTAATCTCAAAAACGAGTTGAGCATACTCAGATTCTGTCAAAAATCAGAGCTTCAAGTACTAAGCAATTCATTAGTCATTTAAATCATACTTGAATTTATCTCACTCACATACATTGAGTCAGTTCTGATTTTTCCTATTCGATTCCTAGAATCATTCTCGTGTATTTCTCTGTCAAAGAATCAGAACTAAAAGGTGAATTGTATAGTTTGAAGTATAGTTTTGAGTAAGCTTGAAGGAAATCCTTTTATGATTAAAAGGTGAAGTGTAAAATCTTATCTAAAGATTGATAGGTGATTTGATTGAACTCCTTTCTGGGTGGAAAGATTTGTTTTTGTAACAGATCAAAGTTGATATGAAATAGGGTGTGTAAAACCAAGATTGATCTCCGTTTTAGCATTTTGTGAAAATCTCACAGTTGTGACGACTGGACGTATGCCAAGTTGGGTGAATCAGGATATATCTTTCTGTGGTATGTCTTCCCTTATCTATTTACTTTCAGTATGTTTGATTATTTAGTTAAATAGATAAATTAAATTGTTAATTTTAACTAACCAAGAACGTTCTCCGTATTCTGGTCAAAACCAATAACGTTCTGCTTTTTCTGTTTTCACAACCAAGATCAATCTTGAGTTATTTTCTTAAGTTTTTAACAGGAAATTTTAAAAGGGTGAATTTTCAATTCAAACCCCCTTTCTTGTAATTTGATATTGCTACTTCAATAATCAGCTTGTTAGAAGCAACTACTCAAGTTCCAAACCGTTGTATTCAAACCCGATAGTGGTGTTAGTGTGTCTTCAACAATCTGGGGTTGTCAGATTGTGTGGAGAAGACTTAGCTGGTAGAGTCAAAGTGTGTGTTCCTCAAAAGTCTTGGGGTGTCAAGCTATTTGAGAAGACTGGCTTGGAGGGGTGCTTTGTAATTGAAGTTGTTGAACTATGGATTAAATCCTTCTGAGTGAAGAGACTTGATGTAGCCAAGTTAGTGGTGAACCAGGATTTATTATTTGTGTCACTTTATTTCTGCACTCTTTAGTTTTATTATTACTTCTACTCTGAGTAAATCATCAAGTCTGAATCAGTTTAATTGAAAAATAAAAAAAAGTTATCTATTTAGTCAAACACAATTCAACCTCCTTCTCATGTTTGCACCTTCATTATAGTTAGTTTGATTGAATTTCTACAATTTTTCTCACTAAATTAAATCCAAACCGATGAATAGCATGTTGATTTGGTTTGATTCAGATTGAACACGAACACATAAAAAAATCAATTTAATTGATTTTTTTTTTGAGTTTATCATATCATATCATATCATTGATTTTTATATTTTTAAACGAAGTTCAAAACACATATAATTGAAATTTGAGTTAAAAGATGTAGTGTATTTTTTTAATTAATATATTTTGTAATTTTTATAGGTTATTTTTATCTGGAAAAAAAAATTGGTAGAGACAATAGGGTGGTTGTGGTCACCCTATGTCCCTACCAAACTCCGTCCTTGATGATCTTTCCTTCCTTAAGGATTATGAACACTACATTGCAGCTATAGTGTGAGATGAATAGGTTAGTAAATAATTTATAATATAGTATAGTATATAACTTATTAAAATTAGTATAATATAGTATATAATCTCTTTAAGGCTTAATTACAATTTTATTCTCCTTACTTTTAGTATAATATAGCATAGTAATATATTATGTAATATAGAGGATGTTATTTCAATTAATTAACTATTATAACATAAAACACTATTAACTAACTAATAGTACAGTTTATTGTGTGTTATTTTAATTAAGTAGGATAGACATGCATTGAAAGTTATTTCAAATGGCAAAAAACTGGAAAAACTGATACCAAAGACGCCGCAGGATCCAAGGGTACAGATCTACAACGAAGGAACGAAGGACCGAAGATTTTCAAGATTCATGCATCTATGGATGCATCATGAACATTTTTGATTTCTGATGCACAAGATCAGCCTAAGCTGCATGTGCAGAGCATACTTATGGATGCAAAATGAAAACTAAAATAAACACATAAAAGAAATACTTACAAAGTTTTTTATTGAAGAAATAAAAATTACAAGTTTAGAAAACTCGGAGATAGAACTTCAAGGTTTCTAAGAGGATTTCTATGTGTTTTTGTGTTGTATATATCTTCAAGTGATTTGAGAAGTGAGTGGAGGTCCCTATTTATAGGGAAATTGCCTCCTTTGCCAAGAAAAGGAATCCAAGGAAAAGGCATCCTAGAATAGTGCCTCAAAGGAATCCAAGAAAAGGAATCCTAAATTTTTTTTTTAATTTGGGCTAGACCCATTACAAACAAACTACAACTATTTTTACAATAATTACAAAATATTACAAGTTTTTGAGTAGGCCCAAGAATAGACCAATCATTTTGTTGAAGATGTCACTCAGAAGCAATCTTCTTCATTTTTGTCATCTTCAAGATTGATAAATGGATCAGATGTGACTGAACCACTGTTTGAAGAGTTTTTTGAAGATTCTACCTTGCTTCTAATGAGCTGGGTCATGATTGCAAAGTATTCTTCTTCAGTTTTTGTAGCTCCTAGCTGTGCTTGAGCGAAAGACTTTTGAGCAAGGAACTGAGTTGCCGTTAGGTCAGGCTTGTTGAATCCTTGTTTTTGGAGCCATGTTTTCACGGCTTGAATTTTGATGCTTGGTGGAATAGAGAATTTTGTCCACCATCTCACTTTGAATTTTCTGACAAGAATGGTTTGAGCTTCTTTTTGTTCAAATTCAAAATACCATGCTATAACCCAGGGCAAAAAGAATTTGGTTGAGAATTGAAGAAGCGGGTGAAATGTTCGTTCCCTGTCAGTGGGTTTATAAATGATTTTGAAGAGATGGAAACTTTCCTGAACTTCAGGTTTTAGGATTTCTGGAATGGACCCGTAAAGTTTCCACCAATGGGAAAACCAGTATGGGATTTTTGCGGGATCTTGAAGAAAAATAACCAAGTATGGCTAAATTTCTGGTTTTGAACAAGAAAAGCATTATACCATGCTTGTTGATAGTCCCAGTAATTAAAGCTTTTACAATGGTTAATTGTTGTTTTGAAGTTAAGGGGGAAAACTTTTGGTGTATGTAGATTTGATCCCCATTCTGATGGAGAAATGATTTTATGGATTTTTGCAGTTGAGTAGGCCACCGGGCCTTCTTTTGGGTGGTCTTGAAAGGTTACCGATCCGGTAATTTCAAGAATTGATCTGTAAAAATTTTGGGGTTTTGATAAATCCCATGGTTTGAAAAACCAGCCTTCTGGGAAAAGTTTTGAAATGACTAATAGAGGATTTTTATTATAAAAACCATCCTCTATGGTTAAAATGTTTTGAAAATTTTTTTTGACAAAATACTCAGATTTTTGTTTGTAAATAATCTGAGAATCATTTTGTTTTGATATAATCTGAGATTCATCTTGTTTTAAAACAATTCTTAAAAATTCTTTTTGTGGGGGTTTTAAAATGATTTTGCAGGATGATCCCTCCTGTAAGGGTTTTGAACCAATATTTTGAGGAGTTTTTGAAGATGAACATTCTCCCATCTTTGGGTTTTGGAAAAGAGTAAGTTCATTGGAGAGATTTTTGATTTTATCTTGGAGCTCATGGAGTTCCGTAAACTTTTGTAATTGAAGCTTTTCTTTGAGGATTGAAGCTTCAAGATCATCAAGGTATTTTTGAGGGTGTGAGATTTGTTGGCTGTTAAGCCATTTTTGAACTTGGTTTTGGGTATTGCTTTTGTTGTCGTCTTCCTTAACGGCTTCTGCCCAAGATTTGATTGGTTTTGCTGATGATATAAGTTTTGGGGTTTTTTGAGTCCGGTCATTTTGGACCGTATTATCTTTTGGTTTTCTTGGCATTAGTCAGGTCCTGTTTTGAAGGAATTCTCTGGTTAGAAAATCCGGAATTGAGTTTTGATCTCCTTTTATAAATTCAATATCAAAATCGAAAATACTAAAGATGGCTTGCCATCTGGCAAAAATTTGTTTTGATGCAATGTTTTGAACATCTTTTTGTAAAACTTCTTTGGCAGATTTACAGTCAATGCGGAGTAAAAAATTTTGATTAAGTAAATTGCTTTGAAATTTTGTTATGCATATGACAACGGAAAGAATTTCCTTTTTGATGGTAGAGTAATTCTTTTGACAATCATTCCAATGTGCCGAAGTATATTGGACAATACACTCCCTGCCATTGGTTTTTTGTTTAAGAATTCCACCATATCCTATGTTGGATGCATCTGTTTCAACAATTTTTTTGCTGATGGGTCCACTAAATGCAGGCAAGGTATTTCTTTGACTTTCATTTTGATTATTTTGACAATTTTAGTATGTTCTTTTGTCCATGCAACAAGGTTTTTTCTAAGCCTGTCATGGAGCGGTTTTGCAATTCTATTAATATTTGGACAGAAATCTAACACGTAATTGAGACTTCCTAAAAATCTTTGCAATTGGGTTTTATCTATGATTTTGTCAGGAAACTTATCTGCAAAAGCTAAAGATCTCTCAATAGGAGTGATCGTTCCTTGAGATATGTAGTGTCCTAAAAATCGTATTTTTGTTTGGAAGAGTGAAATTTTTGATTTTGAAACAACTAATCCGTTTTTCTTAACGATCATAAAGAACGTTTTAAGGTGTTTGAAGTGTTCTTCAGTAGTTGTTGAAAAAATCAAGACATCATCAATATAGACAATGCAGAATTTTGAAAATGGATTAAAAATGTCATTCATAATTCTTTGGAATTCCGATGGCGCATTTTTTAATCCAAATGGCATGACTATCCATTCATATTGACCAAAAGGGACAGTAAATGTTGTTTTGTATCGGTCTTTTGGATCAATTTGTATTTGCCAAAATCCCGATTTCATGTCAAATTTTGAGAATACTAATGCAGAATGAAGTTTCTGCAAAAGATCTTTTTTATTTGGAATTGGATATCTGATCCATTTTAGTGCTTTGTTTAATGGTTTATAATTTATAACTAACCTGGGTGTACCCCTTTCGATTTCATAATTTTTATTAACATAAAAAGCTGAGCAACTCCAGGGAGATATAGATTTTGTTATTAAACCCTTTTGTTTTAAATCTTGAATCTCTTTTTTACAATGTTCTTTGAGTTCATGATTCATTTGTATAGGTCTTGCTTTTGTCGGGATTTGCTTTTCAGAGAAATCATTTTCATATGGTAAATCTACCATATATTGTTTTCTATCCCAAAAAGCATTTGGTATATCTGAGCAGATTTCATTTTCAATTCTTTTTTGAAGTTCTGAAATCTTTTGTTTTATGAAGTTTGTTTGCATTTGTTGTTCTATTTTGAAAAAAGAAACATCTTGTTTTAGAAAACATAAATGTTTTTCTTTTCCCTGAATGAAGCAGTTTAATTCACTTTTATAAACTGAACAAGCTTTTAAAAGATTTAAATTTCTTGTTCTAGGTTTTTCAATGAAGGGAAAAATGATTTTACTTTCTTTTGTTTTAAAAGAAATATTATCATAGTTAATTGAATAAGGAGTTATCATATTGATAAATGGTGTCCCTAAAATGATACTATGAGTCATATTTTCTAATAATACAAAAGGAGTTTTGATTGAAACTCTTCCGTTGGTAACAGAAGCCTCGGTTTTGTTTGTTATAATCATGTTGGAGTTATTTGCGGTAACAAGTTTTTCATTTGATTTTTGTAAAACTCTTTTTGGTACAATGCTATTTTTTAAGCAGTTTAGATTTGCTCCTGTATCAAAAAGTGCTATTGCTTCAATTTTGAAGTCATTAGAAAAAACTAAAGTGGTTTTTATTAAATATTTTATTGTTGTTACTGCTCTAAGAACGAACAAGAAATCTTGTGGAATTTTTTCTAAATTTTCAATTTTGTTTTCTTCATTTTCTTCTTCTTCGTGTTCTGATTCAGAAGAATTTTGTTCCTGTAATTTGGAAATAAGGTTTTGAAGAATATTTGAATCAATTTCTTGTTTTTGTTTTAGAGTTTTTAATTCATTTTTCACAATCTTAATTTCTTCTTGAGGTGTTTGGATTGTGACATGAGTTTGTGATTTTGTCTTTGTTCTTAAGATATTTGTTAGGTCATAGGTGAATTTGGGAAGTAGTTTTGATGAAGATGTGGAAGGTTGGTTTTCTTTTGGTTCAGAATTATTTAGTAATTTTTCTATTAGTTCTTTTTGTAATTTGGTATCTTCAACTTTGTTTATTATATCAAGAATCAATTCTTGATCTTTTGTTAAAACATTAACCGATTTTGAACTAGATTCTGATTCACTAGGAGATTCTGAGTTTCCTAATTCATGAATTTGTAAAGCTTTATTATTTTCTGATGAACCTATTTCAGAATCTGTTTCATTGTCTGAGGTTTCCAGTAATATTGCCTCAATTTTTTGTATAATTTCTTCACTAATTTGTAATTCGTGAATTTTTCTGTTTTTTCTACAATTTTTGGAAATGTGTCCTTGTTGACCACATTTGTAACAAGTTATTTTTGTATTTCTTGGTTGAAATTTTCTTTCAAAAGGTTTTCTTTCAAAATATTTTCTTTGTTTGTAGTGTTTTCAGGGTTTGTAAAATTCTTGGTTGTTTGGTGATACCAAAAACTTTCTGTGTGGTTTTTTATGCGTCTTTGAACAAGATCCTCCACAGTCTTTTGAAACACTTGCTGTGGGTAGTTCAAATTGTTTGCAAAACGATCCTAGCTCTTGTCTAGTTCGTTTCATTTTCCATTTTAAGTGTTTTTGAAGTTTTAAATCTTGGCAGATTTTTAAACCTTCTTTTTTGGTGAAACTTACCAATTCTCCATATGTTAATTGATTATATGGGATTTGGTTTGTTCCAAAAATATCTTTTATTTTGTTTCTTACGTTTTCTCCTAAAAGAGTTGGGAGTCCTGCTAGGAATTTTTCTTTCCAAAAGGGTTGGTTTGAGTCTTCTCTAAGCATAACCCTAGTTAGGAAAGTATTTTTGTAGATTTGGAACTCTGAGACTTTTTTGCATCTAAGGTTTGAAAGGAGTTCTGCGTTTTTATCTTTTAAGTGTGATGGGTCACCTATGAAGTGCAAACTAATGGTATGGATTAGTGTTGCAACTGCATCAGGTATTGGGTTTCCAATTTCATCGAGGATGGGGATTCCTTCCTCTGTGGTTTGGATTGCTCTTAAAATTTCTAATTGTTGGTTTGGTGTAAGATGATAATCCCACCATCCTTTGAGTTGGCTTGAAAATCCTGCAATTAGGAGTTCAGCAATGGCCTTATCAGGAGTGTTTGCCTGGGTTTTATAAGCATTTGATGTCGTAGTCATCTGTTGAAGAAGACTAAGGCTATTGTATTCAGACATACCATCTATGTTCCATTCATAGATAATAGTGGCATTGAATTTTCATTGAGAAAGGACGTTTGGTCTATTTTCAATGCCTAGGTCTGGTGCCGTAATCATGGCTAAAGGTTGACCTTGTTGCCTCTGGAGTCCGCACAAATGTTGATTTTGTTGGTCTTTTTCACTATCTGAAACTTTATCGAGAGTTGTAATTGTTTTTTCTAAGGCATCCTTAGCTACCAATGGTGATGAGGTAGAAGAATGTTCTATCCTACTGAGTTGGTGTCGTAGGGCTTGAGTAAATTCTGTTGTTTCAGGAGTTGAAACATTGTTTGTATTTTGATGTTCCTCTATCTTAGTTAATTGTTTTGCAATTGTGCTAAGATGGGCATTTGTAAAATTGTTTTGTTGTAAGATATTCTTAATATCTTTGTCTAGACTGTCACTAGGGATTTTGTAAGGTGCAGCCTCTATTGTTTGTTCTAGGTGTGGTATCTGTATTTTGATTTGTCTTAATGGTGGATGTTCGGATTGGATTTTCCTACCATTTGACATTTCCCATTCTACAACTTTGCTTCTAGTTGTTACGGGATTTAAAGATTTTTGGTTTTGTTTGAATGGATATGAAATTTGATTTTTTGATGCATATATTTCAAACCATTCAAAGAATGAAATATGGGTTTTGTTTTCCAGAACAAATTCATAGAATTCATTTTGAATTTCTTTTCTTTGTTCCATGAAGTTTTTGAAGAATCATGTTCTTTTCTCTGTATTTTTGGAATTATAAAATTCATCATGAAGTAATTTTTATCAACTTCAAAAGCTATTTCTATGACGTTTAATTCGTTAATAACATTTTCAGTTATTGCAGAAAAAGACGGTGAAGTTGGTGGAGAAATGTTTGGTAAAACATTTAGTTGTTCCTCGTCAATGATTTGAGATGTTGTATAAATTTGATGAGGGATGTTTGTTGAATAGTCAACATTTTGGAAAGAAACATCTGGAATGCTTGAACAAGAGAATCTTGGTTTTGAAAAAAAATTTATTTTGTTAAGTTTTGAAGTTAGATCCATTGTATTGGTGGAAGATCCAACATCAGAAAGTCTGGCACTGAAAGTCCTTGTAAAACTTAGTTTTACCTTTCCATCAATATATTGGATAACTTCTTTTAATTTAGTGTTTGGTTTTGATTGTTCAGGAGACTTTGGTCTAGCTGCTCCTTCAAGGATCCATTCTTCAGGAAGATCTATGTCTTTTCAAAGGATGGTTTTTGGAATTACAGTATTTGATTTTGATAGATCTGTTTGTAGAAACAATGTTTCGCCCTTTTTATTTTCAATGTTTTTTGTTGCCGTGAAGGCTGAAAACATAGCTTTGTAATGAATTCTGTAAATGATTGCTACGGGAATAGATCCGCTTAGCATTTTGTAGTTATGAGTTTTAATTTGTAAAACAAGAGATTTTAAGATGTTTGGATCTTTTAAAGATAATGAAAAATCTGGATAACATTCAAAATAAATTGGTCCTTCACATAAGCTAGATTCAATTGAACTTATGATTGAATCTTGAAAGTTCAAGACCCTTGCATCTCGTAAGACACAAAGGATTGATGTGTTTAAACCTTCCCTTGTTAGAGGTTTGATACCTACTTGGCCAAGGCCTATGTGAATGAAGTTATATTTTCTTTCACAATGTTTTCGTATTGTTTTTTGAGAAAGAAGTTGTATTGTTTCAAAGGGTTTTGATAATGGGACATCTTTTTCTTCTGTTTTGATTATGTAATCTGTTTTGAGAAGGTTTTTGAATAGTCCAAATTCATATACTTGATCTCTTTTGATTTTTGGGATTTTCCAGTTGTTAATTGATTTATGAAAATCTTCAATAGTGATTTCTTCGCTATTGATAGGTTCCCTTTGATTTGAGGTGCTTTAAGTAGTAGATTTTGAAAAAGATGAAGTTCTACAAAATATGTTTTCCATGTTTGAAATTTTGTTTTTAATTTGGAGAAGATATCAAAGGATTCACTGCCCTAACGTCTGTCCATCAGCTAAGCGGGACTTACTACCCAGATGCACATTATCCACAAATTAAAAATTCCAATTTTAAACACTTAAACAGATCTTATATCACTTATACCCTCCCAAGTCTGATACCAAAGACGCCGCAAATAAGGGAGAAAAGTTTTGATAAATCCCATGGTTATCACTTGTAAGTTTTGATAACCATATTTGTTTATATATATATATTACCTACTAAGAAAGATCAATGAATTACTAGATCATATTTACGTCATTTGCAAAGATGTAGTTTGCATATGATCGATGGTAATTTTATATCTGCTTTTGCCGAGAGATGGCATGAGAGATTAGTTCATTTCACCTGTCATTTGATGGAATGACTATTACTCTTGACGATGTTAGGGGTCTGTTGAGCATACCATGCTACAGGATGTTATTCACACCTCCAACTAACATGAGTGAAGATTTGGCAAATGTTGTTGTTGTTGAGTTATTGGAGTGGATGAGGCAAAAGTTGTGAATGAGACTAGGGCCAATTGAGGTGCTTCCTATAGTTTTGAATGGTTGAAAGCTGTGTTTTTTAAGAAACTTCGTGAAGGTCGACTTGACTGTACAGTACCTACTTCATTTGGTAGGGTGTATTATACTAGCTGACAAAAAATTTACTCTTGTATCTACAAAGTACTTGTTTCTTTTTCAAGACCTTGATACTTGTGGTGAATGGGCATGGGGACCAACTGCTCGTTGTTTCATATGACTATATTAGAGATGGTACCATGCTTGCAACGAAGAAGATGGAAGATATTTATCTCTATTTTAGGTACATTTTGTATAATATATTTTATGATTACTTTTATACTTATTATATTGTTATTTGATAAAATACTTATTTAATTATTTTCACTTTTTAATTATTTTACATACATGGATTTATGAGCATTTCCTTGACATCTGAGAATGTTGTAGATAATACAGTGAAGTTGGATGCTTTGTGTCCTACTGATGTTATTTGGATACCAAATTACAATGAGGACGCCACAACAAGATTTTAGTCTACATCGATGTTTACAAGCTACAATCGTTGGTGCCCCACAATGGTACCTTATTTTTCGGAAGGGTGTCTATGACAATTTAGGTGTACTCAAAACATCCCTCTTATATCGACAATGCTCGTTGTCAGTGATGTTGAATGGGGTTTGTACAGGAATTGTGTTCGATCCCTCCGTATTAGATTGCACCCAATTGCATATCCACACGAATGTGTTGAGGGATACTTACAATAGTACTATAGGATATCTCATCCTCGAATGACCTATCATGTTGTTGTTGCACCTCCTTATTTTGACGTTCTTGATGTTGGTGTCCGTGGTTCTGATGTTGGTGTTGGTGTCCTGCCCTCGAACCATGGTATACATGGTGTCAAAAATAGGTGGTCTTATACAACAGAGCTTGGACTTACAGAGGCTAGATCCAAATGATGAGATGTATATCTACTTAGAGAGAACCTTACACATATCCAGAGGAGGGAGTTATCATTAGTATTGTAGTTGTATTTTGATTATATTATGTTATTACTTATGTTTATTTGTTTTTACAACTTTATTGCTCTAGACATATTTTTATATTTGTAATAGCATTTTATATTTGTAATAACATTTTTTGCCTCACAAAACACTTATCACTAATACAACTTTAAAAGAACTTAAATAGAAACACAATATAAGCTAGTAGCATGGTTGAGTTAAGCTAGTAGTTTCATCAGGTTCAATAAGACAATACTTTATCTCATCAACGCTTTTAGGGTGATTCAAACTTTCTAAAATATCATGTGTAGATTTGGTCAACGTTGTGTCTAACTCGACCAGTCCTTGAAGTGGCTAAAATATCACTAGAAGGGGATTGAATAGAGATATTTACAATTTTAATATTTTCTCAAGTGTTTAAATCAGTATCCTCTTCGAGAGGACGGAATTCATAGGTTGGAAATTTAAAACTATGAGTATGAACTAATTACTAAAAAATAGAGAGAGAGAATAGAGAATGACACTCACAACTATATACTGGTTCACCCAATGAAGGCTACGTCCAGTCCTCACACACTTGTGAGATTTCAATAAGAATCAAAACGATCAACCTCTCACAGAGGTCAGTTACAATTTGTGTGTTCTAGAGCCTCACCAAGCTTACAATCTCTTCTCACAGATTTCAACTATTCCCAAATGTAACTCACTTGGAAATTACAAGAAGATATAATGAAGCTTAAGATATTTCTCTTTACTAATACTTTCTAAAATGATATTTCAGAGATCTAGTGTAAGATTATAGAAAGTATAGAGAGAGGATGGGAATGTTCTTGATAGCTTAGACTTTCTCTTTATAAGCTTTGTAGTTGTGTGTTCAATGAAGAAGAGCACATTTCCTTTTATAGAGTTGTAAGATAGTCTATTCATGTGTTGAGATGCTTCATGACCGTTGGGAACTTAATCAAAAGTCCAAGGCCAGTAATCTTAATTACATAAATGCCATCCAGCTGTCTTTTGTCTTGTTTGAGCGCAAGAGGATGGGAATTCAATCTATCCTCGTATAGGAGGTTCAAACCTCTTTGATGTTTGGGCCTTAGCTGTCCTTTTGCTTTTTCATTCTCCAAGACCTGTTAGATTCTATTTTGGTCTTGTTTAGTACAACTTTTATGTCCTTTGATAAGATAGAACCATTTTCATCATATGAGGATGAAGAGGGATGGAGTTCCATCCTCTTGCAGTTCATCCGTCTTTGTTTATCCTCTGCCTTTGTCCTCTTCTGTTGACTTTATTTTTCTTTCAAACTCTAACACTGATTTAACTTCTCTTTTGATAAGAAATCATTGTTATAGTGATTTTGAAGATTTTACAGATTTGTTGGTTCATCCTCTTTGAGGGTTCATCCTCTAGTCTATCCTCCAGTTTTGAAAACTTGTTGGATTGAATCAGATCTTTCTCTTTTGCATCTTAATGAAGAGTAACCTGTTTTCTATTACAAATTCACTCAAAAGCACAGATTAGTCATTAACCACAATCATAATCTTTTAAAACAATTTTGTTATCATTAAAACCATTTGAGAGAGATTTTGTCTCAACAGTCCTTTGGTTTCATAATGATGAAAGGTAGCGATCATTGTTTGGACTTCATCATCGTCTTGAACATGAAAATTTGCGTACTTAAGACATCCGTCAAAATCGATTGAGGGACAACGATATTCAATTTTATCCACTCTCCTAGAATCACCAAATGTAACGAGATTGTTGAGTTTATTCATCAAATCTTGGAGATTGATATTATCAAATTCCCTAAACTCTATTGATTGTTGGTCGTTAAAGTAAACAAAAGCTAGATTAGATAACATGTTGATATGAAATAAAAGTTAAAATTATTTTTGTTCAATAATATATTTAAAGACAAATCGGAGCAATCAAGATCATACAAAAGTGCCACTGCAATCAAAGCCATTAAAAAGTGTTTGTGCAATCAAGACCATACAAAAGTGTCGGTGCGATCAGGACTATACAAAAGTATCAATCATCAACCAAAGGCAAATAATCTTATGTTTGTTCTAATTTAATAAGCTCCAATGTTGTAGACGTCCCACATAAGTTATAGTTCATGATGTAGACTCATCACTGTGGTAGTCCTTCCAAGCCCATGCAAATGGAGGCAGCAGACATTCTGACTTCAATTTAACCTCAACCTAGTGACTTTCATTAACAAAACCAATATTGATAATATGATCATGTGATATGTCTCCATTGTGATAACCACTAACTCATGGTTGTTAAGTTCACACATTAAACTAATAATCCATCTCTCTCCATTCTTTAATGGTCTCGATCTAAGTTTAAACGGACAACCACACCTTTTAGTTGAAGTCTATGAGTTACCTCAATTTGATTTATATTTTTCACCTTTATCACAACTGAAAATTAATTTTGACTTACTTTCTTCCTTTTCGGTCTTTGTGTCAAAACGAGTAATGATAACATCTCCTTGATTTTGTTGGCCAACCTCTTTTGTCCATGATATGACAGTTTCTCGTGACTCAAATATTTGATTTGTTGTGTTGTGAATGTTTCTGTCAAATCTACACATAATTGCATTTTTCATCCCCACTTCAAAAAAATACATATCGGAATTTTCAACAATATGAAATTTTCGGTATTGCAAAATGAAAACGTACCAAAAATTTTAAATTTTTTAAAAATCCTATAGAATAAAATAAATTTTTAGAAATTTTAAAATTAAATTTTTCAAAAATTATTAACTACCGGAAATTTCGAAAATGAAATTTCTTGTACACATTGTAACTACCAAAAATTTTGTTTTCTAAAAAATCCGGTATTTTTTTTCACAGAAAATTCATTTTTCTTAAATTTTTGTGTACTGGAATTTTCAAAAACAAAATTTCTAGTAATATTAATTTGTGTACTGCATTTTTTAGGGAAAAAAAATGTAGTACCGAAATTTTTAGTGAAAAAACAAATTTGGAGCAGATTTTTTACAATGGAATAAGTGAAAATAATAAGTGTAAAATTAAATTTTTTACATATTGTAGGAGTACAAATCTAATTGAGGGAAAGTCAGCACTTGGACTTAAAAACAAAAGTCTAGCCCAAAGTTGGTAGGATGGATTTGATCTGGATGGCATCATCAAGTGTTGTTTTAACACCTTCCATCCTTGAACATCAAATGCATTTCACTTTTTTACTAAAAATGAATTTCACGGTTGACAAATTATTATAATGTGTATTACATGCGACACAACTAAGGATGTTAAATAAAATCAAAAACCAAACCAAACTATTAAATCGAACAAAAACTATTATAAAAAAAACAGAATTATAATAGACAGTTCACAAACCGAACCGAGTTCATTTTGATTTGATTGGTAAACTATTTGTTACAATTCAGTTCTTTTTAGTGTAGTTCAATTTGGTTTAACGGTTTGATTCAAATTATAAAAAGAATTTGGTACAATTTAGTTCATAGAATCAGTTCAGTTTGAAAAGTTATAGTAATTTTTTATATCAATTCCGTTTAGTTTTGGGATGAAACTTACCATTCAGAACGATTTTACCAAACTGCTATAACTGTTTGGTTCGATTTTCTTCCTAAACCGAACCATGAGCCATCCTAGTCACAACATTAGATTTAACCAAAATATCACATTTTTCAAGTTGGACAAAATGTAAAAGCAACTTAGTAAAACAATAAGTTACAAAGCACTACGGCAATACAGAGATAAAATATGGAAAAATCTGTGAAATTCCATTGGAAATATACATTTAGCTGTCTTTATACTATAGTGATCTTGTTCTTCGACCCCTAAGTGCTTCCAAAATGTGCACAGAGAAACAAAAAGTGATATCTTGCCATCCTATTTATATGCCTAAAAACTTCAAGCAATCTTTTCTATTCACCTTTGACCCTTATCAAGAATTTTCGGACCCTTTTATCATGTTGCAACGAACAACAATCTTTCGGAAATCATCAAGGCTTAGCTGCACAATACATAAAGTGGGATTAAAATGATTGATTTCATATTTGTAAGATGTAAAAAATATCTATCAAGTGAATCATTAATTTAATCTTTGAAATAATGGGGTCATCCCTTGAAGTTAACAAATTACAAAACAATTTCTGAAATAGAAAATCATCGATCACATTAGTCTTTTTGGGACAATTTCCTAGACTAAATTAATCAACCCAAATGGATTAATGTGATTGAAGATTTTCGATGTTTTGAATTATTTCAAAATTTATAATGTTTCACATACTAAAATAGTGATTCTCTCAATCTTTTCTAACCTTGTAGATGGGGAAGAAAGATATATTAACTACAAAACGTGAAAAATATTAACTACATAGTACTCAAAATAACCTTAATATAATTGGACTAGTATAAAGATTCTAAAAGATAAACAATATACAGTCCATGTCTATGCTATTTTCCAAAATGTTTTAGCAATTATCTCTGTAGCACCGACACGAAGCCATGTCCCGGTGTCCGACACCGATACAACACCGACACCTTAATTAGATTCAATTAATTCATTTTATCAAATTATTATCAGTGTTAATGTGTCCGTGTCAGTGTCGTGTCCGATGTCCGTGTCAGTATCCGTGCTTCATAGACAATTACCCATCTAATTGCAAATTGAAGGTTATGCAACCTACATGTTCTTCTATGTTATCTACCATCTCCAGCCAAAAACAGAATCACTGAAAAAGTTGCAAATATTTACCCTTCCATCTCCATCACTATCAAAACAGCGAATCATATCAACCAACTCTTTGTCTGTCCATTCAAAATCATGAGCTATAGCTGCTCTTTCTAAATCCCTTCTTGTTACAGTTCCTTTTCCTGCTTCTGCATATCAGAACTAGCATTATCAATAACCAACAACCTTTCCATGAATTGAAAGCAGCAAAAGAAAAAGAGAGGAAAAAGCTTAATTTCTTCATTTATATATTCAATCAAAACTTGATCTCATAACTATATGTTGATAACATCATTGAATCTCTAGAATTCTCATTTACAGTTTAGAGCTTAGGCAGTAACTTCTCTCTAATTCATTACTTTTCAGTTTAATTTTTTAAATAAAGAATCTGACATTATGAAAACACTATATTCAGTCCAATTAAACCATTTTTTAAATAAAGAAAACAGCAGTCTTTTAGGATCATGTATCTCTAACATATCTCTGCTGCATCAATTGCCAATATACACTTGTAAGTTGAAATTAGGGTGCATCAATATAAGCCAACTAATAGATGTTCAAGAAGAGAGTAATACCAATTGATTATATAATAACAACTAACTTTAAGGATATACTTGGATCGGTGATACATGGTAGAATGAAATAGGTTAATTAGATTTTAAAATATGGATGTTATCTCATTCTATTTCATTCAACTTTATTTGACCCGTGTTAACCAAGATCAGCCATGGCCGATTGCGGGTTTTTTGACAACCGGTGTGGCTAATTTGTGAAGTATGGAGACACCATGGTGTTTAATGGCGGATATGCTGACTTTATACGGTGGATTTTTTACTTTCCGCCATTGATAACCCTGTTTGACCCTATACCACCAACCCAAATATACCCTGATGAAAAACACGGTTCCTCTTTGATGGAAGGGTCATACATTGCCCTCAACAAACAAAAAGTAGCATCAACAGAAATTATCAGATTACCGTCAAGCTGGAAGAAGTGTACAACGAGTTCATCCTCACTCATTTGCAGCCGACTAGTAAACTGTTGACAAAAATCAAATATTAAAAAAAATACATCCAAAATAAACTAAAAGAATTACAAAGAAGGAAAAATCATTCTGTGAATATCAAACTCAATACAAACCGATTTTTGGTTCTTCTTTCTTCCTTTATCTTGTTGAATGTGAACCTTTCCCTTTTTCTCAGCCTTGCTGGTGTTCTCTACACTCTTGTTAGAGCAAACTGAAGCTTCTGCAGAATCTTTCAGGGAAAGAGCAATTGCCTGTCCATAGATATTCATACAGTACAGCTAAGATGATTTCCATATTCACAACATTATTCTTATCAGCATGCAAAATGTTTAGGATTTATATCAAACAACTGTAATCAGTGTTAGCAATGGCGGATTATGGCGGCCAGCAAAACATCGGCCATATAAACATGGCGTTGTGTCCTATGGCACAATCATGGCGGATATAACAAGGTTTGCAACCTATGACGGTGGGCACAAACTCTGCCATGGAAGAAATTTGACAAGACTGAATGTAACCAACAGGATCTAAAAATTAAGACTACCTGCATCAAAGCTTCATCATCATCATACTGTAAATTACCACCATGCTTCTTCCCAACTACTCTACTTTTCCCCTTCAAAATTTTGTTCTTCCCCTGCAGTTAGTATAAAGGAAAAGAATTTTAAAGGTCAACATAATGTACAAACAATATCTCTTGGGATTATATGAACAATAACTATTAAAAAGCCGCACAACCCAAGTATCCTCGTATATTCATATCATATGAAGACAAAACAATAATCAAATAGAAAGCATTCTACCATAAAAAATAACTGAATTTTGAAAATAAGCATAAACAGAGAGAAAATAATCTTAATAGGCTAATGTTTGATTGAAGGCTCAATTAAAATAACTTCAAATGAAAACTTTGTAGTTAAATAATATAAGTGATTAGGTATAAACAATTTCTGTAATCAAAGTGATAATATGATAAATAATTATCGCATAAGTCATAAACTATTTTCATGGGAAACTAATGAAAATGGTTGAAAACAACTTATAAACATGTCATAGGTCAACTATTTTCATAGACTCTCCAAAACACTTAAAAAGTGAAAAGTAATAAGATAAGCAAGCATATCGCAGGTATTTTCAAAGAATCACTAACAAAAATGTTGACTCATGAGATAAGCAAACTATATAGCACAGACACTTCATATTGAACGTTTTTGGAGTATGGCACATGTTAGTGTTGCACACCAAGAGGACATAGACACAGGTGGGTTACATTTAATCACTTCCATTATATCAATTTATTACTGGTGTCGACATGTCAATGTCACTATCATCTTTGGGGTCTATGTGTCTGTGTTCGTGCTTCATAGTAAGCAAACATATCATAAGCTATTCGCATAAACTGCCCCAAACATTTACGAAGTGCTTGAGTCATAACAAGATAAGCATAAAATTTGCCATAAACACTCCAAATTTCCTGCCTACTTTATCAAATAATTATATTCCTACGGTTTATACACATTATTCATCTCACTAACCAAATTTCACTAAAACTAAAGAGTTTAATGGAGATTGCAGTCGGCGCATCCAATCTAATGAGAACTCGTCATATTGCTACATAAACTCACTTTGCAATCGCTTTTTATAATAACTACAAAATACTATATTCTTATTAGACATCTATGAAAACACTTGAAGAAATAAAACAAATTAAACTAAAATAACTAAAAAAAGCAACACGTTTAAAAAAAAAGAGACATTTTAATTTAAAAAAAGTTAACTACAAACCTTCTTTTTCCTCGACCCAGAAGCTTTTTCAAAGTCAGAATGATATTCATTTTGTTCACTAGAAGAATCTGATGCATGGCCTTGTTCTCCCTCATTTTCAGGTTTATAGTCTTCATCATCATCTTGAACCTTCTCTTTTCCTTTCTTCGTAATTTGAGGCAAGCTTTTCAAGGAAGAGACCATTTGGGGTAACCCCATAGCCTTTAACCTGGCTTTGTTTTCCGAAATTCTACGAAGTCTCTGTTCCTCGTACTCCGATATATTACTTCCATTCTTTGCGGTTTGTTCTGATTCATCTGATTCTGTTGATCTTGAACTCGACGTAGTCTCTGATTGTGAATTGGATTCGGATTTGTTGCGTTTCGGCATTTCGGATTGGATTGAATAAGGTTTACGCTCTCTTTCTGTTTCTGCATTTTATTGGGGGTTTTTTTGACATAATTGGGAATAATCTAGTGATTAGGGAATGATAAATCTCGACCTAATTAATTTTTAAAATTGTTAGCGTATAAAAAATTGTATATTTATCTTTATTGAGAGTTTATAATGGGACATTTTAATTGAATACATGATTGATCTTGTCATTACAATATTAATTAATTTTGTTATGAAATTTAAATTTTTTGTATATTAATTTGTTAAAAATTAATCTATGCACAATTACTATTATTTATTAATTAAAAACGTGTGATCACGAAAGAATATTTCAAATTAAAATATTTTATATGCAGCACATTAATAAAAATCTCACATATTATAAAAATTCACTTAATTCGTGTTGAGTAAACTAATATACGTTCTTTGTGTGATTATTTTATCTCTTCTCTTTTAATTATTTTGTATTCACATATCATATTTTATTTGATATTAAACTTATTTAATTTATTTTTAAACTTAACTCATCGAAAATTATTTAACTTTTATTACCAAAATCATTCTTTGAGTTTATAAAAAAGTAGTGTTATTTAGTAGGAAACAAATTTTGAAGAAATACAAAAACATTGAGTTGTCAATTTAGATAAGATTGATAAAAAAAAATCATCTTTATATTTAATGGAGAATATGGGAGTGAGAATGAAAAAAAACAAATTTTAAATCTCTTTTTTCGTTACTTTCACTTTCTTACAATTTAACATTTTTTTTATAAAATCAAATACATAGATTAAAGAAAATTAAAAATGAGTCGCAATTTAAATCTCTATTTTTATAACTTTTATCGCTACTTATCAAACGTAAAAAAAAAATTGTACTCACATAATATTTAATTAAATGTTTATTTCGCTCCAAATTTTGGCCTTTTATAAGATGTGTCGCGAAAAATCTAACATTTGTCCCCAAGTAAAGGTGAAAATAGGTTGGATCGAGCTAGGCTTTGCAAGGCCTGATACAAGGCTTAAGACTGACCTATGGTCTGTCATAGACTTACTTTTTAGGCCTGAGTCTGGCCTTGATAGAAGTCTGGTATGAGTTATTAGCCTACTTAAAAGCCTATTTCATTTTAAAAATTTTAAACAAGTAATCAAATATATCTTTAAATAAATTAACAAATTAATATGTCAATGAAATTAAGTTCTATTTTGATATTTAACATGACATTTTAAAAAATATATGATTTTATACACATTATACTTCAATTCTATTTTATATTAATACATTTAAATATGTCAAAAACTAAAGAAAATTAATATGCGTAAATTACTAAAAGTTGAATATTTATCAAAAAGATCAAATTTTAATATAATATTTATAGTAAAAAAAATTATTATTTATATTTATTAAAATAGGTCGGCCTAATAGGTCTAAAAGGCTTATTATGATGTCTGTAGCCTGACCTTTTTAACTAAATAGGCTTTTCTAGAAGCCTTGCCCTTGTCTGTTTAAAAAAAACTGGTCTGACCTGAACCTGACGTATGCTAAGCCGTAGGCCCCTGTCGGTCGGCCTAGCCTATTCCATCCCTATCCCCAAGTATCACACTAATTAATTCACTCTTAAACTCTCATTTTCTTTATTTAAATCGTGTTATCGTTGTGCCATATAGGGGTGTACACGGGTTGGGTTGGATGGGTTTTGACAAAATCCGATACTCGACCCGAGCGATTACATTTGGGTTGTGTTAAGTTTTAAATCCGTATTTTTTTCATTTAACCCGAACCAAACTGACCCGATTAAGAACGAGTTGGGTTAGGTTGGTGTGTCATACATAAATAATAACCTATTTTTTATTTTATGGAAAAATATATTGAATGAAAATATATCTAATACTTGAATGTCTCAAAAACTATAAAATTTCAATCACATCATTCAATTCTTTAAAAAAACCAACAACCTCTCACAAAAAAAATAATAAATCCAACAATCTTCAAATACATAAATAAATTCAACAATAGTAAATCAAAAAAAGATGAAAATTCATCAATTCTAAGCAATGTCAACTTCAAGTCCAAACACTTAACAGTTAAGTGTTTGGACTTGAAGTTGACATTGCTTAAAATTGATGAATTTTCATATTTTTAGGGGTGTACGCGGGTTGGGTTGAGTGAGTTTTGACAAAATCGGATACCCAACCCAATCGATTATCTTTGGGTTGGGTTAAGTTCTAAACCCGTATTTTTTCATTTAACCCGATCCAATAAAAAATGGATTGAGTTGGGTGAGTAGGTTGACGGGTCGACCCCGCCCATCAAATTGTCTTCACATGTACATTCCATACTCACATAAAGAGCCGCAACTAGAGTAGGGGTGTTTGCCTCAAGATTCATATCCAGTGATGACCAACCGAAGTGATCAACTATGTGCTTTAAAGCAAAAACAATAACAAATAGAGATGAAAGATTTAAAAAGTATTTAAAATCCTCCAAATCATCTCCCTTGAAAGCCATCTACAAATTATTTTGTGAAAATATCAATTTTAGCCCACCAATAGTTAGAGTATTTTGTTTTCCTTAAATAGAATTTGAATGAGTCTTCAAGTTGGGTTGGATCTATACACCCTTAATTATAATTCAAGTGTAATACTTTGAGATTTGAAATCTATCTGTTATTGATGGAAATGAAGAACATAGAGTTAGTATATGAATTGAAAAAATAGAAGTACTACATAGGAGGGATTACACATTCTAGTAGTGTTTATAAGGTGGAGGTATGATATTTGGGGTGTGCCCCAAGGGGTACCCCAATTTTGTGAAGGAGCGATAATGCATGCAAAATAAATCACAACACACGCACGCGCGCGCCGCTGTCTGGCCGGGCCTAGGCCTGGGTGGTGAATTATTATTTTTTAGTACAAAGAAAATTAAAAAATTAATATTTATTTTCTAAAAAAAAAAGGAATGCTTGCGTTTTTACTTAATTGGCCCTCCACTGAGTCAACACATTATTTTTGATTCAGTTAGTCATTCCCTGTATTTCGTGCGATTCGGTTTTTGGTCAAAACCCTACCTAATTTTCCCGTTTGTTTTGTGGCCGAATACTGGGTCAAAACCCTGGAAATTTTGGAGTCAACCTAACCTAGAAAAATGGGGCACATTTTTAGTGTGAGTTTGGTCTGATGGATCCCGAAATTCCTCAGATCAAGTAGCAAATCTCTTCTATAAATAGAGGGTTCTGCTCAGTTGGAAATCACACCAAAAGCTCTCCATTCTTCTGAGGCTTTTCTCTTCTTCTCCCTCCCTATTCTTACTTCTCCGTTTTCTTTCTTTCGAGTGGTCTTAGTACCATATTACGAGTGGCAGCCATTAGACTGCCATACTAAAGGTGTAATTCTAGAACGGTTTTTTCACGGTGCAATGAAACTCCGATACAGAGTAACTGGGCTGTTTTATCCTGGGGACGGCGTGGTTCATAGTCTGCCTTGCACAATTTTGGGCAGTGCCGCGAAATGTCTTAAAGAGAGCGACCTAGTCCGCGACTCAACCCAATAATACCTTCAGTGGCATAAATTGTTTTTAAACTGTTTTTTCAAAACTCAAAATAACAGTTATAGTTTTTTTAAAAATATTTTAAAGTATTTTATTTTTTTTATGATTTTTTTAAAAGAGGATTTGAAAAAAAAACAATTTCAAATGAGAAATTAGTTTAAATAGTTTATCGTAAAAATTATTTTATCTTTGTATTAAGTTATTGAATGTCAAAATTATTTTTTTAATTTATAATAAATTAATCAGAAATAACTTAAACTATTTTTCAAAAATAACTTCTAATATGATCACTTTCGAGATAAAAATTAGTAAGGTCTAACTAATATAAGAGGAATTTCTTTAGAAAGTGATGGTTGAATTATTGAAAACAATTAAATTATATAAATATAATTAAACATTAGATAACATGCTAATAACTTCTACATCCCAATATGTAGAATTCTTTTTTTGAGAAATTTCTGGCTCATCTTCAACCACATCTTCAGAGTGAGAGGATGTCTCTTGGAAAAGTAGTGGTTCTATCGCTTGCACTATGTAACACCCCGAGTTTAAAACACAGTGCGAATGTATTTTTTTTTAAATAATTAATTAAAATGATTTTCCAATTTATTACTTCAAAGAATTGAAATAAAATTTCCTTTAATTTATTTCATAAAATAGTACGTCGTAGATTAATCGATGAACGTAATAAAATAACTTCATCGTAATATCACTAAGTACTTAATTCTGGAAATTTAATAATAAACATTAAGACATTTTCAAAAGATAACAATGTCATATCAGAAAGAAAATATCAGAGTGCGGAATAAGTTAGTGGAAAAGTAGTACAATAATTTCCAACATAAAACAAATTACATTTTCCAGCTCAAAATCCTATACATCAAATCTAACCGATCATGCACTAAAGGTACAGTAGCACGGATTTCCTCCGCATCCCAAACAAGTCTCATCCGACTCCGCTGCTCGCCTCGATGTAACCTCCTCCTCCTCATCATACAGAGAAGGATCAGTCTCCTCCGAAGTCAGATCAATGCATAGTCTCGGTCGCTTCGGTGGTGCATGAATCTCATAATAATCATCGGATATCCTAGATGGACCCGGAATATCAGCTGCTACTGGCTTCGGCTCTTCGTTCTTCTCTTCCGCCTCAGAATCACGTACATCCCCACCAATCACCGGGTTAGGAGTCACCACTCCTACGGTGGCCTCCGTCTCAACCCCTCTAGCTGGCTCCTCCGCATCATCAAAAATTTCGTGCACCTCCAATACCAAACGGGAAGGCACGGGAAACTCAATCCTCGCATAGCTGTGCTCCCCGTAGTACGTAGCCCTGCTTGAGATGGGGTCGTATACCCAAGCAGTAGGCACGGAACGATCAATGAAGTCGAGCGACGTTTCCGTCGTCTCGGGTCCCACGGGTGTCATGGGTTTGGGGGGCATTTGAGGGCAAAGCCCAAATTCCACATATAATAGTAAAGGGTCACCGACCGAAATTAACAAATAAACACATAGCATTTATATCACAGAACAAATATCTCATGGTATAACATATGACAAAGATGAAAAATAAGGATGCTCATTTTGAATTTTCAAGACATGTATGCCTTTTCAAAACAACAACCAATTATTATGAGAAATATGTTGTAAGTACAGCTAACACTTCAGCAATCACAATCATTTATCAGAAATTCAGATTTCAAAAAGTACTCACACACACCACTTTCCAATCATCATCACAACCATGATTAAACAGTCAAGCAATCATTAACACTTTACATTATCTCACAATTCCATTCTTACTTATCATAAGTCTTTTCCCCAACTCTTAAAATTCATACATCAGTGTTTAAAACTGAGATTTCTGGAAAATACGAATCTGTATTCGAATACATAAGCCAAATCAGTGCAGAATCAACACTCTGTATTCGAATACAACCTTCTTGTATTCGAATACAGAGGCTGTCACAGTGTAAAAAAATCAGTATTTTCACAACATCAGTAGAAGTCTCAAAAGCTTCCTCATTACCACTTCAAATTATCACAAAACTCCATTTTAATTTGTCACAAAACCTTCCCAAATACTCCCCAACACTAAAGTTTATAAACAATGTTTAAAACTTTGATTTTCTGGAAAAACACAAATCTGTATTCGAATACAGACTCCTTGTATTCGAATACAAAAGCTGAAAACTGCAATGTCAACACTCTATATTCGAATACAGCATGCCTGTAGTCGAATACAGAAGACAGAACATGTGTAAATTCAGCATTTCCCCAACATCATTTAAGGTTTTCAAGAACTTCATCATCTCTTCTTCAAAACTATTTCAAAAACTCCATTTTAAATCATTTCAAACCTTTCCAATGTTTTCCAACCCTTTAAAGTTCTCATGGCAATGTTTAAAAGTTGATTTTCTGAAAAAACACGAATATGTATTCGAATACAGCTTCCTTGTATTCGAATACATAAGCTAAAACTTAAGTTTCTGGAAAAACACGAATCTGTATTCGAAAACAGCTCCCTTGTATTCGAATACAGAAGCAAAAATTGTGAAAGTTAGCATCCTATATTTGAATACGAGGCTGTCGTAGTCGAATACCGATGCGAATATAGTGTTAAAATTTCACTTCTGTATTCGAATACGACAGGGTCGTAGTCGAATACATAGGCTAAGTCAGAAGCAAAAATCCTTCCTCTGTATTCGAATACAGAGGCTCGTATTCGAATACAAGTTTGAAAACTTGAGTAAAACAGAAACTTGGCAGGCTGTATTCGAATACACTCATGTTGTATTCGAATACACTCATGTTGTATTCGAATACACCTTCGAATTCAGTGAAAATTTCTTGAGACTTCAACACATTTTCAAACTGTTTCCTTTGAAAAATCAGCAAAACACCAAAACAGATTCAGCACTCTTTGGAACCACAAAACTCAGACATTTTCCATCAATAACAACTTTTCCAGAAAAACACTTTCATCATTTAAAATCCCTTTTCTTTGAAAACATCAGCAACACCAGATCATTCATCACAGTTTTGCTCAAACCATTCAAACAGAATGTCAACCACAGCAAAAGACATTTTTAACCATTTACATTCTGATCATTTCTCAAAACACATGCAAAGCATTTCCAGCTTTCTCACACAAACAGAACAACATGCAAAGCATTTCAGCTTTCTCAAACCATCAGAACGACATTAACACATTCAGCCAAACAGCAAGCATCACATAGCAGCAAAACACCAACAAAATGCATTATCGCATTTTAAAACAACTTTCAAAACAGTTTTATGAACATGCATTTTAATCATATTCAAAATAACATGCAAGACTTTTTCCACTTTCCCACATAAACAAAACAACTTTAGTGCATTCAACCCAAACAACAATCATCACAGAACTTTTAAAACATCACAGAATGCATTTTTTCATTTATTTCAATCAACAGGCAAAAAAATTTTCCTTCAAAAACAATAATGAGAACACCAGTAATGTCATGACAGTTATGCACTTACAGCCCTTATGCAACTAGAAAGTGGAAGGTGCCCTTACCCTTGTTGCGTTTCTGTTACTGCTCACGTTTCTATTTTCGTTCCCGTTTACGCGCCAAAAATCGGCGAAACTCCCGCTTGCGTTTGCTGCTACGAAAATAGGTTCTCTAGCTTCGGAATGATGAGGGGAACAACTTTTGTACTGGGGGTTTTCTGGTTTGGTGCTTAGATTTCCAATTAATGTTACTTTTGAGGAACTTCCTCTTTTTTCTATTGAACGGACTGGAACAGAAAACAAAATGGGAGGGAAGGGATACTGTTACATGCAGTATGGGCAGTGAGGGAGGAGGAATGGTGTTCTGATTTCACACATCCTTCTCACTCCTATATATAGGCTTGTGTGGGTGCCACCTCACCCGACACTTGTCTGATCCTCAGCACTTAACCAGTCTCGTCGCAATTAGCCGATAATCCCTTAATTAATTGTCCGTTAATTTAATTACTCGTAAATGAATTAATTTATTCTTCATCCAATACTCTTAATATATCTTCAAACATATATATATATATATATATATATATATATATATATATATTTACTCAAAACATACATATATTAAATATTTTACAAATATCCCCAAAATACACTTAATATTTCATCCATAATTTTAATTTAAAAGTTAAGGGCCTTACATTACTACCCCCCTTAAATTAGTTTCGTCCTCGAAACTACATGTCGATGAACAACTGAGGATATTGTTCCCTCATCTTACTCTCCAGTTCCCAAGTCGCGTCTCCAGTAGTCAGATTCCAAATCACTTTTACTAGTGGGACTTCCTTGTTCCTCAACTGTTTAATCTTCCTATCTTCAATCCTTACAGGGAATACTTCAAATGACAGGTTATCCTTCAACTGAATTGTATCTGGTTCGATCACATGTGACGGGTCTGCAATGTATTTCCTTAACTGCGACACATGAAATACGTCGTGAATATTGGACAGTATAGGAGGTAAAGCGATCCGATAAGCCAATGGTCCAATACGTGCAGTGATCTGGTATGGTCCAATAAATTTCGGAGTCAACTTTCTCGACTTAATAGCTCTGCCAACTCCCATTGTAGGCGTGACCCTTAGAAATACATGTTCACCCTGCTCAAATTCCAAAGGTCTGCGACGCTTGTCCACATAACTCTTCTGACGATCCTGTGAAATCTTCATTTTCTCTTGTATCCTCTTGTCAATCGATCCACTATTACCCAAATTGAATCATTCTTTTTCCTTTTCTTGGGCAGTCATGTTATAAAATCCATGGAAATGCTGTCCCACTTCCATTCCGGTATATCCAGAGGTTGCAACATTCCAGCAGGTCGTTGATGTTCCACTTTCGCTTTCTGACAAGTTAAACAAGCCGATACATATTCCGCTACATCCCTCTTCATTCCTGGCCACCAGAAATTCTGCCTCAAGTCCTGGTACATCTTGGTCGCTCCAGGATGAATACTAAACTTACTCTTATGAGCCTCTTCCAAAATCGCTCTTCTCATCTCTGCAACTCCTGGTACACAAATTCTTCTATTACATCTCAACATATTATCTGTTCCGACGTTGAACTCAGTTGTCTGTCCTTGCGCTATCAGATTCCTCTTTTCTTGGATCAATGCGTCATCTAGCAAGTTCGCAATCTCCTCAAGTAGACCACTTGAAATTGTTATCATTCCACACTTTAAAATTCCTGGTGCAAACTTTACGTCCAAGTGTAGGTCTCTAAATGCTTCCCACAACTCTTGTTGTCTGGCCATTATCATTGAAGACACTGATACGCTTTTCCTACTTAATGCATCAGCCACCACATTGGCCTTTCCAGGGTGGTACTGTAGTGAAAAGTCAAAATCCTTGAGAGTCTCCATCCATCTTCTTTGACGCATGTTCAATTCTTTCTGATCGAACAGGTACTTCAAACTTTTATGATCACTGAACACCGTGAACGTGCATCCATATAAGTAGTGCCTCCAGACCTTTAATGCAAACACTACTGCAGCAAGCTCTAAATCATGAGTAGGGTAGTTTCGTTCGTGTGTTTTCAACTGTCTTGAGGCGTAGGCTACAGCTTTCTTGTGTTGCATCAAAACATATCCTAGACCTTGGTGAGATGCATCACAGTAAACTTCATATGGTTCCTCCGGCTGTGGCAAAACCAACACTAGTGAGGTTGTCAACTTTTCCTTAAGCAACTGAAATTTTTTCTCACACTTCTCCGTCCAAGCAAACGGCTGATTCTTCCTGGTGAGTTGTGTCAAAGGGGCTACAATCTTAGCAAATCCTTCAATAAATCTCCTGTAGTATCCTGCTAGTCCAACAAAACTTTGTATGTCTGTGATGGTCTGGGGCTGTTTCCAGGCAAGAATTGTCTCAATCTTTTTCGGATCGACAACGATTCCTTCTTTTGTTATCACATGTCCCAAGAAGTTCACTTTCTCTAGCCAAAACTCGCACTTCGACAAATTAGCATATAATTGCTTCTCGCATAAGACTTCAAGAACTTGGCGTAGGTGCTCTTCATGTTCCTCTTCATCCTTTGAATAAATCAAAATATCATCGATGAACACCACCACAAATTTATCCAAGAATGGGCTAAAGATCCTATTCATATAGTCCATGAAAATCGCTGGTGCATTCGTAACTCCAAATGGCATAACGAGATATTCATAATGTCCATATCGGGTCTTGAAAGCAGTCTTTTGAATATCTCATTCTCTTACCTGAATCTGATGGTATCCTGATTTCAAATCAATCTTTGAAAACACCGCGGCTCCCCTCAATTGATCCATTAAATCATCGATGCATGGTAAAGGATAGCGATTCTTAATAGTTACCTTGTTAAGTTGCCGATAATCCACGCATAAGCGCGAACCTCCATCCTTCTTCTTAACCAACAACACCGGAGCTCCCCAGGGCGACACACTTGGTCTGATAAATCCTTTCTCCAATAAGCCTTCAATTTGACCCTTAAGCTTGCTTAATTCCAATGGCGACATCCGGTACGGCGTAATTGAAATAGGTCTAGTTCCTGGGTACAAATCAATGAAGAACTCCACCTTTCTTACCGGGGGTAATCCTGGAATTTCTGATGGAAATACGTCCGGATAATCTTTGACTAACACCACATCTTCTATGTTCACATCCATCTTGGTCTCCACGTTAGCCAATGATAAAAATTCCTGAGTTCCTTCTCTCAGAGATACTTCGAGTTTGTTAGCAGCCAAATACCGAACGACTCCAGGTTCGGGGAAAAGAACTAATTTTCGAGCGCAATCCAAGACTACATAATTATGTCATCCAATCCATGCCGAGAATGATCTCGAGTGATTGTAGGGGTAGACAGATTAAATTAACCAAGAAATCTCTATTCTGAATCGTTACAGTACAATGTAAACATGCAGAGTTTACGGTCAAAGTCTTAGCATGTGTGGAAACAACCAAATCAAAAGGTAAAGCAGACATAGATAACTTCAAACGATTCACACAGTCCATAGCAATGAAAGAGTGGGTTGCCCCCGAATCAAAAAGTGCAGTTAGGGTGTTACCTGTAATCTCACAATCTTGCTGGATTAAATTTGGGGCTTGACTCCCAGCTTCAGCACCCATGTGATAGATGCGTCCCCTAGCAATAGGACGGGTAGCCCTAGTTGCGTTCACTATTGGTTCCACCTTCGGAACCCGGCAATCCCTCGCCACGTGTCCTGGCTTCTGGCAGTTGAAGCACATCAGATCCCTCGCGGTACAAGCCGTAGCAATATGTCCTTCTTTCCCGCATCGATAACACCAGACTCCTTGTCCTAATTGCCGTCCAAAATTCTGATTTCCTGGCCGATTCTGGCCTTTCTTGTTGTTTTGTGGCCGGTTATACGGCTTAGCCACTTGCTTTCCTCTATTGTTCTGATAGTGCATCCGACTAGGCCCTCCTGAATTAAAGTTCCCTCCTCTGTTGGCCCTTTTGTTCTTCATCTCTTCAACCTCTCTACACTTCTCCACTAACACTTGGAAACGTTGAATTCCCAAAGGTAAGACCGAGTCTTGAATCTCATACTTCAGTCCATTTTGAAAGCGATGACACATAAACTGTTCATCAACTTCTTCCCGGAAAAATCTGAAATGTCTTGACAAGGATTCAAACTTAGCCGCATATTCTCCCACCGTCATGTTTCCCTGGTGCAATTTCAGAAAATCGTCACCCAACTTGGTCCTAGTGCTCATCGGGAAGTATTTGTCCAAAAACTTCTTTTTGAACGACTCCCAGTTCACTTCTTCTTGAGCTGACCCCATCATTAGTCTTGTGCTTCTCCACCAATACTCTGCATCAGCTATCAGCAGATACGTGGCATAGTTGACTTTCACCGCTGCCCGACAATTAATCATCTCGAAGATTTTCTCCATCTCTTGAATCCACTGGTCCGCTCTTTCTGGACCCTCATCACCCTTGAACTTGGGAGGATTATGACGACGAAAATCCTCTAGTCCTCTAGATTCAGCAGCGCGAATCTCTCTTTCTCTCTTGTCCAGATCTTGTTGAGTCTTTGCAGCCGTCTGTGCAACAACAGACGCAGCCATGTTATTCATCGCCTCAGCCATCCTATCTTCCCGGCTGACATTGGCTCTTGTGGTGTTGTCTCTTCGTGGAGGCATTGTTTCCTACAAAACCATCATCACTTCAGTCACACCACAATTTACACAAGACTTGACACTTTAACTACTTGCTCCTATGCATGATCAGCTAATAACTCAAAACAATAATTAAATTAGAGCTTTATCCCAAAACTTTAACCAAATGCTCTGATACCACAATTGTAACACCCCGAGTTTAAAACACAGCGCGAGTGTATTTTTTTTTTAAATAATTAATTAAAATGATTTTCCAATTTATTACTTCAAAGAATTGAAATAAAATTTCCTTTAATTCATTTCACAAAATAGTACGTCGTAGATTAATCGATGAACGTAATAAAATAACTTCATCGTAATATCACTAAGTACTTAATTCTAGAAATTTAATAATAAACATTAAGACATTTTCAAAAGATAACAATGTCATATCATTCCAAAAGAATATATCAGAGTGCGGAATAAGTTAGTGGAAAAGTAGTACAATAATTTCCAACATAAAACAAATTACATTTTCCAGCTCAAAATCCTATACATCAAATCTAACCGATCATGCACTAAAGCTACAGTAGCATGGATTTTCTCCGCATCCCAAACAAGTCTCATCTGACTCCGCCGCTCGCCTCGATGTAACCTCCTCCTCCTCATCATACAGAGAAGGATCAGTCTCCTCCGAAGTCAGATCAATGCACAGTCTCGGTCGCTTCGGCGGTGCAGGAATCTCATAATAATCATCGGATATCCTAGACGGACCCGGAATATCAGCTGCTACTTGCTTCGGCTCTTCGTTCTTCTCTTCCGCCTCAGAATCACGTACATCCCCACCAATCACCGGGTTAGGAGTCACCACTCCTACGGTGGCCTCCGTCTCAACCCCTCTATATGGCTCCTCCGCATCATCAAAAATTATGTGCACCTCCAATACCAAACGGGAAGGCACGGGAAAGTCAATCCTCGCATAGCTGTGCTCCACGTAGTACACCACTCCATTGGTCCTACAGGTCCTCTTCAATCTCCCCGTGTACGTAGCCCTTCTTGAGATGGGGTCGTATACCCAAGCAGTAGGCATGGAACGATCAATGAAGTCGAGCGACGTTTCCGTCGTCTCGGGTCCCACGGGTGTCATGGGTTTGGGGGGCATCTGAGGGCAAAGCCCAAATTCCACATATAATACTAAAGCGTCACCGACCGAAATTAACAAATAAACACATAGCATTTATATCATAGAACAAATACACCCATGGTATAACATATGACAATGATGAAAAATAAGGATGCTCATTTTGAATTTTCATGACATGTATGCCTTTTCAAAACAACAACCAATTAATATGAGAAATATGTTGTAAGTACAACCAACACTTCAGCAATCACAATCATTTATCAGAAATTTAGATTTCAAAAAGTACTCACACACACCACTTTCCAATCATCATCACATAACCAATTTCGTGACCCATCGGTCAATTCCCCAGATGCAATATGTATATGCTCATGTATACAATTTCTTGGAATTACCAAGGTGCAGTCGCTCAACAGACCAGCACATTTTAAATATGTTTGACTTTAACGGCCCTCAAGACTAGGGTGCAATCGCTCAACAGATCACCACCAGTGCAGTCGCTCAACAGACCAGCATGTTTGACATATACTCAGGTACAATCGCTCAACAGATCAGTACCAGTGCAGTCACTCAATAGACCAGCACTCGTGCAATCGCTCAACAGATCAACACGTTTTTGCGCATTTCAGGGTACAATCGCTCGACAGATCAGTACCAGTGCAGTCGCTCAACAGACCAGCACTCGTGCAATCGCTCAACAGATCAGCACGTTTACGCATTACTCTGTGGCCCATCGCAGGTACCACTTGACTATGCAATGCATGAATATGTAGTGTTTTCTCTTCACTGAAACAATATGCATTATCAGGAAATTTCAACTTTTCCATCATTTTTCAAAACATCACAACACACTCAATATCATCATCATCACAACCATGATTAAACAGTCAAGCAATCATTAACACTTTGCATTATCTCACAATTCCATTCTTACTTATCATAAGTCTTTTCCCCAACTCTTAAAATTCATACATCAGTGTTTAAAACTGAGATTTCTGGAAAATACGAATCTGTATTCGAATACAGCTTCCTTGTATTCGAATACATAAGCCAAATCAGTGTAGAATCAACACTCTGTATTCGAATACAACCTTCTTGTATTCGAATACAGAGGCTGTCACAGTGTAAAAAAATCAGTATTTTCACAACATCAGTAGAAGTCTCAAAAGCTTCCTCATTACCACTTCAAATTATCACAAAACTCCATTTTAATTTGTCACAAAACCTTCCCAAATACTCCCCAACACTAAAGTTTATAAACAATGTTTAAAACTTTGATTTTCTGGAAAAACACAAATCTGTATTCGAATACAGACTCCTTGTATTCGAATACAAAAGCTGAAAACTGCAATGTCAACACTCTATATTCGAATACAGCATGCCTGTAGTCGAATACAGAAGACAGAACATGTGTAAATTCAGCATTTCCCCAACATCATTTAAGGTTTTCAAGAACTTCATCATCTCTTCTTCAAAACTATTTCAAAAACTCCATTTTAAATCATTTCAAACCTTTCCAATGTTTTCCAACCCTTTAAAGTTCTCATGGCAATGTTTAAAAGTTGATTTTCTGAAAAAACACGAATATGTATTCGAATACAGCTTCCTTGTATTCGAATACATAAGCTAAAACTTAAGTTTCTGGAAAAACACGAATCTGTATTCGAAAACAGCTCCCTTGTATTCGAATACAGAAGCAAAAATTGTGAAAGTTAGCATCCTATATTTGAATACGAGGCTGTCGTAGTCGAATACCGATGCGAATATAGTGTTAAAATTTCACTTCTGTATTCGAATACGACAGGGTCGTAGTCGAATACATAGGCTAAGTCAGAAGCAAAAATCCTTCCTCTGTATTCGAATACAGAGGCTCGTATTCGAATACAAGTTTGAAAACTTGAGTAAAACAGAAACTTGGCAGGCTGTATTCGAATACACTCATGTTGTATTCGAATACACTCATGTTGTATTCGAATACACCTTCGAATTCAGTGAAAATTTCTTGAGACTTCAACACATTTTCAAACTGTTTCCTTTGAAAAATCAGCAAAACACCAAAACAGATTCAACACTCTTTGGAACCACAAAACTCAGACATTTTCCATCAATAACAACTTTTCCAGAAAAACACTTTCATCATTTAAAATCCCTTTTCTTTGAAAACATCAGCAACACCAGATCATTCATCACAGTTTTGCTCAAACCATTCAAACAGAATGTCAACCACAGCAAAAGACATTTTTAACCATTTACATTCTGATCATTTCTCAAAACACATGCAAAGCATTTCCAGCTTTCTCACACAAACAGAACAACATGCAAAGCATTTCAGCTTTCTCAAACCATCAGAACGACATTAACACATTCAGCCAAACAGCAAGCATCACATAGCAGCAAAACACCAACAGAATGCATTATCGCATTTTAAAACAACTTTCAAAACAGTTTTATGAACATGCATTTTAATCATATTCAAAATAACATGCAAGACTTTTTCCACTTTCCCACATAAACAAAACAACTTTAGTGCATTCAACCCAAACAACAATCATCACAGAACTTTTAAAACATCACAGAATGCATTTTTTCATTTATTTCAATCAACAGGCAAAAAAATTTTCCTTCAAAAACAATAATGAGAACACCAGTAATGTCATGACAGTTATGCACTTACAGCCCTTATGCAACTAGAAAGTGGAAGGTGCCCTTACCCTTGTTGCGTTTCTGTTACTGCTCACGTTTCTATTTTCGTTCCCGTTTACGCGCCAAAAATCGGCGAAACTCCCGCTTGCGTTTGCTGCTACGAAAATAGGTTCTCTAGCTTCGGAATGATGAGGGGAACAACTTTTGTACTGGGGGTTTTCTGGTTTGGTGCTTAGATTTCCAATTAATGTTACTTTTGAGGAACTTCCTCTTTTTTCTATTGAACGGACTGGAACAGAAAACAAAATGGGAGGGAAGGGATACTGTTACATGCAGTATGGGCAGTGAGGGAGGAGGAATGGTGTTCTGATTTCACACATCCTTCTCACTCCTATATATAGGCTTGTGTGGGTGCCACCTCACCCGACACTTGTCTGATCCTCAGCACTTAACCAGTCTCGTCGCAATTAGCCGATAATCCCTTAATTAATTGTCCGTTAATTTAATTACTCGTAAATGAATTAATTTATTCTTCATCCAATACTCTTAATATATCTTCAAA
>JBBPBO010000005.1:44336862-44526672 GCA_037974295.1 Cicer cuneatum | reverse complement strand
AAAATAGTACGTCGTAGATTAATCGATGAACGTAATAAAATAACTTCATCGTAATATCACTAAGTACTTAATTCTAGAAATTTAATAATAAACATTAAGACATTTTCAAAAGATAACAATGTCATATCATTCCAAAAGAATATATCAGAGTGCGGAATAAGTTAGTGGAAAAGTAGTACAATAATTTCCAACATAAAACAAATTACATTTTCCAGCTCAAAATCCTATACATCAAATCTAACCGATCATGCACTAAAGCTACAGTAGCATGGATTTTCTCCGCATCCCAAACAAGTCTCATCTGACTCCGCCGCTCGCCTCGATGTAACCTCCTCCTCCTCATCATACAGAGAAGGATCAGTCTCCTCCGAAGTCAGATCAATGCACAGTCTCGGTCGCTTCGGCGGTGCAGGAATCTCATAATAATCATCGGATATCCTAGACGGACCCGGAATATCAGCTGCTACTTGCTTCGGCTCTTCGTTCTTCTCTTCCGCCTCAGAATCACGTACATCCCCACCAATCACCGGGTTAGGAGTCACCACTCCTACGGTGGCCTCCGTCTCAACCCCTCTATATGGCTCCTCCGCATCATCAAAAATTATGTGCACCTCCAATACCAAACGGGAAGGCACGGGAAAGTCAATCCTCGCATAGCTGTGCTCCACGTAGTACACCACTCCATTGGTCCTACAGGTCCTCTTCAATCTCCCCGTGTACGTAGCCCTTCTTGAGATGGGGTCGTATACCCAAGCAGTAGGCATGGAACGATCAATGAAGTCGAGCGACGTTTCCGTCGTCTCGGGTCCCACGGGTGTCATGGGTTTGGGGGGCATCTGAGGGCAAAGCCCAAATTCCACATATAATACTAAAGCGTCACCGACCGAAATTAACAAATAAACACATAGCATTTATATCATAGAACAAATACACCCATGGTATAACATATGACAATGATGAAAAATAAGGATGCTCATTTTGAATTTTCATGACATGTATGCCTTTTCAAAACAACAACCAATTAATATGAGAAATATGTTGTAAGTACAACCAACACTTCAGCAATCACAATCATTTATCAGAAATTTAGATTTCAAAAAGTACTCACACACACCACTTTCCAATCATCATCACATAACCAATTTCGTGACCCATCGGTCAATTCCCCAGATGCAATATGTATATGCTCATGTATACAATTTCTTGGAATTACCAAGGTGCAGTCGCTCAACAGACCAGCACATTTTAAATATGTTTGACTTTAACGGCCCTCAAGACTAGGGTGCAATCGCTCAACAGATCACCACCAGTGCAGTCGCTCAACAGACCAGCATGTTTGACATATACTCAGGTACAATCGCTCAACAGATCAGTACCAGTGCAGTCACTCAATAGACCAGCACTCGTGCAATCGCTCAACAGATCAACACGTTTTTGCGCATTTCAGGGTACAATCGCTCGACAGATCAGTACCAGTGCAGTCGCTCAACAGACCAGCACTCGTGCAATCGCTCAACAGATCAGCACGTTTACGCATTACTCTGTGGCCCATCGCAGGTACCACTTGACTATGCAATGCATGAATATGTAGTGTTTTCTCTTCACTGAAACAATATGCATTATCAGGAAATTTCAACTTTTCCATCATTTTTCAAAACATCACAACACACTCAATATCATCATCATCACAACCATGATTAAACAGTCAAGCAATCATTAACACTTTGCATTATCTCACAATTCCATTCTTACTTATCATAAGTCTTTTCCCCAACTCTTAAAATTCATACATCAGTGTTTAAAACTGAGATTTCTGGAAAATACGAATCTGTATTCGAATACAGCTTCCTTGTATTCGAATACATAAGCCAAATCAGTGTAGAATCAACACTCTGTATTCGAATACAACCTTCTTGTATTCGAATACAGAGGCTGTCACAGTGTAAAAAAATCAGTATTTTCACAACATCAGTAGAAGTCTCAAAAGCTTCCTCATTACCACTTCAAATTATCACAAAACTCCATTTTAATTTGTCACAAAACCTTCCCAAATACTCCCCAACACTTAAAGTTTATAAACAATGTTTAAAACATTGATTTTCTAGAAAAACACAAATCTGTATTCCAATACAGACTCCTTGTATTCGAATACAAAAGCTGAAAACTGCAATGTCAACACTCTGTATTCGAATACAGCATACCTGTAATCGAATACAGAAGACAGAACATGTGTAAATTCAGCATTTCCCCAACATCATTTAAGGTTTTCAAGAACTTCATCATCTCTTCTTCAAAACTATTTCAAAAACTCCATTTTAAATCATTTCAAACCTTTCCAATGTTTTCCAACCCTTTAAAGTTCTCATGGCAATGTTTAAAAGTTGATTTTCTGAAAAACACGAATATGTATTTGAATACAGCTTCCTTGTATTCGAATACAGAAGCTAAAACTTAAGTTTCTGGAAAAACATGAATCTGTATTCGCATACAGCTCCCTTGTATTCGAATACAGAAGCAAAAATTGTGAAAGTTAGCATCCTATATTTGAATACGAGGCTGTCGTAGTCGAATACCGATGCGAATATAGTGTTAAAATTTCACTTCTGTATTCGAATACGACAGGGTCGTAGTCGAATACATAGGCTAAGTCAGAAGCAAAAATCCTTCCTCTGTATTCGAATACAGAGGCCCGTATTCGAATACAAGTTTGAAAACTTGAGTAAAACAGAAACTTGGCAGGCTGTATTCGAATACACTCATGTTGTATTCGAATACACTCATGTTGTATTCGAATACACCTTCGAATTCAGTGAAAATTTCTTGAGACTTCAACACATTTTCAAACTGTTTCCTTTGAAAAATCAGCAAAACACCAAAACAGATTCAACACTCTTTGGAACCACAAAACTCAGACATTTTCCATCAATAACAACTTTTCCAGAAAAACACTTTCATCATTTAAAATCCCTTTTCTTTGAAAACATCAGCAACACCAGATCATTCATCACAGTTTTGCTCAAACCATTCAAACAGAATGTCAACCACAGCAAAAGACATTTTTAACCATTTACATTCTGATCATTTCTCAAAACACATGCAAAGCATTTCCAGCTTTCTCACACAAACAGAACAACATGCAAAGCATTTCAGCTTTCTCAAACCATCAGAACGACATTAACACATTCAGCCAAACAGCAAGCATCACATAGCAGCAAAACACCAACAGAATGCATTATCGCATTTTAAAACAACTTTCAAAACAGTTTTATGAACATGCATTTTAATCATATTCAAAATAACATGCAAGACTTTTTCCACTTTCCCACATAAACAAAACAACTTTAGTGCATTCAACCCAAACAACAATCATCACAGAACTTTTAAAACATCACAGAATGCATTTTTTCATTTATTTCAATCAACAGGCAAAAAAATTTTCCTTCAAAAACAATAATGAGAACACCAGTAATGTCATGACAGTTATGCACTTACAGCCCTTATGCAACTAGAAAGTGGAAGGTGCCCTTACCCTTGTTGCGTTTCTGTTACTGCTCACGTTTCTGTTTTCGTTCCCGTTTACGCGCCAAAAATCGGCGAAACTCCCGCTTGCGTTTGCTGCTACGAAAATAGGTTCTCTAGCTTCGGAATGATGAGGGGAACAACTTTTGTACTGGGGGTTTTCTGGTTTGGTGCTTAGATTTCCAATTAATGTTACTTTTGAGGAACTTCCTCTTTTTTCTATTGAACGGACTGGAACAGAAAACAAAATGGGAGGGAAGGGATACTGTTACATGCAGTATGGGCAGTGAGGGAGGAGGAATGGTGTTCTGATTTCACACATCCTTCTCACTCCTATATATAGGCTTGTGTGGGTGCCACCTCACCCGACACTTGTCTGATCCTCAGCACTTAACCAGTCTCGTCGCAATTAGCCGATAATCCCTTAATTAATTGTCCGTTAATTTAATTACTCGTAAATGAATTAATTTATTCTTCATCCAATACTCTTAATATATCTTCAAAAATATATATATATATATATATATATATATTTACTCAAAACATACATATATTAAATATTTTACAAATATCCCCAAAATACACTTAATATTTCATCCATAATTTTAATTTAAAAATTAAGGGTCTTACACACTACTCTTGGTATTGTCGCTTGAGACGGTGGTGATTTTGTCGATTGCACTGTAGTTGGTGGTGCTATCATCGGAGAAGGTAGTGGTTCTATCGCTTGCATTCCTGGTGGTGTTGTCGCTTGAGAAAATGGTGATTTTGTCGATTGCACTGCAGTTGGTGGTTCTATCATCGGAGAAGGTAGTGGTTCTATCGCTTGCATTACTGGTGGTATTGTCACTTGGGTAGGTGGCACAGCTGTCGTTTGGACTGTTGGTTGTAAACCATGTCTCCGTAGGTGCTTCATTTTGGCTACTTCAAGATCTCTGGGTAGTATAAGTCTCGAACGACCCTTCGTGAAACGCTACAATCATTTATTATCCATGTAAATAAATAAAAATCAACATATAATACAAATAAGAAACATGTTATATTGTTAGTATTTTGAGTTATTACTAACCGGTGTGGTTTTTGAAATGGTAGAAGAAAATTTGTGAAGGGATTGAGAGAGATGAGTTAGATTGAGAGCCTACATCCTTTTGTAATTATCTTCCATTGTTTTGCGCTGAATATCCTCATATGATGATTCCATTTTGATCACAAGATTGAGACTCCAAACACACTTACACTGCAAACATTAATTACAACCAAGTTAGACCGATGCAAATAGCTAAACAGATAGGATGCAAGCTAAACATTACACACAACGCAACAATAAAAAAATTAGTAAATAAATAACATAGATCAAAGAGTACCATATCATAAATTCATATCATGATTATTGTCATCAAAATCATCATTAAAAGTTGAAGTGTTAGGATCATCATCTGTAGCCATTCTTGCCAATTGTATATGTGTGGTTTCATTAGAAAAAATTTGTTCCAAATTTTGAGATGGGTATGGTTCAATGGGTGCCATAATGTCATCATCTCCACCCATGTCATATTGGATTTAAATGAATAGGTATGCTCCATCCTTGTTCCTTTTCATCATCCACATAATAAACCATTTGAGCTTTCTGACACTTTAATGTATGGCTCATCATCTTCATGCTCTCCAATATGTATTAGTCTTGCAAAATTTATAGAGGTAAAACCCAACTTATTTGTCTTAATTCCTCTTGGATGTGTGGTATTAGCCCATTTTCATTTAAACATGGGCACTTTGAAGCCATCATAGGAAAGCTCAATGATATCTATCAATCTTCCATAGTAAGGCACCCCTTCAAATCTCATTTGGGCATCACTATTTCTTGAGTAACTTCATGTTCCGAACATGCCAAAAACTCCACTATTGAGTTTTTAATAAATTGTCTCATGCCAATGTTCGAAATTTGAATCCATTGACATTATATGCAGTGAACCTTCTAACTTTATCAGAAGGACCTTGAGCAAGATTAGTGAGAATATTTTTATCCGATCCACTAATGTTGTCGAGATTGTTGCAAATCTAAACACCATAAAATATACAATTAGTCACATTCTTATTAAAAACCAAACCAACTTAATCACCAATTTTGTCATAACACTAACACGATTGCGGAACCAATGAGGAAACTCTCTATGAACCTTCTTGTCTACCCCTTCAAATCTCATTTGGGCATCACTATTTCTTGAGTAACTTCATGTTCCAAACATGCCAAAAACTCCACTATTGAGTTTTTAATAAATTGTCTCATGCCAATGTTCGAAATTTGAATCCATTGACATTATATGCAGTGAACCTTCTAACTTTATCAGAAGGACCTTGAGCAAGATTAGTGAGAATATTTTTATCCGATCCACTAATGTTGTCGAGATTGTTGCAAATCTAAACACCATAAAATATACAATTAGTCACATTCTTATTAAAAACCAAACCAACTTAATCAACACGATTGCGGAACCAATGAGGAAACTCTCTATGAACCTTCTTGTCTACCTCAGAAGCACTCCTTGCACCACTCCTTATTTGGCTTCAAATAATACTTCTATATTGCCTATTTGGTTATTTCAAATTAGCTATATAAAAAAGAAAACTTAGTGTTAAATAATACAAATAGAATAAAATTACTTACCTTAGATAGTAGTCAACTATGATGCAGTTTGTTAAAACGTGTCTATGAGCCTGTAACTTTTCAATTGGTGTAAGGGTGTAGTATGAAGATCCACCAACAGATTTTCCAACTTTAGGAAATAATTCAGATACATGTGAGTCAGTTTGTATCTCATTAATAGGCTCATCATCTACACGACCAAGTTGATTCCATCTAGTCTCAATGTTTTCTAGATACCTTGAACAAAATGTAAGAATCTCTTGTACAAGGTATCCTTTTGCAATAGACCCTTATGGTTGTGCTTTATTACGTACATACAATTTAAGTTGTCCTAAGTACCTATTATTGAACCGCAATAATATTAGTTAGAACAAAATTGTCCAATACAAATTATTGAAGGAACTAGATCACACATATTTTACCTTTCAATAGGATACATCCATCGATAATGAATAGGACCTCCAAGTTTAACTTCTTCAACAAGGTGAACAACCAAGTGAACCATAACAGTGAAGAATGAGGGAGGAAATATCATTTCCATGTGGCATAAAGTGAGGACAATTTGGTTTTGCAATTTTTCCAACTCATCAACATTCGAGACTTTACTACATAATTGTCTAAAGAATGAGCAAAACTCAATCAATATAGCTGAAACATCATCAGGTAATGTTGCTCGAATGGCTAACGGTAGTAGCTGTTCCAACAATATGTGACAATCATGACTCTTCAACATTCCATTCAACTTAAGGTTTTTCATGTCAATGCATCTAGAAATGTTGCTCGAATAACCATCAGGAACAGTGATATTCTTTAAAGTTGTTAAAAATCCCTTCTTACCTTTAGTAGTTAGAGTAAAGACGGCTGGAGAAATTCTTCCATTTTCATTGGGCCAAAGGTCAGGTCTTATGCCCATAGCTTTAAGGTCTTTTCTTGCATTAATATGATCTTTACTTTTTGTGCTATCGTTTAGCAAAGTAAATATGATATTATCGCACACATTTTTCTCAATATGCATCATGTCAAGATTATGGTGCAGAAGATTATCCTTCCAATATGGAAGTTCAAAGAATATGCTTTTCTTTTTCCATTGTTGATTGATACCTTGTGTAGGTCGTCCACCATGTGTTCTTTTTCCCGACTGTTCTTTCTCTGGCTTTCTACCAAATGTGACATCAATGTTTTGAACCTGTTCAAGAATTTGAAGCCCAGATAACATTTTAGGTGGACCACGCATATCTTGTTGACCATCAAAGCGGACCTTGTTCAATCTAAATCTATGTCTCTGATCAAGAAAGTGTCAAGCAAGTCCAGTGTAAGTGTTCCACCCAGAAAGTGTACCCAACCCCAAAAAATCACTAATTGTCCACATCAATGTTGCATGCAATGTAAACATCTCTTTTTTAAAAGAATCGTATGTATCAACACATGTTGCCCACAATTACTAGAGGTTGTAAGTAGATATCAATATCATTTCCTGGCATTTTTTTACTGGGAATTATCATTGACATTATAAAAGATGTTTTCTTCTTGCACACCCATGGAGGAGTGTTATATGGAATGAGAATAACTGGCGAAATACTATAATTTGTACTCATCATACCGAAAGGATTAAAACCATCACTAGCAAATGCAAGACACACATTTCGCGAGTCTGATGCAAACCAAGTGTGTTTCAAGTCAAAAAATTTCCAAGCTTCAGAATCTCTAGGATGCCTCAACATTCCATCATTCTTACCATCGATCGCATGCCATCTCATATCCTCAACCAACTTCGAGGACAAAAATAATCTTTGTAACCATGGTTTTAATGGAAAATAACGAAGCACTTTTGCAGGAACTTTCTTTCGTTTATTGCCATCACCAGAAACCTCAACTGCACCAACTTTTGCTTTTGATTTCCATTTGGAAGTGTTACAAATTTTGCAGGTCTCCCTCTCTTCATCTTTCTTATCACCCCAATAAAGCATACAATTATTCGGACAAACAGGGATCTTTTCGTAATTTAAACCAAGCTTCGTGATTGTTTTCTTGGCTTCATAGAATGATTTTGGTATATTTGCAAATTCAAATGCATCTTTTAATAACTCTAAAACCATTGTCATGGTTTTATCAGTCATTCCACATAAACATTTGATGTGATACAACTTTACCAAAAAAGATAGTCTTGAATATTTAACACACCCTTCATACAAAGGTTGTTCTCATTCTCTACTTAATTCATAGTACTCTTTGGCCTCTTCATACCTTTGCTGACTTGCATTTGGCACCATATCTTCATTCCGATCAATCTCGACATTTGATTCAATGGGTACTTCGTCTGCATGCTTTTCAACTCCAAAAGCATCATTGATCATGTTTTGAATATGATCATCAACAACAACTGTGTCTTGAGCTATATTTGAAACACTACTAGGTGAGATAGTACTAGTTTCTCCTATGGACTCCCCATGATGTACCCAAATTGTATATCCCGTTGGAAATGGTTTGCACTTTAAGTGATCGTACATTACACTTCTACTCTGCGGTTTTTTGAAACCACAACGTTTACAAGGGCATATTATTTCGCCATTTTCTAATCCATCTCGAAAGGCAAAATTAATAAATCCCTTTATCCCTTGAGTGTTAAATATTATAATGTTAGTACTCATCTTAATGAAAATCTTCAATGAAATACAGGGAACAGACTCAAAACAATTGGATAGTAGAATTTGGATAGTAGAATTTGAATAGTAGATGCATTATATGTTTATTTTAACTATTGTGATATGTATAGTACTAAAAAAAATATTTAAAAAAAAATATGTTATGGGTTGACTATAATATCTTAATTTAATAAAATTATAAATATATCTCCAAATGTATTTTTTTATTAATAATTTTATAGACCAATTTGACTAGAAAAAAAAAGATATATTTAAAGACTAAATTAATAAACTAAAGATATATTTAAATACTAAATCATTGATAAAAAACCCATTTAAATTTATTTTTATAATTTTAATATATTTAAATACTATTATAACAAAAATTCACACATTAAAAAAATATATCAAAATATTGTGTAGGCACAAACAATCTATAACATAAATATGTCTCTGTTATTTTTATTTATCATGCAGATAATTTATTTTGTTAGTATATTAAATAATAAAAAATTAACTTTTTTCAAAACTAGGTGGAGGCCGCATGGGTTCACCCCTGTTGAAATATATCACATCCCTTTTGAATTGATCCATAAACATATGTTAAACCTAATCCTAATAACATCCAATTATTCTTCTATTTCACCAGTATTTATTTTTTTTCAAATTCAAAGTCAGCAACCATAATAGCTAACTAACTAAACGACTGACTTTAATTAATTAATGAGTAAGAAACAAAACAGAAGCTAGTTAATTAGTTTCATAACTAACTAACTAATGGGCATGGCAGAATGGTAGCTGAAGATGCAGCAAATAAAATCAGAATTGTGGATAGTGATGACAAAGCTCATGAAGATATTCATATGATGAAGTCACTTAAAATGGGAAAGAAAGAAGCCTTAAAATTAATAGATCAGGTTGATAATAGCTTTTACCTAATTCTGATACTGAGATACTTTGATTACCCTAGCAAGCCAGATTGTTGCTGTCTCTCGTCTTCTTACGGATGAAGAATGGGAATTATATCAACCTGTACCCTTAAGGACATTAAAAGGAGAAGGTGCATCAGAAAAACACTTTTAACACACTAACAAAAGTAAAGCATACCACTAAATAAGTAAGTAACTGAAAGATATCATCATTTCAAACTGTTGGCAATTCGTTAATTTCCATTTGCAATTGGGAGTCCATAGCAATGCAAACTTAACTGTATCAATTAAAAAACAGTAGTATTGCTGCAACTAGAACTGAAAGGACTAGAAATATTATGAGATTAAAAATATCATTAAATAACTCATTCTAATATTATTAGTGAAATAACATAATGTAGTGTAGCCAAGGTCACCAAAAGGCACACATAATATACAATTCCTACTATGTATTAACATAGATAACCAAACAGAATGTTAAAGCGTTTGATCATCATTAATTTATTATCAATCAAGTACTTCCAAATATCTTTATATATTTAATTTCAATCAGCGAGATCTTTTCCAGATTTCACAAGCATGAAGGTTGACTTGGTAAATGTAACATACCGTGTTCATATCTACTTGTTTTTGACAAAATACCATAGACCTCAATTTTAAGATGAACTTCTGTAGAGAAGCTGGTCAGTGATCCAGCCACCAGATATTTTGGTAAAGAGAATCTTCTATATTATTAATAAAGCAGAACATAACCATAAAAGGTAGAAATAAGGTATCGAAGTCCGAACCGGAGAAGCTAACAGGAGACAAAGGAAAAAATAAAAGATATTTTGGTAAAGATAATTTTCTATACTATTAATAAAGCAGAACATAACCATAAAAGGTAGAAAATAAGGTATCGAAGTCCGAACAGGAGAAGCTAACAAGAGACAAAGGAAAAAATAAAATTACCATAACTTGAATACAGAAAGCCTCCAAAAAAGCTGCATATTATAATTATTCTAAGAAAACAAGAAATCTTCTAAAAATATCTTGACTGATTGTGCAAAAACCAAATAAATTATTCACCCCAATATAAGCATGAAAGTAAAGAACTTCAGCTTAAAATCCGTAGCCTAATACCTCGGTGAAATGCACCAAATGTGACAAACAAAGCACAACAAAATAGAGCACTTTCCACCTTGATACTTCCAAAACATATTATTTCAATGTCGCATTCCACCAACGAGCCAATAAAACTATATCGAAGTTCAAATACACCAAGCTACAAAGCAGCTTAACAATAAATGACAATCACTTCCTTAGCTACAAAGCACAATGCACAAATAACAAGTACTAATGATCCAATTAAGTAAATTGGTCAAAATTAAAGACAATTCAAAAAACAAAAAAGCCTAAATTATTTTTTTAAGCAAAGAATCGGATTGCAGAAGCATCACAAATTCACGGTAGAGCAAGACACAAAGCCTGAATTATCAAAATAGAATCAGAAAGAAAGAAGTTATCCCAACTCTCAAGGAAAATAAGGGAATAAGAAAAGAGAGTTGCAAGAATAAACACCGGAAGGATCCCAAGCCCAACCCTTTATGATATAAAGCGGAAAAAATCTAAACAAAATATATCAAACTGAGGAAGAACATAAGTTTCCCTACCAACAAGAAGGACAAATAAAGACATGAAATCATTGGTCTCAAGAACCAACACCGTGCTCACTACGCGACAAACCAGAGAAATAAAGGAAAACAAACATGATGAGATAGTTAGGATCTCACCATCAAGAAAAGAGAAGTAAAAATATACAATAATCAACAAACCAAGGCTACCATAGAGTAGCACAACTGTGTCCAAGAATGACATATTAACAATGCCACAATTTCATCACCCAAATGATAACTCGCCGTGCAATTACAAGATTTCCCAACACCGTGACTAACAGCAATTACTTCACTTAGTGTGTGTGTGTGTGTGTGTGTGTGATTTCACCCTTGGAAACTATTAACATTGATTTTATCTCCATCAAATGTTTTAACAAAAATTTAGGGTGTTTGGCTTCTATAGGTAAAACAGATTCCACCTTTAGACCTTGGTTTGACTGTAAGTTATAAAAAGAAGCTTTTGCAATGGATTGAAAATTTACACTTAAGTTTAACATTAAACATGCTTTTAGAGTAAAAAGAACCGAATATAAATCAATTCACTTTAAACTCAATCAGTTATACAAAAAAATTAATTCACAATATCACGTTTGATGAATGATCACCCGAACACAAAACACACTTGCTTGTTTACTTTGAAAAACTATTATCTATCTTCATTTTTTGCTTTCACTTTTAATTACAAAACCTCACGTTTTCAATTTGTTTCATGTTTTAAAATATTTGCTCATGAAACAGAAAGCAACTTATTTCTATTTTTAGTGTATCCTATACAAGTCCACGAAAACAGGCAACAGATAGCAAACAGAGCGACAATTTTGTAATATCAACAGAAACAACAGGCCCTTAACTGTTACTACCCTATTAAACAATCCATATTACTGGAACTTAATGCACAATTTCTACAGCGCTTATGGTACAAGAGCTGACTAAGCTAACACAAAATAACCAACTCTAGCTATTCATAAGCTAGGAAAAGCAAAACATAAACAAATGCCCATAAATCCCATTGAGTAATTCACATTTCATCCTACAACTAACTAGTATAAACCAATTCAAACCAGTGTTGTTAAATAGCGCCAATGCTATAGTGTAGCGAAATTTAACCAAATCATTATTGTTCCTTGATACGCTTTTTAGTAATAGGCTAATGGCAATTTAAACATATTGTGTAGCAGAATTTGAACACTAGAAAAAAAACATCAAAACAACGAAAAATGTTATACAAGATACTTAAAATTCAACTAACAACAAAAAATTCAAGCATTGAAACCATAAAAATGGAATACACCAACAAGAAGCTAAACTCAGTAGATGCTAAAAATTCAACCAACAAGAAGCATTATAAGCATAGTTCTACAAAAAAATACAAACCTCTCCACAAATAGATTTTGTTTCCTTCAGCGTTGACAGAGGTCGAGTAGATTTGGATTTTCAAAAACCTCTCCACAAATAGATTTGGGGGTTTTCAGAAATTTTAGGGTTTAAACGAAAATGAAAATGAAAACGAGAAATGAGAAACGTGGGAGTGAGGAAAATGAGAAATGAGAAACGAAAACGAAAAGGGGACGAGATTTGACTTACACAGCGGCGACGGTTGACAAAAACCGTCCCAAAAACCGTCACAAAGTCGTGTTGAGGGCGGTTGTTCCAGAACCGTCGCAGGCCAAGTGTCGCAAAAACGAAAAATTCTTGTAGTGAGTGTTATAACTCTACTTTTTAAAATTTTCCAAAATTACCTTCCCAAAATTTCAAAGTTTACTGTATATATTTTTCAAAAAAGAAAATTAAAGGACATACCGTAAATTTCAAACTTTGTGGTATATTTATTTTTCTAAACTTGACTAAAAAAAAATATTTTTCTAAACAATGTAAACGAAGTTTAGAGTAAGATTTACAATTTGTTTTTAAAAAATATAATTTTAGAAAGAAATAAAAAGGGATATTTTTCATTTCACATGTATGTGCTACATGACTAAATTGGATTACATTTAATTTAACAATTTTCTATTGTATTCTTAAAAAATTTGGGTCTCTCAATAGTATAATCCTTATCCACTATTTCATACGTAGTTCACATGAAAATAAACCCAAATCCCTGCTTATTGTATAAAATGTTAACTCCCTTGTCGAAAGAAAAAATGTTAGAAGTCTATTTCCTTTCCCCTTTCTCACATTTTCATCAATTTCACATTGCCTCTTTTATGTTTTATATATAAAAGTTTCTTTTTTCACCTGCAAGTCTTCTCATAAACTTTCAAATTTTATTTGGATTAACTAATTCGGAGATTATTTTACACATCAAAACTAACCAATTCATACATGTATATTTGTGTATTCGAAAGTGTTGATAATGGAAAAAGAAACACTCTTCATATATTGATCTTCCATCTTCATTCATAAAGTGATTCCTTGCACATAGTATGGTTCAGATACTTAACTTTGGAAAGCATATGGGGCAAAGCATCTTCTTCATCCTTACGTTTGAAGAAATTAAAATTGAGTCACTCCTTTTCGTCATAATTAATATAGATCGAATAAATAGAAGTGATTAATTTTAGGATTTTAATCGTAAATTGTTTCTTTTTTCTTTTTAATTTGTAGAAGAAATGATAAATACTACTAGAAACTAACACACAACGGTAAAATATTGAGTTTAAAACCGGGATATAATATTCAATCTAACAATATTGACATTTATCAGTTGAGGACTTAAGAACAATCTCTTTAAATTTTTAACTGCATTAATTATTTTTTTTACTAACATATTCTTCATTAATGTACATATTTTTTTTACTAACATATTCTTCATTAATGTACATAATTAATTATCTCTCTTAAAAGATAAATTTATAAAAATAATATAGTACTACAATAATTTTCTTAATTCCCGTAATTTTCTCGAGAGAATCTTACATACAAAGACGGATATAGAATTATACACTTAATTTGTTTTATCCTCCCTTTTTACTCAAAATGTGTCATTTCCCCTTTTTGTACTACTAATAATATTTTGTGTGGTGTAAAAAATCCGTAGTTATGCAGGTTAACAACTATGCAAACCAAAAATGGTCTTCAGCCCATGCGTGCAACATATTAAATGGGCCAATCCACAAGTCCAGTTTATATATATCTAACACATTTTATTTTATTTTTATAAGAAGTTTAACATCAAAACTAACGCAAAATAAATATATAAAAAGAGGAATTTTTTAGGTTTAAATTTGCACTTCTACATATTGAATAGTTTTGTAGCTACCAATTAAGTTAGATCAACGGAACTATTTGTTTCTAATCTAATATATGTTTAACTATCTTTTTATATATATAAAATTTAGAGCGAGAGAATTATATTTAATTCAAAATAGAGAAAAATTATATGATTCACTTATAAATAAATTTATATTGTCTTTCTTTTATAGCAGTAGTGGTGAACCTAGCCTCTTTCTAATAAATGCTTAAATAGATCATGTAAATGAAAAAATATCATTTTGTGGTGTAAATTTTAATTATCAATATTGTAATGTAAATACAGAAAAAGATTAAAAAAAATTGAATTTATATAAGTTTGAATCTACTTTTCAACGTGAGAATCTCAGTCATAGTAATATGTAAATAACTATATAAATACTTGTGAAGTTTGAATCCTTTTCTAACCTACTGAACTCTACAAATTCAATTTATTTAAATTTTTTTTCACAATTCAAACCATTCGCAAAGTTCAAACCTAAAATATTGTTTAAGATATTAAAACTCATTAAGTCAAAACAAAATATTAAAACTGATTTTCACATGAACTTTTGTAATATCGATGATACACAATCATTTAATAATTTGTTTAATTAATTAGAAGGAAAATTCTACAGTAACCGTAGTGATAGGTAGTCTCTTGTAGACCATTGTTTAAAAATGTTTAAAAATATTAATGATATTTTTTGAAAATGTAATTTAATAACTATTTGTTTTTATAAATGAGAAAATAATTTAATTGAGTTGTCTCGAGATGAAATTTTGAAAGACTATTATTATTATTTTTTTTTTTAAACTAGTATCGATCGAATCACTTTCTCCATCAATTAAAAAAATCGTTAACTTATATTTGTATAATAAATATTGTTGATTATAAATTAACCAAATGTCCCTTGTCAACTTTACTGGCATGTGCAATTATATCATTTATCATATTTGATAAATTAATTAAGCATTATAATTGTAATAATTAACACCCCCTATAATGTATACGTCAGGAGTTCAATCATTCACCAACCAACCTTTCTTCTTCATTGCACCCATGTAATCATTTAAAAGGGGAAAAAAAAATCTTTTCTAAAATAAAGCATTTAACATACTCGAAATATCAGTTCAATTTTTTGGGGAATTGATTTGAAGAACTTCGATTAAATCATTCGAGTCACCTATCCTTTTCTTTCAGACAAATTATATAAGGTTAAAAAAAGACAAATTAGGAAGCTAAACATACTTTAAATTGACATCATTGCAAATTTGACGTGATTTAAAATTTTCTTCCGTAGACAACTATAATGCAAAGATTAATTTATATACAACGTAAAAAAATTATATTAACTAAAAAAATTTTACATCAATAATTAACAATAAATTTGTATTTAAAAATATTTAATTTATATGACAATTAGTTATCTTCAAAATAATATATAAAAATAATTATAATATATTAATAGTGTAAAATATTTTATACCGTCTATGCATAAAAATTAAACACATAAATAAAAAATGTGTCTTATTATCAATTTTATTTTCTAATTTATAAACAAATATAAAAAGGTCAAAGTAATGATTATGATAAACCGATTCCGTAACTTGTAATTCAGGGACAGCTTAAGAAAATGTTTCTGCATATGAAAGTATGAATACATTGCATCTGGAATTGTATCTAGACAAGACCACAATAAAAAAAAGTACATGGGTTATTCATCTGTCAACATTTCGAACATTAGAAAAAAAATTATCAAATCATTGCCTAGTTTATTTATTTAGGTCAACCCCTTAAACTAAAAAATATTATTGACTACGCACGAAATTTTCTTTGATTGTCTTTATGTAATAAGGACTAAAATCACATTTGCTTTTCCTATTTATTTCATGTCCTTTCCATAAAACCAGAACAATTTAGGAAAAATATTAATTTATCACTTTTGTTAGTTACACCATTTTCTCTTCCACTTACACTCAAATAAACTGTGTAACGTATCCATATTTGAGTGGAACAGGAAAAAACAGAAGTATAATTAACAATAGTGAAAACAAAACAAAGAAACTGCTAAATCTAATTTGTTCAAACGATCCAACTATATTGCCTGTCAATTAATTTTTGGTGAAAACCTGCCAATTAATTGAATCTATCAAAGTTAATTAGAATAAATACAATGCCTTCTAACAACATTCTTGCATATACACAAATTTAATTAGCACAAGATTACAAAAATCGTGTATGCCAAATTCAACTCAATGTGTAATAGTAAGACCAGCGTTAAGATATAGAATTTAATTAATCACTTATATAATAAATAGTAATCATATAAGAGCTTATTATGTATTACTATTTCAACAATCAAAGAGCAAATGAAGGTAAATTCTGCATAAACTGAAAACAACTTCCAACATAAGTAACATGAAAAAAAACATATTTGAAAATAAGTTAAATACATAGACAGATTTGGATCATTGCAACAAACTTTATAGTATAACCAACTCCATATCGTTAGACTAAGAATTTTACTTTGTTAATCTTAAAGGTCTGCAACTGTAGAGGATCCAATTTGCTAATGGACACACATGTTAACTCTATTCAGATTGAAATATAAGGAAAAATGGTAACTGAAGAGTTAATGTATCCGGTCTTATTTAAGACCAGATACATTAATTTTTCAATTACTATTTTTGCTTATATTTCATTTCAAAGTAGTAATTCATAAGCTATTTGATATAAACATAAATAGAGCATTCTTGCCTAAATAGTCTGTTTCTTACTAAGCAATTAATTTGCTTTGTGTTCAAGATAACATAGAAACATTTAACCCATGATGGCTAAGGAGAAAGGCATACATAATTAATTACTAATCATGTTCAAAGAGACAAATACTAATAATAAAGTTTTGAAATATCATAGATGCCACCACCCATTTAGTTAACAAAACATTTGGGTGTGGATCACATAAATAAGCCTAAATTACACAATCAATTACATAATAATAAACTTCAACATAATAATAAAGTTACCAATCACCTTTTAGAAATATTAAGCTATAATAGTAATAATTAGCCATTTTTTCAGCATCTCCAAGTTGAAATTGAGATGAGTTCTTTCCTCTGCCAGCATAGAACAAGAGAGGAAGGCTTTCTTTCCACTTGAAACCCTCTCACAGGTGCCCTTTGAACCAAACACTCAGCTTGAGCTTCCGTGAAGTTGCTGAATGTGAACGGAGAGAACCCGGATTGAAGAAACAGGCTCCTCCACGGTGGTAGTTTGTCGTGCGAGCGGTTGTGGTGACCGAGGATGATTTTGTTGATGGCTGGTTGGATGTAATGCCTCTCAATCTTTTGGAGTACATCGAGGTTCACGTTTACAGCATCGAGTGATTCAAATAAGGCCGAGTAACATTGAAGGACATGAACAGCATTGGTTTGAAGTGGCACATCGATTCGGTCGCAGTTTTTGTCTAAAGTAACAACCACTTTTGGCCTTAGCTGCTTTATAAAGTGAAGGGCCAAAGGGAAACATGATGGATAGCTTATGAAACTCGAAACAGGAAAGTTCACACCGATGGCTTCATTGCTATCAAAGAAATGACCAGGTAGAGCACACGACGGAGAGTTCAATGATTCGATGTTCAAAACATTGAACTCAAACGACATGTTGAGGTCTTTAGCATACTGACTCAAATTTTCTCGGGTGAAATTGAGTTCAATCTCGTTGCAAGACGAGGGCGATACTACTGCGGTAACCTTAAGTGAAGGAGTACCGTTACTTCTTAACACAAGTTCCTGCATAAAAGAAGACCACTGTACTCCAAATCCGATATCAAAATCAATAACATGAATTTGATCGAACCTTTCCAAAGCTTCAATGAGGGCTTGGTTACAAGTAAAGTTGGCAAACTGAAGAACAGGAGATATTTCGGAAAAAGACTTATAAGCTCCGATTTTGAAAATGAAACTAATCGGAGAAAAAGCCGTGAGATTATGAATGTTAGAATGAAGCATTAGCTGTAAGGCTTCTTTCATGTAGAAAGCAGCCCTCTGAAAAGGCTTACCAATTGGGGAAAGCTGGTGATTGAGCCGCGCCAATATCCCTTGCGCTTGAACCGGATTACCAGCTTCTATCAGCTCAGCAGTTTTGTATAGCTGATCAAATATACTCTGCTGAAGCTGCTGGTGGCTTGCATCGTCTCCGGTAGTAGAATTCATCTTCTGTTGCTTCGCAGACGGAACAACCGACGATTGTTGCTGTTGCTGCTGCAAATGATGAGGAAACAATGGAAGCTGTGTCTGCCTCCTAGCAAACACTTCTTGGCCGGAATCCAAAACCGGTAACCTTGGTACCTGATAATTGTGTCCAACATTGTCGAAAAGCGGGCGTTTCAACTGATGTTGAGAGAAAACTTGTTGCTCCTGCACTTGAGGATATGACAATGGAACAAAGAAAGAAGGATTCTCTGAGAATTGAACTTGATTATGGTTCAACATAAAATTAGGGTTAATAACCTGAGGTTTCTCATCAACAACACCAAACTCATGTTGTTGTTGTTGAGAACAAAACACACTAGGAGATGATGTTGATGACAACATAGGATCATAGTTACCACCACCAGAAGAAGCTGAAAACATAGATTCATGACCGGTTTTCGCATTATGAATGTTACTATCCATATTCTCAGCAATATAAGGAAAACCACCATGGTAATTTCCTTGAACAGAAGTTTGAACAATGTTCAAACCTTGATGTTGTTGATCCAAAACACCAAAACCACCATGATGAAAATCAACATTTTGAGAATTACAACCACTGTTTTGCAAAAGCTTGTTCAAACCAACAGAAGGGTCTTCAACATCTCCCATGATTAACCTCAAAAGTGACTGATCTTGACCCTCACCCCAATCCTCCATTCTTATTAAACCACTACCACATTTTTCTTGACTAGTTTCCAAACTTTCTTCATGAGAAGAAGAAGAAAGAGGAAGAGGGTTTTCAGATACTACCACAACCATTGGTGCTGAGGCTGAACCATTTCCATTACCACTACCTAAAGAAGATGACATTGTTGAAGATGAAATAGGAGGACTAGGGCTTCTTCTTGAATCAAGAACAGAAGTGGGTTCAATGTTGCCCACATAGCAAAAATAATCCTCTTTGTCTATGGTCCACTTTTGTTGATTCAAAAGCAATGATGAAAATGAATCTGAAGTTGTTGAAGTTGAAGAGAAATCACACAATCCCTTCCCTTGAAATTCCTCAAAAGAAAAGGGCATGGCCTTCATCTAAAAAACACAAAAGTTAACCAATTTGAAGAACAAGAACAATAAAAGAGTGACCACAAAACCAATAACCCACTCAATATACCCAAAAGACTCAAAATTTTCAAAAGTTAAAAACTTTGTTCTCTTCTCTCCTTCCCCACAAAAACCCACCACCCCATAAAACAGATTTGATGTGAAACAAACAAAAAAGGGGTGTTTTTTTTGTTTTGAAAATATGGGTTTTGGTGGTTTTTTTTTTTTGGAAATCTAGAAACAAAGCTTAGAAATTAAGCTAGTTTAGATAGTTAATGAACCCCATATGAAAAAAAATATGAAATTTGGGATTTGAAGATAAAAAAAGATAAAATTTTTGGAAATTGTTGATAAACAAGATTAAAGGCATGTTTGTTAACAATAAAAAATAAAAAATAAAATAAAAATAAAAATAAAAGAAAAGGACTACAACAAGTTGAGAGCACCTTAAAGGTTGTTGTTTTCTTGGTTGTTGTGTGACATGTTAAGGTGTGTATAGTTGAAGAAGTGAAAGGAGAAGAAGAAAGCCATGAATGAACGAATGTGACTCTCTCTCTCTGTTTGTTGCTGCTTGTGTTGAACAACACAACACTCTTTGTTTGTAGCTTGTGTGTTTTCTTAAGATGGATGCGTGCAGCGTATAAAAGTGGTAAAGTGCTCTCTCTCTCTCTGTTTCTACTTTTCTATATTTTATTTTTAAATATTAATTTATTTATTATTTTTGTGTAACTTGTCTGCATACGTAGTTTTCCCTCTGGTTGGCAGAGTTCCAGTTTCTCAAATATTTTCCCCCGTTTCAAATGTGGCGCGTGCAATTCAATCAACTTCAATTTTTCTAAAACTTAATTGCAACTATTGGTCCTTTTATTTTCATTAATTTATATAGTTAATTGTCTATTTTAAAAATTGATATTTTTTTAATTATTTTTTTATATTTTTGAACTTGTAAATGACAATTTAATATATTTTAAATGATATGATATACAATTTTATGATATAGTACACAATTTAGATACATTAATTTTTTGTATATTATTAATTAAATTATAAAATGAAAAAAAATTTGAAGCTGAAAATATATTTTTAGATAATTTTATTACGATTTAATGAGTATTAATTACTCTATATCATTATATTATATGTCATATTATTTAAAATATGTCACATTGATATTTTTTAATTAAAAAATTATAATAAAATATCATAACTGTCATATTTTAAAATAAAAAATAATAATTTTATAAATTGATTAAAATATAAGAACTAAAATTACAATTAAATAATTTTTCTATTAATTCCTTCACGGCAAAAAAAAATGTCTCAAAATTATTATTTTAAATGTAATTCCAAATTATTATAATTCACTTGGTATTTATGATATAGTCTGAACAAAATAATACTCTCTCATCTCATTAGTGATTCATTTAATTGTTCAAAATTATTAAAAAAAATATTAATTGAGTTGATTTTAATAATTAAATGAGTTTTATTTTTAAAATATTTATATTAATAGTAGTTAGTTATATAGATAAGAATTAGAACATTGAAGGAATTTTATGATGTTTTAGATTTAATTTTTGGCACTAATAATTTTATCCTTCTCTTAACAAAAAATATTAATAGTAGTTAATTAATTGAGCGGACAGATGGATGAATAAATAAAGGTATATTAAAGGAGAAAATAATTAATGTTCATTGATAATATAGAAAGATATGTAATTAATTTGATGATAATAATATTTATCTGTTCTCATTTTAATTGTTTATTTGTATTGTGCATGATTTTTAAAAAATTAATAATGTGATTGATTCTAAAGATAAAATAACTTCTAGTTACTCAAATATATTTATTATTTGTAATTAGTTCAGAAGTTTAATGAGTTAAAATATAATAAATAACAATACATTAGTGGAAAAAATTATTAATTTTTTATTAATATTGTAAAATGACAAAGAGACAGAAAGAAAATAACAATTGAGATATTTAAAATAAGATGAATAAAATAATAAATAAATATTAAAAATGAGACATTTAATATAATACAAATGAAATAGTTGATAAAAATATTTTAGGTGATTTTTATTATAATTAATTTTTAATATACGTGAAACGATGAATACGAGGGAGCAATTTTTTTAATGCACTCGAATGCCCCTCTCTCTTCCCTCTGTCCCACATGAAATTACTAATCAGACATTTTGGAAAAATCATTTTATTTAATTAATTTTTATAAAATTATTTCATTATTTTTATCCACTTGATTTTAAGATATGTTTTTATTTTAATATATAAAAAAGTTCTTAAATACTTCCCTGGTCTCGTACTTTTATTTATTGCAACTACACTGTCATTATTTATTGCAATAATATGAGTAAAATAGTTATTTTTCTTATATTATTTGTATATTATCAATAAAGTATTAATTAGATTTTTTATTTATTACATCTCAGCTCATCTAATTATTTTACTGTTGATAATTAATAAAGTTAATTTAGTAAATGAATTTTATTTTATCATTAAAATTAACACAACAAATTATTTTTAAAAAATTTATATTCAATTTAAATGCAACACTTATAATAAAATAGAAAGAGTAACTGTGTTTTGCTTTTCTAATGTGACATTACCTATTTTTTCAATCGTATATAAATTAAGTACATAAATTTGAAGTCATTCTTCTTTATTACACATTTATGACAATCGTCAATAACTAATGACTAATAAAAGCAATTTTGTAATATTGTAACATTTATTTATTTATAGTTTTTAAATTTGTCTGAAAGGAAAAGAAAGCTAGAAGAATTAGGGAATTGTAATTGGAGCGGCGCTGTTAACCTAGCACCCTTTCATCAATCCATCAACGATCCGTAGGAAGCTATTTTCTCTTCAGGCGATTTTATAAAAGCTTCAATGTTTTCGTTATTGGAAATTCGAGCATCCATATTCGGATACCGCTACTATGGTTCGTTTTTTGCGAATCAACACCGACACACATTGTTCCTCTAAGAAATGCAGTTGTGTCAGTTAACACTTACCAAAATATTGTATCAAAGAGTTAGCTCTTTCTATTAAATTTCCAAAAGATGAATATCAATTAGGTTTGATGAGTTGCAAAAATAATCTTCATAGTAGAGTCACCATGTCTAAGGGTGATACACCGACTATATTGTCGGTTTCACATGAAAAACTTTTAAGACTATGGAAACTAATTGGTCTATGTCAGGTTATTCCCCTCGAAAAAGAATTTTATGAGTTCTCTTTTGCATGAGGATTTGCAAAGTATTCAAACAGTTGGAGTATGGAATTTGAAATCTGGTTTTCTTTGAGTTTTCTCTTGGTCGAAAGATTTCAATCTGGATTTGGTGAAAAACACAAAGGCCTAATGTTGGATTCATATCTACAACCTATCTCTAAAATATTGAAGACCAAAGATTATTTTCACAATCGTTTCAAGTATTGACACCCCCATTATCTCTTGATGAAGCAACCAATAAAAAATATAGGGACATTTCGCACGAGTCTTGGTTGATTTGGACATAATACAAGAATTGAGAAATCACATTTTTGTCGAACGTGAATGGTATGCACTTTTTGTTTACATTGATTATGAAAATTACTATTGTTTTGTGAATCCTATAAGATTGTATGGCATTTCATAGACAATTGTCAGAAAAATTTTAATGGTCATGGAATAGCTCAATCTATGGAAGATGATGTAGCAATAAAGAAGTTGGTTACAAAGTATATCCTTAAAAACATTATTGTTCCGAACAAGGTTGCAACTAAAGGTACACACAATGAAATTCACGATGTTAGTGTTCATCATGTTATTGACTCTCCTTTTGTTGATGACGTCCCCAATATTGAATTAGGAGGTAACACAATTATTCAAGAATTGTCTCACTATGATCAAGAAAGATTTGAAAAGAATCGGGTCGAAGCATCTGATTCGGACTCAGTTGAGAAAGTGGTAGCAGTTGAGAAAGTGGTAGTAGATTTACTCCCTTCAGAAATGATGCCGAGTTATGTTAGGAAACAAATGTAATTCACGAGGTCTTTGTATCTAACTTATCTAATTTTGATAATACAGAACAACAACAACAAAAAATCTTCATTATCTAGATATGCATATTATAGGTTCTTGGAGTGATGCATGTAGTGTTAGAGAAAAATGTTGTCCAAAATCTTGAAATTTGATAGGGAAAGGGAGAGCAAAGGTGGTGAAGCTTGAGGAATCATCCTCAACATTCAATGGTCAATTCTTGTTCTCAATGCTTTTTTCGAACCGACAATTCCAAAATTGATTGTTTGATTTATTAAGTTCTTCGAAAAAACTTTTTAAATAAGAGAACTTGAATAAATTCATATGTGGATGCTAGTTTCTAGAATAGGGCTAGATTTACAATCACAATCCATTGTCGGATCATTAATGTTATCGTATTGATTAATTGAGCGAGGAATCAAAAGTTAATCGCACAATACTATCTCTCTTATTTAGCTTTTCATTTATGAATTATATAAAATCTTATGAACAACAACCAAATCTTACTTTTTACTTAGAACCGTAATAAATGTTGAAAGACACTTATATCGCACAAGTTAATATAGATACGATAACTCTAAATACTTACTTTTGATGTAATGAAAATTACAACATCAAAATGAAGACGTTGCGAGGAACTTGTGTGTAAGATATTAGAGATTTAGATATTATATAATTTCAAAATATTTTAAACTACCTATTTCAGTAGAGTATATTATCTAAAATCATAAAATATTTTAAATTACCTAGTTACATGAATTTAACAATTGAGATGATAATGAAAAACTTTCATAGTTATATAAAATTATAAGATACTAATAATAAATAATTAATTGGCTGAAAGAAATAATATTATTAAATACTTAATTAAATCTTTAAAATTGAAATTTTTTTAATAATCAAAATATTCATAACTGAACATTTAATAACTATTCTCGAAATATAATACGATGTAGATACTATATTCCTAATCTACTAACCTATTCTAATTGAATAATTCTTCAAAACGTGTAGAACTCCTTAGCTCTTGATATTTTCAGCCTTCCTAGTGAATAATATACACAATTTTTAAAAAAGTATTGTTCTCAACTGGTGTGGTTACCAAAAAAATCGACAATGGCACCCGTGTTCTTTCAAAAAATCTTTAAAAATATAAATAATATAAATATTTTCAAGAATAAATAATTACTTAAAAAAATATATAAATTGATCCACTTAAAATCAACAATAATTCACATCAATAATTGTCAAATAAATCAAATACACATCCATTTATTGGCGTCCCATTGTTATACGAAGATGTTCTACTTTTACGAAGTGAGTATTATCTCGTTGTGTGGAGCACCAACTCATCTAGTGTAGGACATAAGACACATCCGCTTGGAGTTTAAAACTCATCTCATGTTGGGTATATGACTCATCTATATGAAGCATATAACTCATCCAGGTAAATAACGGTAGGATACATGACCCGTCCATATGGAATATATGCTTATATCAAACACGTACAATAAAAGTAATTCATTTTTAAAAATCATCTTTATAAAATCATATTTAAAATATAATATTTTATTCAAATATACAATAACATCAATAATTCAAAAACACATACTTTAATAATATTTCAAAGAATACGTATTCAAACAATCATAAAAATGACAATTTAAAGTTAAAGGGTGTGATTGCTCAACTCTTGAAGTGCTTTTGGATTTAAAGTTCTCTCTTTGTTACTAGCTATTAACAACTATCAGGTCTCATATTCGAGCCTGAGACATGATATTCAACTTAACAATTTCGACATTTGTCAATTGACCTAAACATAAAGTCTGATTTAATTATTTACTATATATATATATATATATATATATAAATAAGATTCCTAAGAATTCTATACTTAATAAATCGGTTGGAGGTTCCTCATAAAATGAGTAGTTTGTTTCCTGTATAATCACTTAATGTAATGCGCCGCTTCCACCGCTAATTAGAATGAGTATTTTTCTTTTTTTTTTTGAATAATTACGTATATTTATTAGTTCCTTAAGAAATAATAAATTTATATAAGTTTATTTTTTTTATTTATTAAGTAAAAATAAAATTAATTTAAAATATTTTTTTAGTTTTTAAAAGTACAAAAAAAATATTATTTATTATATTTTAGTTTTATAAAAGAACTAAAATTTTGAGATAAAATTGAAATTTTCAAATTATTAGTTTTGCCAAGCAACTTTACCTATATCTCTTGCACAATCAACGTGCATGTTATAGTGGATTTACTATTCCATCACAACTCATATAGTTGTTATATGTACCAATTTAAAACATAAAAAAGTATATTTATTGATCATTTATTCTCAAATAAAAAAAAAGCTAAGTATATAATCATATTATCCAAGTTTAAATGCTTTTTTGTTTTTTAAGTTTATCAATTGTGTTATTCTGGTCTTAGTTTAAAATGAGCGATTTTGTCCCATCACATTTACTTCAATTCTGATTTTGTAGTTCTCCACTCATTTCCTACAATGGATATTATTTAAATTAAAATATATATAAAAAAAATAAAATTTAGGAGATAGCGTGTGTGACTTTTTCGCTTTCTTTTTCATTTTTCCAATTCCAAACCTAGAAAAGAAAGTCAATCGACCTTTGACCGTGCCAGCCAAATTCGTGCAGCAACTCTAATCAGTCTTCCACCACCACGACAAAATCAAACCAAATTATACTCCCATTTTTACCAAGATTAACTTCTCCATTTAGTCATCCATTTATACCATGGAGAACTCCACACCTAAAATAAATTAAACACCACAACCAAATTAACACATTCTTCGATGTGATCTCGACACCACTGCAAGTGGTGATGATGACACTGACAGCTTGGTTTACGATGTGGATGTATTCAAATATGTTGACAAAGTTGTTGTGATCAGCGATAGTTATTCCAATGATGTAGATTCTATTGACTAAATGGTAAATGATGGGTCAACGACTTTCAACGCTGACAATGACTTGGCCGCTAGAGGATGTAAATCTCCCGTGAATTTTTTTTTATTTCTAAAAAAATTAATTTTGATTTTTTTATATTTTCAATTGAAATAATATCAACTCTAGCCAAGTGACAAGGATGCCACATCATAAGAAAATGCCAACTCAACAAAAAAATTGGGGGAAAATTTGTGGGGGATTACGAAATAAAAAAGGAGGTAAATGTGAGGGGCCAAAATTGCTCCTTTTAAATTAGAGGGACCAAAATTGCTTAATTGATAAACATGAGGGGCTAAAAGTGCATTTTCGCCTATTATATATTATATAATTTGTTTTAGATAGACTAATTTAGAGGTATCCATCTAGTAAACTCTAAATTTTTAATTTACTAATTTTGGTTTTAAAAGTCTAATTATTTCTAAACCTTGATATTAGGACATGATCTTTTACAAAAGCACTCCATGTAATCTTATTTTGTACCTTGAATTACTATATTAAATGCCACCAGAAGATGAAGTTATCAGAGGCAGAAGCTGAAGTCACCAGAGGCAGGGGATGAGTAATCAGAAGGTAAAATCATACCAGAGGATACACCTCAAGAAGTCACCAGATAATGCATCCAGAAGGTACCAAAGGATGCATCCTGAAAGCACTAGAGGATACTCCATGATGTCAAAATACCATCAGAGGATATTTTTCCTGGCCCAGATCAGAAGGAAGCAGAGTCCAGAAGGAGACCTGGACTAGACCAGAAGGAAGCCTGCCAGAGGGAGACTTGTTCAAGACCAGAAGGATTCATAAGTCAAACTTGGTCCAAAAGTTATTCTGACCAGAAGATAGCTTGGCAGTGAAATGATAAACAGTCCAGACTTGATCCAGACTTAACTAGAGCTTTAGATAAGTGGTCCAGAACAAGTGACTTGGTCCAGATTTGGCCCAGACCAGAAGATAGCATGATTCAGAGTATGAAACTAAGTCCAGACCAGAAGAAATGATGTCCAGATTTAATCCATACCAGATCCAGATCAAAAGGTAATTGTCCAGACTGAAATATCACATGTCCATATTTGATTTCAGTTCAATCCAGACCCAGTTCAGAATTTGTCCATATCAGAGGGAAGATGTTAAGATCAATGGTCCAGATTTAAGCATATGGCCCAGTGTTGGCCGAGATCAGAAGATCAGAACGTGTGGTCCAATATTGGCCGAGATCAGAGGATCACAATAGATCAGATTGCAAGTCCAGAGTGGTCGAGATCAGAAAGTGTGGTCTAGGGTTGGTCGAGATAAGAGGATCACATCAGATCAGTTTGTATGGTCCAGATGTGGACGAGAGCAGAAGATCAAATGGTCAAGATTTAATCATGATGATAATCAGTGGAGAATTGATTAAATTTGATCAAAGTATTAAAAGGATTTGATACAAAAATTAAGTGAAGTCTTATGGAATTCAGAAGCTATTGGCGGGAAAAAAGATTTGTTTCAGAATGAATTAAAGTCAGGATTGGTCAAAGTTATTTTCGAAGGCAATCTGGAGCAGAAAAATATATGTTTTTTATTTAAGAGAAACCTGATTGGACAAGTTATTTTTGCAAGAGAATCCAGCAAGATACAACTCGAATTTAAGCTCGGAAGAGACCCTAATTCTTCATCTATAAAAGGAGACTCAAGGCAGAAGACTTAGCATCGAAAATCACAAAAGAGTCATACATTTCCAGAAGCAAACACTCGAGTTTTAAGTGAGGTTAATTGTGAGTTTCAACTTTCCAGAAACAAGTACTCGTGTTTTTCTTTCCCTTGTGTTAAATCTAAGTTGTTGAAGTAGAGTCTACAATATGAGGGAGTCAGAAGGGGTAGCAGATTACTTAGCAATTAGATTCAAGGCGTTGTAATTCCTTCTACAATCTGGGGTTGTCAGATTGGTAGTAGAAGACTTGACTTGAGAAGTCAAGGTGCTGTATTCCTCAAAAGTCTAGGATTATTAGATTGTTTGAGAAGACTGACTTGGAGGGTCAGTGGTATTGTTGTAATTCAAGGTTTTGAATTAGTGAAATCCTTAAAAGTGAAGGGACTGGATGTAGCCTAGTTAACGGTGAACTAGTATAAAACTCTGTGTTTTATGTTTACTTTATATCCGCTGCTAACTCTGTTTTATTCATACATCAAATTTTGTTATAAAACTGCAAAAACAGAAAAGTATTCAAGTTAGTCAAACACAATTCAACCCCCTTCTTGTGTTTGCACCTTCAATGGGCATCAGAGCTCGGTCTCAAGGCTGAGCACTTAACAGTGTTTGAGGAAAGGTCCAAGGGGTTCAACATGGCATAATCCAAATATGATTTGGGAGGCAACATCAACAGACCACCACTGTTTGATGGAGAAAGGTTTGAGTATTGGAAGGACAGAATGAGAAGTTTCTTCATATCTCAAGATCCTGAATTATGGAAGCTGGTAGTCAAAGGATACACTGCACCTACTGTTCCAGGAGATCCAACTAAAGAACTGGACATGGAAGATATGAAACCAGACCAGAGGAAAGCATACAAATTGCATCACAAAGCCAGAACCATCATGATTAGTGCCATCACATTCAAGGAATTTGACAGATGCACAGATAAAGAAACAACAAAGAGTAGATTCAGAAAGAAGGGTCTAATGGCTGTCTAGGATGTATCAGAATCAGAAGAAGAATCGTTTGATGAAGAAGAGGCAGAAACAACAATGATGGCAGACATTAGATCTGCTTCTGGACTTCATAAAGGCATGGTTTCAGGAAGGAAAACAGACAGAAGGAAGAATGATCAAAGCAGTCATTCAGGCAAGTTTGGAAGCACATCACAGGAAGCAATTCTGGTTCTGATGGCTCATACCAACTCAAGTTCTGGATACATCTCAGGCTCTGGAACAGATTTAGAAGATGAAGACAATGAGGTATTTTCTGATCTCACTAAATCTGAATTAATTGATGTTGTAAAAGATTTTTTAAATGCAAACAATAAGATGTCTTTAAAACTAAAAACTCTTAGGGAAGATAAGAAAAATCTAACCAAAGAAGTCCAAGTTTTAAAGAATCAAAATTTTGAGTATGCAACTGAAAACAAGGATTTTAAAACTGAAGTTTCAAGACTCAAATCTGAAAACCAAACTCTCAAAAGTAATATTTGTTCCACTTCCAAAACTGTTTGTGAATCTGATATGCGTGAGCAATTTTTTCAAAACTTTATTTCTAATGGAATGGAAAGAAGTAAATATGCATCTATGATTTATGGAAATAGTAACATTGGAAAGAGAGGTCTTGGTTTTACAAAAACTATTGCTGATACTAAAACTGTTTATTCTGATGTTTTATGCATTGTTTGTGCCAAGGAAGGTCACTCTGAATTATCTTGTCCAATGGTAAAATCTGAACAAGATTAGAGAACTGTTAAAACTAACAAACCTGGACCCAATCAGTTCTGGGTACCAAAAGATCAAATTGTCTATGTTGCAGATATTCTGAGCAACCAGAAGGAGACACCAACAATGGTTCTTGGACAATGGATGTTGGCAATGCACAAGCAGAAGAAGGTTTATATTCCAACATCTACCAAACAGAAGCCAATTGACTCTGGTAGAAGAAGAACTGGTCAACACAATACCCATCTGAACCAGAACCAGAATCATAGGAGGAAAAAGAAATATCAAAGAAATCACACATATCACATGAATCAGAACAGGAACTGGAACCAGAATCAGAACTGGAACCAGTATCAGAGGTACAGGAACTGGAACCAGAACCAATGCTGGAACCAAAATCAGAACATGAACTGTAACCAAAACCAGAACTGGAACCAGTATCAGAGGCATAGGAACTGGAACCAGAACCAACACTGGAAGTAGAATCAGAATCAGTACCAGAACCCGAACCAAAACCAGAACCAGTATAAGTATCAAAATAAGAGGTTCAGCCACAAATAGCAGAATCACACACATCAGCTTCAGTATTACCAAAAGAAGCAGAATTACCAGAATCACCATAAGTTCCAAAATCACCAGAGGAACATGGTATATCAGCCGAAGCAGAAAGAGAAGAATCAGAATCAGGGGAGTTCTTCAAACACTCCAGTAAAATTCATCAAGACTACTAACTTGGAAGGAATTCAAAACCCTTCATCCAAATCACTTAACATACAGATTCAGAATCTGAAAATCAGAAGCAAGAGGATTTTCATAGTAAAACTGAAATTGCTGACATAGAGGTTACATCTTGCTGTGAATACTATTATTGTTTGATATTTATGTTTACTGTGATAACAAGAAGCTTGATCTTAAAAATCAAAGCTAGATAAGTACTTGCAGGAACTAGGTGATCCAAATAATCTGAACAAGTTTAGCTGAAACAGTAAAACCAATTCAGTGGTTTCAAGCCGAAACCACCAGAAGCAGAATTAATGGTTGACCAGAACAAAAGGAAATTGATGCTGGAGGAAACCAATGCTAGTTTATCAGAACTAGAGGAAACCAATGCTGGTTACTAGAACCAGAAACAGATGTAGGTTCACTAAAACCAGAAGCTGATCCAGACTTACCAGAATTAGAAGCTGTTTTACTAGAAACATAAGTGACGAACTAGCTGTATTTACTTTCATTATATGAGTTTTAATATCGTTAAATCTGATGATAAACTGCTTGATCTTGACAAATCAAAGCAAGATAAAGATAGTGCAGGTTCACCAGAACCAAAGGGAGCAGAAGCAGAAGCAGAAGTAGAAGAAACAAAAGTACCTGGAAAGGTAAAGGATACAAGCAAGTCAACAACACATGACAAATCTTCAAATCTGAAGTAGAAGGTTGGAGACTTGCAATGCAAGAAGAGCTGAATGAATTTCAAAGGAATGACGTTTGGGATCGGGTATCCAGAGCAAACAAAAACATTATTGGAACCAAGTGGGTGTTCAGGAATAAACTAAATGAAAAAGGTGAAGTTGTAAGGAACAAAGCCAGACTTGTAGCTCAAGGATACAGTCAACAGGAAGGTATAGATTACACTAAGACTTTTGCTCTAGTGGCCAGGTTAGAAGCAATTAGAATTCTCTTATCATTTGCTGCTAATCATGATATAATTCTGTATCAAATGGATGTTAAAAGTGCATTCTTAAATGGTTATATAAGTGAGGAAGTCTATGTCAAACAACCCCCTGGATTTGAAAATTCTAATTTTCCAAACCATGTTTTTAAACTTAAAAAATCTTTATATGGTTTAAAACAAGCACCAAGGGCATGGTATGACAAACTTAGTAACTTTCTGCTTAAGAATGAATTTGATAGAGGCCAGATTGATAATCCTCTATTTAGGAAATCCATTAAAAATGATATTTTAATTATTCAAGTTTATGTTGATGATATCATCTTTGGATCGGGTAATGGCACTTTGTGCAAAGATTTTTCTGACCTAATGCAGAAAGAGTTCCAAATGAGCATGATGGGAGAACTTAAGTTCTTCCTGGGAATTTAGATTCACCAAGGTAAATCAGATATACTCATTCACCAATCTAAATACACTAAAGAAATTCTTAAAAAGTTCAAAATGAGTGAATGTAAGCCTATGGCCACCCCCATGCACCCAACCTGCTCACTTGAGTAAGATGAAACCAGCCAAAAGGTAGACCAGAAAACATACAGAGGTATGATTGCATCCCTTCTTTATTTAACTGCTTCTAGACCTGACATCTTGTTTAGTGTTTGTGTCTGTGCCCGTTTTGAAGATGACCCTAGGGAATCCCATTTAACTGCTGTCAAACGAATTTTGAGATACCTTAAAGGAACCACTAACCTTACATTGTTATACAACAAAACCCCCACCTACAAAGTCAGAGGTTTTTGTGATTCCGACTATGCTGGAGACAAGTTGGAAAGGAAAAGTACAAGTGGCAACTGCACATTCTTAGGTGATAATTTGATCTCTTGGTCAAGCAAAAGACATAGCACCATTGCCACGTCAACAGCTGAAGCTGAGTATATATCAGCAGCAGGATGCAGCTCATAGTTAATCTGGATGAAACATCAACTTAAAGATTACAACATCTTTGAAACCAATATCCCTTTGTTATGTGATAACACTTCAGCCATAAACCTAACCAAGAACCCGATCTTACACTCTAGAGCTAAAAACATTGAAATAAAACACCATTTCATTAGGGACCATGTTCAAAAAGGGACTTTAAGCATCCAGTTTGTGGACACCGATCATCAATGGGCTGACATCTTCACCAAAGCATTACCTGAAGATAGGTTCGAGTTCATCAAGAAGCATCTCAACATTATCTCCATATCTGACTAGCTCAAGTAGTCTTCTTAGGAGTTTTTAATTTTCTTGTAATTTTAATTTATGTCTTTAATTTTTTGTTTTTAATTTCAATACTTTGTAAAGAAAAGAAACAAAAATAGTAGAACCTTTTTTTTGGCTGATGACAAAAAGGGGGAGAGAGAGAAAAAGGAGAAATCAGTAGAAAAGGAGAGATAAAAAGAATGGAGGAGCGAAAAAGAAAGAGATGAAAAGAGAAGGAGTTGAAAAGGAGAGGAGAAGAGAAGAAAAGAAAGAGTGATTCAAGAAGGAGATGAAAAGGAGAAGAAAAAGTCAGTATTAGACTTAGGGGGATAGATTGGTCTGAGGGGGAGTATTTCAAGTACTTTGGGTTATAAGCTAGCAGAATAAGTTAAGGTTTTGTCATCCTCAAAAAGGGGGATATTGTTGGAACCAAGTTGTTTCTAAGTGAAGTAGCAAAATTGATTTACAAGGAAGGGGGGTTTGAATTGTAAATCTCCCTTTTTGAAATTTCCAGAAAAACTTCAGTTTTAAGCTCAAGAAAGTTCTTGGTTAAGGAAGCAGAAAAACAGAGAATGTTCTTGGTTTTATCAGAAAACGGAGAACGTTCAGTTTAGTATGTAAAACAGAAAAACGATTTTGTATTTCAATCTTAAAAACAATCAAACTTGATAAGGAGGTTAGGGATAAGAAATACCACACGCAGATATATCCTGGTTCACCCAAACTTGGGCTACGTCCAGTCCTCACGAAGTGAGATTTTCCACTAAGTGTTTAAAACAAGAACCTTCTTGGTTTTACAGCACCTAGTCGAGATCAACCTTGATCTTTTGTTTTCAGAACTTAAACTAATTCCTACCTAGAAAAAGTTTAACCAAATCACCTATCAATCTTGATAGGATTTCTTACAATCTACCCAAACTATCTTTTACTCTTATAGTTTGAGTTTACAATGGTGATGAGATTGATTTTGTTTAGAATCTGTGAATTCTCAACTCTTGTTTGAGATTCAATTCTTTACAGATAAATCAGAATATATATTAGATTAAAACAATTTAACTAAAAACTGATTCTGTAAGAGATTTTCAGAACTTCAAGTATGAATGTGAATGATTGTGATAGCTGTGTTAGCACTTGAACTTCTTATTTTTCCTTGAGCTGTGGCCTTCCTTTTATAGGCTTGAGAGAATTGAATAAAGGCCAATATAGCCGTTGTAAAGGCCTTGTGTCAGATTGGTTCAGTGACTTTATTTCTAATTAAAAATAATCCTTTTATTCTTCTGATCAGTCTAGAGCTGTAATGCGTTTTGGATCAATCTTTGTTGAGTTGTTAATGATCTTCTGAAGCTTATGATAAGTGGAAATTTTGCTGGCTTGATCTGAAGCTTTGGATCAGTAAAAACAGATTGAAAACAATCACGAAAGCTTGAAGTAAGAAGCTTGTACTGAAGTTTCTAAAACTGCCTGGAGATTGATGATCATTCTGGACCTTTGTAGTTTAAGTATCCTGGAGACTGATGATCAATCTGGATGTTTTTTAGGCCATACTAGAAACTTTCTTGACTTCAAGACTGTTTTAACATTCTTGACAGCCAGTTCCAGAACTGTTTGGACAGGCATCTTTGAGAGCCTTATTCTTTCTCAATTTGAACGACTTCTTGAATTGAATAGATCCTATGTGTTCTCTGCCATGTAGTGATCATATCCATGTAACTTCCAGAGCCAACAACTTCAATTAAGTGTTGGAGAAAGTTTGGTCTTTATGGTGTCGTGGTCTGGCAAACATTCTCCGTTTTCCAGAATGTGGAGAATTTTCTTCTGCTGCTGTTTTCTTTGATTCTTTTGAAACCTGTCTTTGATTTAGAACACTCAAAAGCACAGATTAAATTAACAATATACTTAGAATCATAATTAATAATCTTTTAAATAACCTTTGTTTATTTTCATCAAAACTTTAAAATTGAGAGTTTGTCTTAACACTAAGTACTTAGGATTTTGATGTTTACAAAAGCACTCCATGTAATCTTAATATGTACCTTGAATTACTATATTAAATGCCACCAGAAGATGAAGTTATCAGAGGCAGGGGATGAATAATCATAAGGTAAAATCAGACCACAGGATACACCTCCAGAAATCACCAGATAATGCATCCAGAAGGTACCAGAGGATGCATCCTGAAAGCACCAGAGGATACTCCAGGATGTCAAAATACCATCAGAGGATATCTTTCCTGGCCCAGATCAGAAGGAAGTAGAGTCCAGAAGGAGACCTGGACCAGACCAGATGGAAGCCTGGCAGAGGGAGATTTGTTCCAGACCAGAAGGATTCATAAGTCAGACTTGGTCCAAAATTTATTTTGACCAGAAGATAGCTTGGCATTAAAATGATAAACAGTCCTGACTTGATCCAGACTTAACTAGAGCTTCAGATAAGTGGTCCAGAATAAGTGACTTGGTCCAGATTTGGCCAAGACCAGAAGATAGCATGATTCAGAGTGTGAAACTAAGTCCAGACCAGAAGAAATGATGTCCAGATTTATTCCAGACCAGATCCAGATCAGAAGGTAATTGTCCAGACTGAAATATCATATGTCCAGATTTAATGTCAGTTCAATCTTTGGCCGAGATCAGAAGATCAGAACGTGTGGTCCAGTATTGGCCGAGATCAGAGGATCACAGCAGATCAGATTGCAAGTCCAGAGTGGTCGAGATCAGAAGATCAGAAAGTGTGGTCTAGGGTTGGCCGAGATCAGAGGATCACAACAGATCAGTTTGTATGGTTCCGATGTGGACGAGAGCAGAAGTTCAAATGGTCAAGATTTAATCATGATGATAATCAGTGGAGAATTGATGAAATTTGATCAAATTATTAAATGGATTTGATACAAAAATAAAGTGAAGTCTTATGGAATTCCGAAGCTATTGGCGGGAAGAAAGATTTGTTCTAGAATTAATTAAAGTCAGGATTGGTCAAAGTTATTTTCTAAGGCAATCTGGAGCAGAAAAAGATATGTTTTTTATTTAAGAGAAACCCGATTGGACAAGTTATTTTTGCAAGAGAATCTAGCAAGATACAGTTCGAATTTAAGCTTGGATGAAACCCTAATTCTTCATCTATAAAAGGAGGCTCAAGGCAGAAGACTCAGCATAGAAAATCACAAAAGAGTCATACACTTCCAGAAGTAAATACTCGAGTTTTCAATGAGGGTAATTGTGAGTTTCAGCTTTGCAGAAGCAAGTACTCGTGTTTTTCTTTCCGTTGTGTTAAATCTATGTTGTTGAAGTAGAGTCTACAATCTGAGGGAGTCAGAAGGGGTAGCAAATTACTTAGCAATTAGATTCAAGGCGTTGTAATTCCTTCTACAATCTGGGGTTGTTAGATTGGTAGGAGAAGACTTGACTTGAGAAGTCAATGTGCTGTATTCCTCAAAAGTCTAGGATTGTTAGACTATTTGAGAAGACTAACTTGGAGGGTTAGTGGTATTGTTGTAATTCAAGGTTTTGAATTAGTGAAATCCTTCAAAGTGAAGGGACTGGACGTAGCCTAGTTAACGGTGAACCAGTATAAAATTATGTGTTTTATATTTACTTTATATCCGCTGCTAACTCTGTTTTATTCATACATCAGATTTTGTTACAAAACTGCAAAAATAGAAAAGTATTCAAGTTAGTCAAACACAATTCAACCCCCCTTCTCGTGTTTGCACCTTCAAAAACGAAATAGCTTGTGCAACACAAAGAAACTTATGTACCTGCACCCACGAGATTTGGATACTGACACATGACTTATTCCTCTAGTTCTCAAGTAGCCTCCTTTGGGGTTAACCCTTCCCAAACCACCTTTACCAATGAAATCACCTTATTCTTTAGAGTTTTGGTACTCTTGTCAATGACCTGAGTAGGTTTAGGCTTAAAGATTAAATTATCTTTCAATTGAACTGAGTCATAAGGTATCACATGTAACTTATCCGACATATATGTTCAGAGTTAAGAGACATGAAAGGCATCATGAAGGTTAGATAATTGTGGTAGAATAGGAAATAACTTTTTGACTTTCATTGAACTTCCCACCCTAGTCTTAAGAGTGACTCTCAAGAATACATGTGCCCCTTCTCGAAATTCCAAAGGTTTCCTTCTCTTGTCAGCATGACTCTTTTGCCTACTTTATGTTGTATGCAATCTTTTCCCTAATCATCTGAATCTTACTTATGGTCTCTTGCATTATGTCATGTTCTAATAGAGACTTCTCCCTAACCTCACACCAACACAAAGGAGACCCAAATTTTCTTCCGTAAAAAACCTCATATGGTACCATACCTATGTAAACGTGATAACTATTGTTATCAGCAAATTCTACTATAGGTAAATACTTACCCAAATTTCCACCTTCATCTAAAATAAAAGCTCTAAGCATATCCTCAAGGGTTTGAATAATCCTCTTTAATTGACTATATGTCTATGGATGGTAAGTTGTGCTAAAACTAAGTCTAGTACCAAAATCTCTTTGAAAAGCTTTCCAAAATCTAAAGGTAAATCGTGAGTCCCTATCTAATACTATACAAGTGGGTGTATATCATGCAACTTTTCTATCTCTTTAATGTAGAGGTCAACTAGCCTATCCAAACTATAGGTTGCCTTAATATTCAGAAAATGAGTTGATTTGGTCAACCAATAAACTATCCCCCAAATGGCATCAAAACCCATGCGCGTCTTAGGCAAATCCATCACAAAATCCATAGATATTCTCTCCCATTTGTACACAGGAATTTCTAAAGGTTGCAACAATCCTGAAGGCTTTTGGCTCTTAATCTTAGCCTTTGACATACTAGACACTTAGAAACAAAGTGATAAGCTGGAATTTATCTATTTTTATAGCTTTGTTTGATAGGTTAATTTGATGTTTTTAATTCGGTTTTAGTTCTATTTTACTACCTTTTTGTTTTGTTTAGATTACAAGGAGAACTGAAGGAATATGTGAAGATTTTTGGTGCAAAGAGCCTTGAAGTCAAGTGGTGCAGTCATGGTCCATCATGATCAAGAAAATGAAAGAAACTCATGTTCCAATAATAATTACTTCCTGATCGTAATGGCCATTACAGTCGTAATGGTTGAACGAGAAAAAAAAGCAAGACTCTATTACTCCATGGCTGCAAGGATTACTGTCTGGCAGTAATGGCCAGTACTGTCGCAATTTGCTTATCTTTTGCTGCTGAACCGTTTTTCTTATGTGAAATTTTGATGGTTTCTTGTAATTAAAGCTCATGAAGGTACCTAGGGCTATAAAAAGGACGAAAAATACTCAGTTTTAGACACAAATTCCTACTCAAAATCTCTTGTTACTCTTGCTTTTGTTCTTGTATTTCGCTTTGCAAATTTCTAGTTTAAATAATATTCAGTTTTCTAGTTTTATTCTGTTACTTTATTCTATTATTTTATATTTCCAATGTTTTTATATTTAAGCTTTGATTCTACTATGATTATGTGTGAGTAGATTTTCCTAGTCTTGGGATTGTAGGATTTCCAATGATGGATCTCTAAACATTTCTATTTCTTTCTGTCATGGGTTTTGATCTTTTAATCTAATCATAGTAAGAATCATGTTCATACTTGGATATCAAATAATATACTAAAAGGTGGATTTGATATCTGACCCCTAAGATTGGACAAGAGAATGAAATCCTGAAAATAGATTTTGGTTCTCTTGAAATCATGAAAGATATCTTCTCTTAAAGGATTTTGCTAATACATCAATTATGAAAATAGGTTGGTTATTAGTTAAAAATACACTTTTGCTCTTTGAAAGAAGGCAATAGTTATAATTGTTTATTTGATTTTTAAGAGTTTAACATCCATAACTTAGAGAAGGTTAGTTTTATTGTATCCGTTATTGTGAAAAACTACAATTCTAATAATTTATTTTTATTGCGAATTTTAATAAAAAATAACTATCAACATTTACCGTTTTAGCTAATCATCATAGTAAAGAGAGATTGATACTCATAACAAGGTCCTTGTGGGAACGATTGTAATACCATGCACTTGCAGTCCTATCACAAAGCTACCTACATTTATTTTCATTCTCGACCATCAGTACATTCTTCTCAAATCATGATACATCTTTGTTATTCTAAGGTGGACCATTAACTTACTCTTATGAGCTTCTTCTAAAATTTTATCCCTAAGACTCCTCTATTTAGGAACAATGATCTTATTCTGAAACAACACTAACCATCAGCAGATAAGGTATAATCCTCTTTGTCCACAAGAGATTGTAATTCTTTATCTAAGAGTTGTTATGTTTTAATTAGTTCTCTCAAGTTGCTACTGATTCTAACCTATTCAGATTCAAGCTTAAAGCCTTAAGGGACACATCCAAATTCATATATCTAAACTCCTATAATAGTTGTCTCTTGTACCATCATAAAAGCCACATGTAATGATTTTCTACCTAGAGCATCAATCACTACATTAGTTTTCCCAAGGCGATATTTCAATTCAAAATCATAATCCTTAAGATACTGAATCCACCTTCTTTGCCTTATATTTAATTCCTTTTGATCAAACAAATACTTAAGGCTTTGATGAACACTAAGAACCTCAAATTTTGCTCCATACAAGTAATGCCTCCAAATCATAAGAGCAAAAACTACAACAACTAACTTAAGATAATGGGTTTGATAATTTTCCTCGTGTGACTTAAGTTGTCTAGATGCACACGCTGCCACCTTTCCTTCTTGCATTAAAACACATCCCAAACTATTTTTAGAGGCATTGCAATAAACCACAAAATTCATGGAAGGGTCTGGTATAACTAAAAAGGTGCTGAAATTGATCTTCCCTTAAGCTCTTTTAAATTATCCTCACATTCTTGGTGCCATACAAAAGGTTTCCCTTTTCTAGTTAACTTGGTGAGAGGTAAGGCTAGGCTAGAAAATCCCTATATAAATTTCCTACAGTAACTTGCCAATCCTAGGAAACTCCTTAATTCAATCATTGAATTAGGGTTGTTACCAGCTTAGTATTACATCTACCTTACTAAAGTCAAATTTTACTCCTTTACTAGAGATGGCGTGTCCTAAAAACTTCACCTCCTCAAGCCTAAACTGATATTTCTAAAGTTTTGCATACAATTTATTATCTCTCAACAACTTGCAATACTATCCTTAAGTGTTTTTCATGTATATCCAAGCTCCTATAGTAGATTAGAATGCCATCTATGAACACCATAAGAAACTTATTTAAGAAAGGTATAATAATTCGATTCATATTATCCATAAAAATGATAGGGGCATTGGTAACTTCAAAAGGCATCACTAAAAACTCACAATGTCTATATCTTGTCCTAAAAGTTGTCTTGGCAATATCTTCACTCTTGACCCTAATTTGATGGTACCTAGACCTCAAGTCTTTGTTAGAAAATTTTGAAGCTCCTTTCAATTGATCTAAGAGGCCATCTTTCCTACGTACGGGATATTTATTCTTGATTGTAACTTGATTCAATTTTCTATAATTTACACACAACCTCATACTACCATCTTTTTTTTTCAATAGACGTAGTAAGCCTCCCCAAGCTGACCCACTATGCCAAATGAATCCTTTTCTTAATAAATCTTCCAATTGTTTGTTGAGTTCAACTATAGTGTTGACATCCTTCAAGGTGCTATTAATACTAGACCACTCCTTGGCCCTAAATCAATGGAAAACTATAATACTTTATTCGGGGTTAAGCAAGATACATCTTGAAGAAACACATCATGAAATTCACAAACTACAGACATCAAAGTTAAATTATCGTCAACCTCTACCTTAGAAGAAAATAAGAGCAAGTATTCTTGGTCTCCCTCAACTAAATACTTTGACAAGCGAAAGCAGATACGAAACATTTAGACAAAGGTGAATCAGTAGTCATAGGTTAAGGTGAAAAAGATATAGATTTGTCAAAATAGTTTATAAAAGCATGATTTGATGACAACCAATCCATTCCTAGGATTACATCTAACCCATACATAGGGAAACAAGAGTAGAATTCAAATATGTAGTGGGGAATATGAAGAAAGTCCCTGATGAAGATGTAGAAGCTCTGTTTGCTTTTGAATGCGAACACTGTGGGGAAAACACTTTTCCAGAAATAGCTTCTTAAACCTATCCCATGTAATAAGAACTCCTTGTGTCAACATACCTCCTCTAGCATAATCCTTGTAATACCTAGTTACGTGGGATTATTAATTGAGATAATGACGAAAAAATTTCATATTTATATAAGAAAGTAAGATCCAAATAATAAATCATGAGTTGTCCGTAAGATATAATATTGTAAAACCCTTAAAATAAATCCTTACAGCTAAAAATTCTTTAATAATCAAATATTCAAAATTGAACATTTAATAACTAATCTTGAAATAAAATACAATGTAGACACTATGTCTACTTATTCTTGATCTACTAATCTAATATAACGAAATTATTGTTCTCAAATGAGACATGACTTCTCAACTCTCGACGTCCTTGATGGCCTCAGTCTCTGAAAACAAAACTTTAATGAGATACTAAATCCCATTGAATAATACAACCAATTTTAAAATAAGTATTGTTCTCAACCGACGCGGTAATTGGAGAAATCAACCATGGCACCCACATTCTTCCAAAAATATTCTTAAGAAATATAAATAATATAAATAAATTTTTATATAATAAACAGTTAATTTTAATAATTAATATAATCCCATCCCTTAAAATCAACAATAATTCACATCTATAATAATCAAATATATCAAATATACAAATTTATTCTCCATAAAATAAATAAATCAATTCAATGACGTCCCATTGTTATGGAGTTGTACTACTTCCATGAAGTGAGTATATCTCACCATGTGGAGTAACAACACATCTAGTGTGAGGTACAAGACCCATCCGTGTGGAGTTTAAAACTTATCTCATGTGGAGTATAAGACTCATCTATATGGAGTGTTGGAACCAAATTGGTTCTTTCAATTAAAGTTTTGATGTTAACAAAAGTATTTTATGAAAATCGTATTTTGACTTAGAAGAAGTATGAAAAATCAGAGGATGACATCACCAGAGGACGACGTCACCAGAGGATGGCGTTAGCAGAAGATATCTCCAGAAGATACAACCAGAAGATACCTCCAGAAGATACAAATCAGAAGTAGAAGATGTCATCAGAGGATGACGTCACCAAAAGATAAAAATGCCACCAGAAGATACGGCCAAAAGATATCACCAGAGGATACCTCCAGAGGATACCAGAGGATATCACCTGATGATCCCATCAGAAGCAAGAATTAGAGGATGTCATCAAAGGCAAACATAAGAGGATATCATCCATCAGAGGATATCATCAAAGGGAAGAAATAATGACATCATCAGAGGATATTATTCTTGGCCTAGATCAGAAGAAAGCAGAGTCAAGAAGGAGACTTCGTCCAGACCAGAAGGAAGCATGTCCAGAAGGAGACTTGGTCCAAACCAGAAGGAAACATTGTCAAGAAGACTTGGTCCAGACTAGAAGATAGCATGGTCCAGAATAGAAGACTTGGTCCATACTTGGTTCAGATCAGAAGATCAATGGTCCAGATCAGAAGATCACAAAATCCAAATCATGAGACATAATGGTACAGAGTAGATCACAAGGTCCAGACTTGGTCCAGATCAGCAGATCATACTGTCTAGAATTTAAATCATATTGCAGATCAATGAAGACTTGATTAAAATTCGAAGAAGAATTGATTGAATTTTGATAGAAATTTGATCTAAGTATTAAGGAGATTGATTCAAAAAATCACTAAAGACTTGAAGGACATTCGAATGAAATCTGAAGCTAAAAGATATGGTCTGAAATTAAGAGAAACATGATTGGTCAACAGAATTTTGAAATGAAATCTGAAGCTAAAAGATATGTTTTGAAATTAAGAGAAACAAGATTGGACAATAGAATTTTCAAAGGAAATCTGAGCAAGATTTATCGCGAATTTAAGCTTGGACAAAGCCGTAATTGCAGCTATAAAAGAAGACTTTAGACAGCAGCATTAGGCATCAAAAATACAAGAACTCAAGCTTTATATTCAACATAATCTGAGAGTTCAAAAGAGAGAATCAGTTGAGTGCAAAAACAATATTTTCTAAGTGTTTTCGAGAGAGAAAAATAGTGCAGCAATCAGCTTTCCAGAAGCAACTAAAGAGTGTGAAAAACAGTGCAACAATCAACTTTCTAGAAGCAACTTTGCAGAGTTCCAAACCCTTGTAATCAAACCCGTTAGAGGTGTAGATTTCTTCTTCAATCTAGGTTGTCAGATTGGTAGGAGAAGACTTGGCTTGTATGGTCAAGGTGTTGTTATCGTTCCTCAAAAGTCTGGGATTGTTAGACTGTTTGGGAAGACTGACTTGGAGGGTCAGGTGTTGTAATTCATGAATTAGTGGATTAAAGCCTTCAGAGTGAAGGGACTGGATGTAGCCAAGTTAATGGTGAACCAGGATAAATTGTTTGTTCTTATGTTGTTATTATCCGCTGCTAAGTCTTATTATTTATTCATCAAATAATTCCCATCAACATTCAACAAAACAGCAAAAGAATTCTAGTTTGACAAACACAATTCAACCCCCTCTTCTCGTGTTTGCACCTTCAATTGGCATCAGAGCTCAGTCTCAAGACTGAGCATTTTACAGTGTTTGAGGAAAGATCCATGGGTTCAACATGTCTGGATTCAATGAAGAAGCTGTTGGAGGAAACATCAACAGACCACCTTGAAGGTGCAAACACGAGAAATGGGGGTTGAATTGTGTTTGACTAACTTGAATATTTTTTAGTTTTAAAACAAAACTTGTATGTATGAATTAAAACAGAGTTAGCAGCGGATATAAAGTTAATAGAAACTCAGCCTTTAGACTGGTTCACCGTTAACTAGGCTACGTCCAGTCCCTTCACTTTGAAGGACTTCACTAATTCGAAAACCTTGAATTACAAAGTACCACTGACCCTCCAAGTCAATCTTCTCAAAAAGTCTAACAACCCTAGACTTTTGAGGAAAAGAACGTTGAGTCTAATTGCTAAGTAATCTGCTACTCCTTCTGACTCCCTCAGATTGTAGACTCTTCTTCAACAACTTAGACCTAACACAAGGGAAAGAAAACCTTGGAGTACTTGCTTCTGGAAAGCAGATACTCACAATTGACATCACTGAAAACTCAAGTATTTTGCTTTTGGAAGTGTATGACTCTCAAGTATTTTTGATACTCTAATCTTCAGCATTAAGTCTCTATTTATAGTTGAACTTTAGGACTTCACTGATGCTTTACTTCTGGAGTGTATTTCGATTAATCTGTTTTGAGAATATTTTGGAGTAGTTTGCTCAGATTCTGTTTTGAGTCTTTTCTCATTGATACTTTACTTGTGGAGTGTATTTAGATTAATCTGTTTTGAGCATTTCACTCTGCTTATGTTTTGAGCATGCTTTTAGCTAGATTCTGTTTCTTGAGTCTTTTGCTCTAATTCTATTTTGAGCATTTTTCTCAAATTCTGTTTTAAGCATATTTTTAGCTAGATTATGTTTCTCGAGTCTTTTGCTCCAATTCAGTTTTGAGCATTTTTCTCTAACATATTCTTCTGACAGATTCCTCTGATGATCATCCTCTGATTTCTGCTTCTGGTGACGTCATCTTCTGGTGACATCATCCTCTGATTTATGCTTCTAGTGACGTCATCTTCTGGTGACATCCTTTGGTGACGTCATCCTCTGATTTCTGCTTCTGGTGATGTCATCTTCTGGTGACATCATCCTCTGATTTATGCTTCTGGTGACGTCATCCTCTGATCTATTCTTCTTTGATGATATCCTCTAGAGGCGTATCTTCTGGTGATGTCATCTTCTGCCTCTGGTGACATTTTATATAATAATTCTAAGTACAAAATAAGATTACATGGAGTGCTTTTGTAAAGATCAAAATCCTAAGTACTTAGAACCAACCAACTTGGTTCCAACACACCTTTGTTTGATGGGGAACGGTTCGAGTACTTGAAGGACAGGTTGAGGAGTTTCTTTTTTTCACAAGATTCCAAACTTTGGGACTTGGTGGAAATGGCTATACTACTCCAGAAGATGCTGATGGTGTTGAAATTCTCAAAAAAGATATGGATGTTGACCAGAAGAAGATGTTCAAGATGCATCACAAATCCAGAACGTTCATGATCAATGTAATCACATTTAAGGAGTTCGATAAGTGCACTAACAAAGAAACAACAAAGAGCATCTATGATAGTCTCACTCTGACTTACAATGGCAACAAGCAAGTCTAAGAAGAAAAGGCCAACATTCTAGTCAAGAAGTACGAGCTGTTCAAGATGGAAGAAGATGAAGACATTTAAGCATTGTTTTCTAGATTTCAGACTCTGATTTTGGGATTTAGAGTACTCAAGAAGAGCTATACCACTGCTGACCACGTGAAGAAAATTCTTAGAAGTCTGCCAACCAAGTGGAGACCAAAGGTCACTGCCATTTAGGAAGGAAAGGATTTGAACACTCTGAAGCTGGAAGAATTAATCAGCTCCCTCAAGTCACATGAAATAGAGATGGAAGAAGGTCACCCCAAGAAGAAGAACAAAACTAGCCTTCATAACCAGGAAAGTTCTGAAGATGTGGTAGAACAGAAAGAAAAAGTTTCCCCAGAGGTATTCCAAGCATTCCAATAGAGGAAAGGATGAACAAGACAAGAAGAGTATCATATGCTATGGATGCAATGAACCTGGGCACATCAAGTTAGAATATAAAAATCTGGAGAAAGGGAAAAATCAGAAGAAAGACTCCAGACCCAAGAAGAAGAATCTGATGGCAACATGGGATGATTCTGATGAATCTTCTGAAGATGAAGAAGCAGAATTAGCCATGATGGCTCACATCAATTCTGCCTCTGGATCCAACATAAAATTTGACTCTAGAAGTGAATCAGAAGAAGCAGAATTGGCTCAGACAGTTCGCACTCATTCTACCTCTGGATCCAACTCTGGAAGAAAATCAAAAGAAGTAGAATTGGCTCAGACAGTTTGCACTCAATCTGCCTCTAGATCAAACTCTGGAAGAAAATCAGAAGAAGCAGAATTGGCTCAGACAGTTCGCACTCATTCTGCCTCGGGATCCAACTCTGGAAGGAAATCAGAAGAAACATAATTGGCTCTGATGGCACACATTCATTCTGCCTCTGGATCCAACCCAGAGTCTGATTTTGGAAGTGAATCAGAAACAAAACTGGCTCTGATGGCTCATAGAAGCTCTGCCTCTAGATCTGATACAAAATCTGATTCTAGAAGTGAATTATCAGAAAATGAAAAAGAGGTATTTTTAGAACTTACCCGATTTGATTTAATCACTGTAGTGAATGATATTTTAAATATCAACAACAAACTGTCTTTAAAATTGAAAACACTCAGGGACGAAAATTCAATTCTAACCAAAGAAATCGATGTTTTAAAGAATCAAAATGCAGAATGTAAAACAAAAAATGCAACTCTGATACTGGTTCCAGTTCTAATTCTGGTTCCAATTCTTGTTCTGATTCGAGTGATATCTATGATATTTTCTGTTCCTCCTATAATTCTGGTTCTGGTTCTGATTGTGTTGACCAGTTCTTCTTCCATCAGACTCAGATTGCCTTTGTCTTGTTGTAGCAGGAACATAAACCTTCTTCTGCTTGTGCATTGCCAACATCCATTGTCCAGGCACTATTGTTGGTGTCTCCTTCTGATTACTTAGAACATCTGCAACATAGACAATTTGATCTTTTGGTACCCAAAACTGATTGGGTTCAGGTTTGTTAGTCTTAACAGCTCTCTGATCTTGTTCAGATTTTACCATTGGACAAGATAATTCAGAGTGACCTTTCTTAGCACAGACAATACATAAAACATTAGAATAAACAGCTTTATTTTCAGTACTCGTTTCTGTAAAACCAAGACCTCTTTTTCTAGAGTTACTGTTTCCATAAATCATAGATGCATACTTACTTCTTTCCATTCCATTTGAAATAATGTTTTGAAAAAATTGCTCATGCATATCAGATTTACAAACAGTTTCAGAAGTGGAACAATTATTACTTTTCAGAGTTTGGTTTTCAGACTTGAGTTTTGCAACTTCGGTTTTCAAATCTTAGATTTCAGTTGCATACTCAGAATTTCGATTTTTTAAAACTTGGACTTCTTTGATTAGATTTTCCTTATCTTCCCTAAGAGTTTTTAGTTTTAAAGAACTTTTATTGTTTGCGTTTAACAAGTCTTTTAAAGTCACAATTAATTCAGATTTAGACAGATCAGAAAATACCTCATTGTCTTCATCTTCTGATTCTGTTCCAGAGCCTGAGCTATATTCAGAACTTGAGTTGGTATGAGCCATTAGAGACAGAATTGTTTCCTCTGATGTGCTTCCAGATTTGCCAGAATGATTGCTTCGATCATTCTTCCTTCTGCCTGTTTTCCTTCTGGAATTCGTGCATTTATGAGGTCCAGAAGCAGACTTGATGTGAGCTATCTTTGCTGTTTCTACCTCTTCTTCATCAGAAGATTCTTCCTCTGATTCTGATACATCCCAGGCAGCCATCAGACCTTTCTTTCTGTATCTGGAATTCTTCTTATGTTGTTTCCCTTTTTCCAGATTTGGACATTCTTACTTGACATGTCCAGGTTCATTACATCCATAACAGATGATGTTCTTCTTGTCAGATTCTTCCTTGCTGATATGTTTCTTCTGGGAACCTCTCCTCTTTCTGTTTTCCCAGATCTTAACCATCTTTTTGGTTAAGTAAGCCATATCATCACAATCACTATCACTATCCTCTGATTCTGATACTGCCTTTGCAGCTTTCTTCTGTTTCGACTTCAGAGCCAGATTCTTCTTCTTCTTTGGTTCATCTTCTTCCAGTTCTATGTCATGAGACCTGAGTGAGCTGATCAGATCTTCCAGCCTCAAGGTACTCAGATCCTTAGCTTCCTAAATTGCAGTAACCTTTGGTCTCCACCTTTTTGGTAGACTTCTCAGAATTTTCCAGACATGATCTTCAGTGGTATAGCTTTTGTTTAATACTTTCAGTCCTGATACCAAAGTCTGGAATCTGCAGAACATTGTGTCAATGTCTTCATCCTCTTCCATCTTGAACAGCTCATACTTTCTGACCAATATGTTAGCCTTTGTTTGTTGAACCTGCTTGGTTTCTTCATAGGTCAGAACCAGACTATCGAATATATTCTTTGCTGTTTCTTTATTTGTGGATCTATCAAATTCCTTGAATGTGATTGCACTGACCATGATGGTTCTGGACTTGTGATGAAGTTTGTGTAATCTGCTCTGATCTCGTGTCATATCATCCAAGTCTAATTCTTTAGTTGGATCTTCTGGATCAATTGGTGCAGTGTATCCTTTAACTATCATCTTCCATAGTTCAGGATCTTGAGATATGACAAAACTTCTCAGTCTGTCCTTCCAATACTCAAACCTTTCTCCATCAAATATTGGTGGTCTGTTGATGTTGCCTCCCAATTCTTCTGACATATTGAACCCTTTGGACCTTTCCTCAAACACTGTTAAGTGCTCAGCCTTGAAACCAGGCTCTGATACCAATTGAAGGTGCAAACACGAGAAGGGGGGGTTGAATTGTGTTTGACTTAACTTTAATACTTTTCTGTTTTAATACTTTCAAAACAAAACTTGATGTATAATTACAGAGTTAGAAGCGGATAAAAATAAAAATAAAAACTCATAGATTTTATACTGGTTCACTGTTAACGAGGCTACGTCTAGTCCCTTCGCCTTGAAGGATTTCACTAATTCAACCTTGAATTACAACCTTGCTACTGACCCTCCAAGTCAGTCTTCTCAAATAGTCTAACAATCCTAGACTTCTTTGAGGAAAAACAACTCCTGTTCTATAGCCAATCTGACACCCCAGATTGTAGAAGAATTCACAACACTATGAATCTAATTGCTAAGTACCTTGCTACCCTTTCTGAATCCCCCAATTTGTAGACTCTACTTCAACAACTTAGATACAACCCTATCTAATTGCCAAGTAACCTGCTACCTCTACTGACTCCGTCAGATTGTAGACTCTACTTCAACAACTTAGATTTGCCACAGTGGAAAGAAAATAACCGAGTACTTGCTTCTTGAAAGCTGAAACTCACAATTGACTTATATGAAAATTTGAGAGTGGTTGCTTTGGAAGTGTATGACTCTTTTGTGATTTTCGATACTATATTCTTCAGCATTAAGTCTCTATTTATAGTTGAACTTTAGAACTTCACTGATGCTTTACTTCTGCAGTATATTTCGATTAATCTGTTTTGAAAATATTCTGGAGTATTTTGTTCAGATTCTGTTTTGAGCCTTTTGCTCACTGATCTGTTTTGAACATTTTGCTCCGCTTCTGTTTTGAGCATTTTTCTCAGATTCTTTAATCCTCATGATCAAATCTGCATCATTGGATCTTCATGCGATAGTCCACATCTGGACCAACCTATTTGATATTCTGTGATCCTCTGATTTCGGCCATTCCTGGACGCGCACAGTCTGTCCCTCTAATTTCGGCCACCACTGGGCCATGGTCTGATTTTATGATCTGGACCATCACTGGACCATATAATTATTTCTGAACCATTGATCTGGAAATTTTTACTCTGATCTAGACAGATTATGGACTTTGGTCTGGAACAAACTTCTGGTCAAGTGTGGAACAAGTCTGGACTGTGTAATTTTTCACTGTCAGGCCATCTTCTGGTCAGAATAACTTCTGGCATAAAATTGATATTTGACTCCTGTTTGTCTGGAACAACTCTCCTTCTGGCAGGCTTTCCAATGGTATGATCCATGTTTCATTATGATTTTTCTTCCTTCTGTTCTGGACCACCAAACATATCCTCTGGTGATGTTTTGACATCCTGGAACATCTTCTGGAAATTCCAGAATTCATTTTCCTTTGATCTCTGCTTCTGTTTCCTTCAGTTTCTGGGGCATTTAACTTAATAATTCAAAGTACAAAATAAGTTTACATTGAGTACATTTGTAAGCATCAAAATCCTAAGTACTTAGAACCAACTTGGTTCCAACACTTTTATGTAATCTTATTTTTGACATAGAATAATAATGAAAAATGCCACCAGAAGATGTCGTCACCAGAGGTAGAAGATGACGTCACTAGAAGATAAAATCAGAAGCAGAACTTGAGGACACCAGAGGATAAAATCAAAGAAAGGCACCAGAGGATACACCTCCAGAGGATATCAGAGGATGTCATCAAAGGCAAAACATCAAAGGACAAGTAACATTATCACAGGATATCTTTCTTGGCCCAGTTCAGAAGGAAGTAGAGTCTAGAAGGAGACCTGTCAGAGGGAGACTTGGTCCAGACCAGAAGGAAACATAAGTCAGACTTGGTCCAGACTTAATCCTGACCAGAAAATAGCTTGGTCGTGAATATAAGAATCAGTCCAGACTTATTCCAGATTTGGTCCAAAGCAGAAGATAACTGGTCCAGAACAAATGACTTGGTCCAGACCAGAAGATAGCATGGTCCAGAACATAAAACTCAATCCAGATCAGAGGATTAATGTCCAGATTAAAATATTATAAGTCCAGATTTAATTCAGATTCAATCTAGACTCAGTCCAGATTTGATCCAGATTTGAAGATAAATGTCCAGATTAAAAGATCAGTGGTGCAGATTAAAAGTCCATAATTAATTCAGACTCAATCCAGACTCAATCTTGACTTGGTCCAGATCAGAGGGAAAATGTTCAGATGAATGGTCTAGATTTAAATATCGAGGCCCAGTGTTGGCCGAGATTAGAAGATCATAAAATAGTTCATATCACATCATATGATCCAGTGTTGTCCGAGATTAGAGGATCACATATTTGGCACAGATCAGATTAAATAAGTCTAGAGCTGGTCGAGATCAGAAGATCAAACGGTCCATATTTTATCGAACAAGACTTGATTAAAAAAATTCACTGAAGACTTGAAGAAATTCGAATACAATCTGAAGCTTAAAAAGATATGGTTTGAAATTAAAAGAAACAAGATTGGTCAACATAATTTTCAAGTGCTATCTAAAGTTAAAACGATACGGTTTTTATTTAAGTGAAACTCGATTGGCTAAGTTATTTTTGCAAGAGAATCTGGACAGATACAACTCGAATTTGATCATGGAAGAAACCCTAATTTGCATCTATAAAAGGAGGCTCAAGGCAGAAGACTTTGTCATCGAAAATCAGAAAAAGAGTCATAAACTTCCAGAGGCAAACACTCGAGTTTTCAATGAGGTTAATTGTGAGTATCAGCTTTCTAGAAGCAAGTATTCTTGTTTTTCGTTCCCTTGTGTCAGATCTATATTGTTGAAGTAGAGTCTACAATCTGAAAAGTTAGAAGAAGTAGCAGGTGACTTAGCAATTAGATTCAAGGTGTTGAAATCCCTTCTGCAATCTGGGGTTGTTAGATTGGTAGGAGAAGACTTGACTTGTGAAGTCAAGGTGTTGTGTTTCTCAAAAGTCTAGGATTGATAGACTGTTTGGGAAGGCTGACTTGGAGGGTCAGTATTGCTGTTGTAATTCAGAGGTTTTGAATTAATGGAAAAATCCTTCAAGGTGAAGGGACTGGATGTAGCCTAGTTAATGGTGAACCAGGATAAATCTTTGTGTTGATTATTTTACTTTATCTGCTGCTAATTCTGCTTGCTTATATATCAGATTTTAAATAATCATAAAAAACAGAAAAATAATTCAAGTATTACAAACACAATTCAACCCCCCTTCTCGTGTTTGCACCTTCAATTGGCATCAAAGCTTAGTCTCAAGGCTGAGCACTTAACAGTGTTTGAGGAAAGGTCCAATGGGGTTCAACATGTCAGAATCCAAAGAAGAATTTGGAGGCAACATCAACAGGCCACCACTGTTTGATGGAGATCACTTTGAATACTGGAAGGACAGAATGAGAAGCTTCTTCATCTCCCAAGATCCTGATCTCTGGACCTTGGTAGTCAAAGGCTATATGGCAGCCACTACACCAGGAGATGAAACTGGTCAAGAACTGGATGTAGAAGATATGAATCCCAACTAAAAGAAGTTATACAAGCTGCATCACAAGTCTAGAACCATCATGATCAATGCTATCACATTTAAAGAATTTGATAGATGCACCAACAAGGAAACAGCAAAAAGCATCTATGACAGTTTGGTTCTGACTTATGAAGGAAGTCAACAGGTTCAAGAGACAAAGGCAAACATACTGGTCAAACAGTATGAGATGTTCAAGATGGAAGAGGATGAAGACATTGAAGCAATGTTCTGTAGATTCTAGACTTTGGTTTCAGGTTTAAAAGTATTAAAGAAAAGCTACACCACTGCAGATCATGTTAAGAAGATCCTCAAAAGCTTACCAGTCAAATGTAGACCAAAGGTTACTACAGTACAAGAAGCCAGAGATCTGAATACCTTGAGGCTTGAAGATCTTATCAGCCCCCTCAGGTCTCATGAAATAGAGCTGGATGCAGATGAACCAAAGAAGAAGAAGACTTTAGCACTTAAGTCAAAATAGAAGAAAGCTGCAAAGGTTGTATCAGAATGAGAGGATAATGATTGTGAAGATGATGATCTTGCTTACATAACCAAGCAGATTGCAAAGATGTGGCAAAACAGAAAGAAGAAAGCTCCCTGGAAAAATGGCAAATACTCCGACAGAGGAAAAGAAGAAGCTGACAAGAAAAGCATCATCTACTATGGATGCAATGAACCTGGACATATCAAGTCAGAATGTCCAAACATGGAGAAAGGAAATCATCACAAGAAAGGTTCCAGATTCAAGAAGAAGGGTCTGATGGCAGCATGGGATGCATCTGACTCAGAAGAGGAATCAATTGATGATGAAGAGGCAGAAACAGCTATGATGCCTCACATCAAGTTTGCCTTTGGACTCCATAAAGGTACTAGCCCTGGAAGAAAAGCAGAAGGTAAGAAGAATGGACAAATCATTCATTCCGGAAAGTCTGGAAGCACATAAAAGGAAGCAGTATTGGCTCTTATGGCACATACTAACTCAAGTTCTGGATCCAGCACAGACTCTGGAACTGATTCAGAAGATGAAAACAAAGAGGTATTCTCTGATCTTACTAAATCTGAATTAATTACTGCTTTTAAAGACTTTCTAAATGCCAACAACAAGATGTCTTTAAAACTAAAAACTCTTAGGGAAGAAAAGAAAATTCAAACAAAAGAAGTACAAATTTTAAAGAATCAGAATGCTGAGTTTACAAATGAAAACACTAATTTTAAAACTGAAGTTGCCACACTCAATTCTGAAAATCTAACTCTCAAAAGTAATATTTGCTCTACTTCCAATACTGTTTGTGAATCTGATATGCATGAACAAGCTTTTCAAATCTTTATTGGAAATGGTATGGAAAGAAGTAAGTATGCTTCCATGATTTATGGAATCAGTAACAATGGTAAGAGAGGAATAGGTTTTACTGAATCTGTTGCTGAAATTAAATCAGCTCATTCTAATGTTCTGTGTATTATTTGTGCTAAAAAGGGTCACACTAAATTGTCTTGTCCTATGATAAAATCTTGGAAAGACAAGAGACCTGTTAAGTCTAACAAACCTGTACCCAACTAGTTTTGGGTACCAAAGAACAAAATTGTTTATGTTGCAGATATTCTGAGCAACCAGAAGGAAATACCAATCATGGTGCCTGGTCAATGGATGCTGGCAATGCACAAACAGAAAAGGTGTATGTTCCAGTTTCCACCAAACAGAAGCAAACTGAATATGATGAAAGAAGGTCTGGTCAGTACAATTCACACCAGAATCAGAACCCGAACAAGAACCAGAACCAGTATTAGTATCAGAATCAGAGGTTCAGCCACAAACAACAGAATCACACACATCAGCTTCAGTATTACCAGAAGAAGCAGAATTACCATAATCACCATAAGTTCCAGAATCACCATAAGAACTGGGTGTATCAGCCGAAGCAGAATCAAGGGAACAGTTTAGCCAGTCTGAACAAGCCAGAAACAGAACTGGCTCTGATGGCTCGTACAGAATCTGATTATAGCACTGAGTCTGACTCTGACTCTAACGGTGAAGTATTAGAAGAAGAAAGGTATGATCAACAACACAAAGCATGGTATCTGGACAGTGGATGCTCCAGGCATATGACTGGAGACAGATCAATGTTCCAGAAGCTCACTCTGAAGAAAGGAGGCAAGGTTTCCTTTGGAGGAAACCAGAAAGGTCAGATCATTGGTACATGCATAGTTGGTAACAGTTCTTCTTCCTTATCTATTAAAAATGTTTTATTAGTTAAAGGTCTAAATCACAATCTGTGAAGCATTAGTCAGCTAAGTGACTGCAAATATGATGTTGTGTTTAATTAGAAAACCTGCAAGGCTGTTAGTCAAAAAGATGGATCTGTTTTGTTCACTGGTGTTTGGCAGAATAATGTCTATACGATAGATCTGTTTAGTCTAGTTAAGCAGAAAGTTAAGTGTCTTTTATCTGTTAGGGAGGAAAATCTGATTTGGCACAAAAGGTTAGGCCATGCAAACCCTAGGCTGGTTTCTGAGTTAAGTAAACTTCAGCTAGTGAGAGGTCTTCCCAAACTAAGTACCAAATCTGAGATTCTGTGTGAAGCATGTCAAAAAGGTAAATAGACCAAAAGCTCTTTTAAACCTAAAAACTGTATTTCTACTTCACAACCTCTTGAACTGCTTCGTTTAGATCTGTTTGGTCCTGTTCAAACTGCATCCCTTAGTGGTAAGAAGTATGGGTTTGTCATAGTTGATGATTACTCAAGGTGGACTTGGGTAAAGTTTCTGAGAAACAAAGATGAATCCCATAAGGTGTTTATTTCTTTCTGCAAGCAAGTTATGAATGAAAAAGGTTTTAAAATCATAACTATTAGAAGTGATCATGGAGGTGAGTTTGAGAACAGGTACTTTGAAGAATTTTGTGATGAGAATGATATCTCTCACAACTTCTCATCCCCCAGAACACCTTAATAGAATGGAGTTGTTGAAAGGAAGAACAGGTCACTGCAAGAGATGGCCAGAACCATGCTGAATGACATGAATATTGCTACTTACCTATGGGCAGAAGCTGTCAACACTGCATGCTACATCCAGAACAGAGTTTACATCAGGTCTATTCTAAACAAAACTCCATCTGAACTGTGGAAAGTTAAGAAACCTAATATTTCCTATTCAAACAGTTTGGCTGCATTTGTTATATGTTAAACACTAAGGATAATCTTGCAAAATTTGATTCTAGATCTCAAAAGTGTACCTTCATTGGTTACTCCGAGAGCTCAAAAGCTTATAGAGTGTTTAATAAAGAAACTAACACTGTGGATGAGTCCATACACATTAATTTTGATGAAAAACAGCTTGACTCTGAAAAGTACAAGCAAGATGAGGAAATTGCAAGTTTACCAGAAGCACAGGAAGCAGGAGCAGATCAAACAACAGAACCAGAGAAAGAAAAGGATGAAAGCAAATTCGAAGATAATGCTAAACCTGAAGACAAGTTTGAAGGAAAGAATGGGTGGAAGTACAATTCTTCACATCCAGAAACACTGATTATTGGAAGCGCAGCTGAACCATTGAAAACCAGATCATCACTTAAAGAAACAAGTCTATTTGGTTTACTTTCTACCATTGAACCAACTACTGTTGATGAAGCACTGGCAGAAGAAGGATGGATTCTTGCAACGCAAGAAGAGCTAAATGAGTTTGAAAGGAATGATGTTTGGGATCTGGTTTCCAGACCGCACAAAAATATCATTGGAACCAAGTGGGTGTTCAGGAACAAACTCAATGAATAAGGTGAAGTAGTCAAGAATAAAGCTAGACTCGTGGCACAAGGATACCGTGAGCAAGAAGGCATTAATTACACTGAGACTTTTTCTCTAGTGGCCAGGTTAGAAGCAATTCGTATCCTACTCTCTTTTGCTACAAATCATGATATTACTTTGTATCAAATGGATGTCAAAGGTGCTTTCTTAAATGGTTATATAAGTGAGGAAGTCTATGTTAAACAGCCCCCAAGTTTTGAAAGTTCTGATTTTCCAAACCATGTTTTTAAACATAAAAAATCTTTATATGGTTTAAAACAAGCACCTAGGGCATGGTATGACAGATTTAGCAATTTCTTACTTAAAAATCAGTTTGATAGAGGCCAAATAGATAACACTTTGTTTAGAAAATCCATTAAAGATGATATTCTGATCATTCAAGTTTATGTTCATGATATTATCTTTGGATCTACTAATGGCACTTTCTGCCAAGAGTTTTCTAATTTGATGCAGCAAGAGTTTTAGATGAGCATGATGGGAGAACTTAAGTTCTTCCTAGGAATTCAGATTCAGCAAGGCAAAACAGGTATACTCATTCACCAATCTAAGTACACTAAAGAACTTCTCAAAAAGTTCAAGATGAGTGATTCTAAGCCTATGGCCACCCCATGCACCCAACCTGCTCACTTGAGAAAGATGAAACCAGCCAAAAGGTAGACCAGAAAACATATAGAAGTATGATTGGATCCCTTCTTTACCTAACTGCTTCTAGACTTGACATTTTGTTTAGTGTTTGTGTCTGTGCTCATTTTCAAGCTGACCCTAGGAAATCCCACTTAACTGTTGTCAAAAGAATCCTTAGATACCTTAAAGGAACCACACATCTTACCTTGCTCTACAAGAAAACCCCATCTTACAAACTAAGTGGTTTTTGTGATTCTGATTATGCTGGAGACAAATTAGAGAGAAAAAGCAAAAGTGGCAATTGTACGTTTCTAGGTGATAATCTGATTTCTTGGTCAAGCAAGAGACAAAGCACCATTGCCATGTCAACAGCAGAAGCTGAATACATATCAGCAGCAGGATGCAGTTCACAGTTAATCTGAATGAAACAACAGTTGGAAGACTACAACATCTTTGAAACCAACATCCCTTTGTTCTGTGACAATACTTCAGCCATAAACCTAACCAAGAACCCTATCCTACACCCTAGAGCCAAGCACAGTGAAATCAAGTATCACTTTATCAGAGACCATGTTCAAAAGGGAACAATAAGCATCCAGTATGTAGACACAGATCATCAATGGGCTGATATCTTCACCAAACCATTGCTTGAAGATCGATTTGAGTTCATCAAGAAGCATCTCAACATAATCTCCATATCTGACTAGATCAAGTAGTCTTTTTAGAGGAGTATTTTTTAATTTTTATTTTTATTTTTTGTCTTTTATTTTCTGTTATTTATTTTTTTACCCTGTAAAAAAAATCTCTTTTTGGCTGATGACAAAAAGGGGGACAGAAAATAAAGAAGGAGTTGAAAAGGAGAAATGATAAGAAGAAAAGAAAGAGTGACAAAAGAAGGAGTTGAAAAGGAGAGGAAAAATATGGGGCATTAGACTTAGGGGGAGAAGCTTGATCTGATGGGGAGCCTAACAAAATAAGTTATAAAAAATACAAGGTTTTGTCATCATAAAAAAGGGGGAGATTGTTGGAACCAAGTTGGTTCTATACTTAGAATTTTGATGTTTACAAAAGTACTTTTATGTAATCTTATTTTTGACTTAGAATAATAATGAAAAATGCCACCAGGAGATGACGTCACCAGAGGCAGAAGATGACGTCACCAGAAGATAAAATCAGAAGCAGAAGATGAGGACACCAGAGGATAAAATCAGAGAAAGGCACCAGAGGATACACCTCTAGAGGATATTAGAACATGTCATCAAAGGCAAAACATCAAAGGACAAATAACATCATCAGATGATATCTTTCTTGGCCCAGATCAGAAGGAAGCAGAGTCCAGAAGGAGACATGGTCAAGACTAGAAGGAAGCCTGTCAGAGGGAGAGTTGGTCCAGAGTAGAAGAAAACATAAGTCAGATTTGGTTCAGACTTAATCCTGACCAGAAGATAGCTTGGTCGTGAATATAAGAATCAGTTCAGACTTATTCCAGATTTGGTCCAACGCAGAAGATAACTGGTCCAGAACAAATGACTTGGTCCAAACCAGAAGATAGCATGGTCCTAAACATAAAACTCAATCCAGATAAGAGGATTAATGTCCAGATTAAAATATCATAAGTCCAGATTTAATTCAGATTCAATCTGGACTCAGTCTAGATTTGATCCAGATCAGAAGATAATTGTCCAGATTAAAAGATCAATGGTCCATATTAAAAGTCCAGATTTAATTCAGATTCAATCCAGACTCAGTCAAGACTTGGTCCAGATCAGAGGGAAAATTTTCAGATCAATGGTCCAGATTTAAATATCAAGGCCCAGTGTTGGCCGAGATCAGAAGATCACAGAATTGGCACATATCAGATTACATAAGTCCAGAGCTGGTCGAGATCAGAAGATCAAATGGTCCAAATTTTAATCTTGACGAAAATCAATGAAGACTTGATTTAAAATTCGAAGAAGACTTGATTAAATTTTGATAGAAATTTGATCAAAGTATTAAGGGGATTTGATTAATAAAATTCACTGAAGACTTCAAGAAATTCGAATGAAATATGAAGCTTAAAAAGATATGGTTTGAAATTAAAAGAAATAAGATTGGTCAACGTAATTTTCAAGTGCAATCTGAAGTTAAAAAGTTACAATTTTTATTTAAGTGAAGCCCGATTGGCCAAGTTATTTTTGCAAGAGAATCTGGACAGATACAGCTTGAATTTGATCATGGAAGAAACCCTAATTTTCATCTATAAAAGGAGGCTCAAGGCAAAAGACTTTGTCATCGAAAATCAGAAAAAGAGTCATAAACTTCCAAAGGCAAACACTCGAGTTTTCAATGAGGTTAATTGTGAGTATCAGCTTTCCAGAAGCAAGTACTCTTGTTTTTCGTTCCCTTGTGTCAGATCTATATTATTGAAGTAGAGTCTACAATCTGAAGAGTCAGAAGAAGTAGCAGGTGACTTAGAAATTAGATTCAAGGTGTTGAAATCCCTTCTGCAATCTGGGGTTGTCAGATTGGTAGGAGAAGACTTGACTTGTGAAGTCAAGGTGCTTTGTTCCTCAAAATTCTATGATTGTTAGACTTTTTGGGAAGACTGACTTGGAGGGTCAGTAGTGCTGTTGTAATTCATAGGTTTTGAATTAGTGGAAAAATCCTTCAAGGTGAAGGGACTAGATGTAGCCTAGTTAATGGTGAACCAGGATAAATCTTTGTGTTGATTATTTTACTTTATCCGCTGCTAATTCTGCTTGCTTATATATCAGATTTTAAATAATCATCAAAAACAGAAAAAGAATTCAAGTAGTACAAACACAATTCAACCCCCTTTCTCGTGTTTGCACCTTCACTATGTTCAGGCACTTACCAAGCAAAAGCAAAGTGACTCTGGTGGAAGAAGTACTGGTAAATACAATGCCTATCAGAACCAAAACTATATGAAGAACAGGAAATATCTAAACAGACAGAGGAAACACACATATCAACAAAACTAGAACTACTAGAAGAAACATAATTATCATCAGTTCCAGAATTATCTGAGGAACCTGATATATCAGCAGAAAGAGAAGAATCAGAATCAGGAGAGTTCTTCAAACACTCCAGTAAAATTCATCAAGACTACAAACCAGGAAGGGAATTCAAAGCCCTTCATCCAAACCATCTAATCACAGAACATACAGATTTAGAATCCGAAAATTAGAAACAAGAGGATTTTCAGAGTAAAACTGAAACTATTGGCATAAAAGTTACATCTTGCTGTAAATGCTATTATTGTTTGATACTTATGTTTACTGTGATAACAAGAAGCTTGATCTTAAAAATCAAAGCTAAATAAGTATTCTGCAGCTTTTCAAATTGTCAGAGGAACCAAGTGATCCACGTTTGTTAACACTTCAACATAAACATTATTTTAGTGGTTTCAAAAACAAGCAAAAACCACCAGAAGCAGATTTAATGGTTTGGTTGTATTGAGTTCATTGTTAAATTATTTGATTTGTATTATGTTATATGAAAAATAGATTGACCTAAGAAGTCAAAGCAAGATGAAGCTGATGGAGGTTAACCAGATCTAGAGGAAACCGAAGCTAGTATACAAGAACCAAAGGAAACCGATGCAGGTTTACCAGAACCAGAGGCAGCTGATGCAGGTTTACTAGAACTAGAAGTTGATGCAGGCAAAAGAACTTGAAAAAGCAAAAGCTACAAGCAAGAATACGACAAATCTTCAAAGGATAAATCCGAAGATGAGTCAGAAGAAGGATATAGATGAAGTCTACAAATGCAAGAAGAGCTAAATGAATGATATTTAGGATCTAGTTCCAAGACTAGAAAAGAACATTATTGGAACCAAATGGGTTTTCAGAAACAAGCTGAATGAAAAAGGAGAAGTTGTCAGAAACAAGGCACGATGTGTTGCACAAGGATACAGTCAGCAAGAAGGTATTGACTACACTGAGACTTTTGCTCCAATGGCCTGGTTAGAAGCTATTCGTATCCTACTTTCCTTTGCTGCTTATAATAACATTTCATTATTTCAAATGGATGTTAAAAGTGCATTTTTAAATGGTTATATAAGTGAAGAAGTCTATGTTAAACAACCCCCAGGTTTTGAAAGTTCTAAATTTCCAAACCATGTTTTTAAACTTAAAAAATCTTTGTATGGTTTAAAATAAGCACCTAGGGCATGGTATGATAGACTTAGTTACTTCTTACTTAAAAATAACTTTGAAAGAGGAGAAGTAGACAATACACTTTTTAGAAAATCAATTAAAGATGATATTCTGATCATTCAAGTTTATATTGATGATATTATCTTTGGATCTACTAATGGCACTCTCTGCCAAGAATTGTCTAAATTGATGCAACAGAAATTTCAAATGAGCATGATAGGAGAACTTAAGTTGTTCATAGGGATTCAAATTCAGCAAAGTAAAAAAGGTCTATACATTCATAAAAAAAAATATACAAAAGAGCTTCTCATGAAGTTTAAGATGAGTGATTGCAAACCTATGGCTACCCCAATGCACCCTACCAGCTCACTTGAAAAAGGATGACTAAGGCAAAAAATCCTACAGAGATACCTAAAAGGCACTACCAATCTCACCTTGTTCTACAAGAAAAGTCCTACATATCAACTTAGTGGATATTGTCACAACATTTCAGCCATCAACCTAGCCAAAAACCATATCCTTCATTCTAGAGCCAATCAATAGAGATCAAACACCACTTCATCAGAGATTATGTTCAAAAAGGGACACTCAACAGCCAGTTTGTAGACACAGACCATCAATAGGCTGCCATATTCACTAAACCACTACCTAAAGATAGGTTTGACTTCATCAAGAAAAACCTAAACCTTACCCTCATCCCTGACCAATAGCCTAGTTATGTTTTATTGTAATTTATTATTATTATTATTATTATTATTTTCGTGTATTGTTTTTCAAAATAAAAAAAAAAGATGAAAAAAAAACAGAAGATGAAAAAAAAAAATTTCACAGGATCTCCTTTATTACTTCAATCCTTTTTGTGTGATGACAAATGAGGAGATGATGTATTTGATAAAGTATCTGGGGCATTAGACTTTAGGGGGAAAAATGAAATTGGAGCTTAGTCTTAGGGGGAGTCAAAGTCAAAAGAAAGAAAAAGAGTTATAAAAAATACAAAGTTTTGTCATCATCAAAAAGGGGGAGATTGTTGGAACCAAGTTGGTTCTTTCAATTAAAGTGTTGATGTTAACAAACGTATTTTATGAAAATCATATTTTGACTTAGAAGAAGTATGAAAAATCAGAGGATGACGTCACCAGAGGATACACCAGAGGATGACGTCAGCAGAAGATACCTCCAAAAGATACAACCAGAAGATACCTCCATAAGATACAAATCAGAAGCAGAAGATGTCATCAGAGGTCGACGTCACTAGAAGATAAAAATGCCACCAGAAGATACGGCTAGAAGATATCTCCAGAGGATACCAGAAGATACATCCAGAGGATATCACCAGATGATCCCATCAGAAGCAAGAATCAGAGGATATCATCAAAGGCAAACATCAGAGGATATCATCAGAGGGAAGAAATAATGACATCATCAAAGGATATTATTCTTGGCCCAGATCAGAAGGAAGCAGAGTCCAGAAGGAGACTTGGTCCAGACCAGAAGGAAGTAGTCTAGAAGGAGACTTGGTCTAGACCAGAAGGAAACATATTCTAGAAGACTTGGTCCAGACCAAAAGATAGCATAGTCCAGAACAGAAGACTTGGTCCAAATCAAAAGATCAATGGTCCAGATCAGAAGATCACAAAATCCAGAACATGGGACAGAATGGTACAGATCAGATCACATGGTCCAGATCAGCAAATCATACGGTCTAGAATTTAATTCATATTGCAGATTAGTGAAGACTTGATTAAAATTCGAAGAAGACTTGATTGAACTTTGATAGAAATTTGATCAAAGTATTAAGTAGATTTGATTGAAAAAATCATTGAAGACTTGAACGAAATTCGAATGAAATCTGAAGCTAAAAAATACAGTCTGAAATTAAGAGAAACATGATTGGTCAACAGAATTTTCAAATGAAATCTGAATCTAAAAGATATGTTTTGAAATTAAGAGAAACATGATTGGCCAACAAAATTTTCAAAGGAAATCTGAGTAGGATTTATCTCGAATTTAAGCTTGGACAATGCCCTAATTGCAGCTATAAAAGAAGGCTTCAGGCAGCAGCATTAGGCATAAAAAATACAAGAACTCAAGCATCATATTCAACATAATCCGAGAGTTCAAAAGAGAGAATCACTTGAGTGCAAAAGCAATATTTTCTAAGTGTTTCGAGAGAGAAAAACAGTGCAGCAATCAGCTTTCCAGAAGCAACTAAAGAGTGTGAAAAATAGTGTAACAATCAGCTTTCCAGAAGAAACTTTGCAAAGCTCCAAACCCTTGTAATCAAACCCGTTAGAGGTGTAGATTCCTTCTTCAATCTGGGGTTGTCAGATTGGTAGGAGAAGACTTGACTTGTAGGGTCAAGGTGTTGTTATCGTTCCTCAAAAGTCTGGGGTTGTCAGACTGTTTGGGAAGACTGACTTGGAGGGTCAGGTGTTGTAGGTAACACCCCGAGTTTAAAACACAGCACAAGTGTATTTTTTTTTTAAAAATAGATAAATAAAGAATTTTCAGAATTAATTCAAGGGAATTAAAATAAGATTTTCATCAGTTCATTTCAAAAGAGAACACCCGGCCTGTGGCCACTAAACAGTATCAGAGTGCGGAAAATACAGCGGAGAAGTCATATATTAATTCCCAAAATAAATTACATTTCCCAAAACTCAAGACCCTATACAAAAGTCTAGTCTGATCATGCACTAAGCTACAGTAGCACGGTCTGCACCGTATCCTCTATAAGTCTCGTCTTCAACCAGCTGTCCGTCCTTCTGCATTGTCCACGTAGACTCCGTACGTAAAGATCAGGGGAAACTAACGACATTTTCGTCGTTAGTGTATCCATCGGTAGGACGGGTTCGGGTAACATCTGAGGGCAAAGCCCAATTTCCACAATATAATGGCAAGGGTCACCGACCGAAATTAACAAATAATCACATAGCATATGTTTCACAGCAACAAATATATACATGGCATATCGTGTAACAATGATGGAAATAATGATGCTCATTTGAAATTCAATGACATATATGCCTTTTCAAAAACAGTAGCCAATGAATATGAAAAATATGTGGTAAGTACAACCAACACTTCAGCAATCACAATCATTAATCAGAAATTCAAATTCTATAAAGTACTCACACATATTCTATTTCCACTCATCATCATAATCCAATCGTGACCCACCGGTCAACCCCTCGATGCAATATGTATATGCTCATGTATACAATTTCTTGGAATCACCAAGTTGCAGTCACTCAACAGACCAGCACAATTTATATGTATCATAGACTTTAACGGCCCTAAAGATCCATGGTGCAATCGCTCAACAGATCAGTACCAGTGCAGTCGCTCAACAGACCAGCACGTTTCACATATTTGAATGGACCACCACGAACACGCGGCCATTTCGTTGCCCGGATAGAATGGACCACCACGAACACGCGGCCAATCTGAACCCGGATAGAATGGACCACCACGAAGACGCGGCCACTCTACAACCCATCACGGTTACTACTTTCACGTGTATTAGCCTATCACAGGCCAAATACATAGAAGTTAAATCCTCGCACGGATAGAATGGACCACCACGAACACGCGGCCATTCTGTAGCCCGAGTAGAATAGACCGTCTAATACACGTGGAACTACTCTGACCCCGGATTGAACAGACTGTCTAATACACGCGGAACTATTCTATAACCCATGGTTACTACTTAACTTCGCGGCCCATCACGGTCACCGCATTACTCTATGGCCCATCGCGGTCACCACCTGACTATGCAATGTATGAATATGCAGTGTTTTCTCTTCACTGAAAACAGTATGCAATATCAGAAAACTCAGCCTGTCCAGAATTCCCCCAAAGCATCTCAACACAAATAATTTCATAATCAACACATCAATGATTAAACATTCCAGTAATCATTAAAACTTTACTTTATCACAACATTCCATTCTTAATTATCATAAGTCTTTTCCCCAACTCTTAAAATTCACAAAACAGTGTTTAAAACTGAGTTTTCTAGAAAATACGAATTTGTATTCGAATACAGCTTCTCTGTATTCAAATACAGAAGCCAAAAATAGTGCAGAATTACACTCTGTATTCGAATACAGCCCGCTGGTATTCGAATACAGAGGCAGTCTCAGTGCACAAAACAACATCTTTCACTACATCAGTAAAGTCTCAAAAACTTCATCACCACCACTTCAAAATATCACCAAAAATTCCATTTTAATTCACCAAAACATTCCCAATATCCCCCAATCACTCAGGGTTTACAAAACACTCTTAAAAACTTGGAATTTCTGAAAACTCGAATCAGTATTCGAATACAAACCCCTTGTATTCGAATACAGAAGCATGAAAATACAATTTTAACATTCTGTATTCGAATACAACATGCCTGTAGTCGAATACAGAAGACAAAACCATAATGATCAACATCAGAACATCAGAAACAGAACCAGAATGATCAACATCAGATCATCAGAAAACATAACCAGAATGATCAACATCAGAACATCAGAAACAGAACCAGAATGATCAACATCAGAACATCAGAAACAGAACCACAATGATCAACATCAGAACATCAGAAATAGAAGCAGAATGATCAACATCAGAACATCAGAAATAGAACCAGAATGATCAACATCAAAACATCAGAAACAGAACCAAAATGATCAACATCAGAACATCAGAAACAGAACCAGAATCAGAATCATCAACACCAGAACATCAGAAACATAACCAGAATCAGAATGATTAACATCAGAACATCAGGAACAAAACAGAATGGTTCACACCAGAATCATCAGAAGCAAAACAGAATGATTCACACCAGAATCATCAGAAGCAAAACAGAATGGTTAACACCAGAATCATTAGAAGCAAAAAAGATTGGTTAACACCAGAATCATCAGAAGCAAAACAGAATGGTTCACACCAGAATCATCAGAAGCAAAAAAGAATGGTTCACACCAGAATCATCAAAAGCAAAACAGAATGGTTAACACCAGAATCATCAAAAGCAAAACAAAATGATTCACACCAGAATCATCAGAAGCAAAACAGAATGATTCACATCAGAATCATCAGAAGCAAAACAGAATGACTCACACCAAAATCATCAGAAGCAAAACACAATGATTCACACCAGAATCATCAGAAGCAAAACAGAATGATTCACACCAGAATCATCAGAAGCAAAACAGAATGGTTAACACCAGAATCATCAGAAGCAAAACAGAATGGTTAACACCAGAATCATCAAAAGCAAAACAGAATGATTCACACCAGAATCATCAGAAGCAAAAATAGGATGATTAACATCAGAATCATCAGAAGCAGAAACAGGATGATTAACATCAGAATCATCAGAAGAAGAAATAGGATGATCAACATCAAAATCATCAGAAACAGAAATAGGATGATTAACATCAGAATCATCAGAAGCAGAAACAAGATGATTAACATCAGAAGTAGAAACAGGATGATTAACATCAGAATCATCAGAAGCAGAAAAAGGATGATTAACATCAGAATCATCAGAAGCAGAAACAGGATGATTAACAACAGAATCGTCAGAAGTAGAAACAGGATGATTAACATCAGAATCATCAGAAGCAGAAACAAGATGATTAACATCAGAATCATCAGAAGCAGAAACAGGATGAATAACATCAGAATTAGCAGAAGCAGAAATAGGATGATTAACACCAGAATCATCAAAAGCAGAAATAGGATGATTAACACCAGAATCATCAGAAACAGAAGCAGAATGATCAACATTAGAACATCAGAAACAGAACCAGAATGATCAACATCAGAACATCAGAAACAGAACCAGAATGATCAACATCAGAACATCAGAAACAGAACCAGAATCAGAATCATCAACACCAGAACATCAGAAACATAACCAGAATCAGAATGATTAAAATCAGAACATCAGGAACAAAACAGAATGGTTCACAGCAGAATCATCAGAAGCAAAACAGAATGATTCACACCAGAATCATCAAAAGCAAAACAGAATGATTCACACCAGAATCATCAGAAGCAAAAGAGAATGATTCACACCAGAATCATCAGAAGCAAAACAGAATGATTCACACCAGAATCATCAGAAGCAAAACAGAATGACTCACACCAGAATCATCAGAAGCAAAACAGAATGATTCACACCATAATTATCAGAAGCAAAACAGAATGTTTCACACCAGAATCATTAGAAGCAAAACAGAATGATTCACACCAGAATCATCAGAAGCAAAACAGAATGGTTAACACCAGAATCGTCAGAAGCAAAACATAATGATTCACACCAGAATCATCAGAAGCAGAAACAGGATGATTCACACCATAATTATCAGAAGCAAAACAGAATGTTTTACACCAGAATCATCAGAAGCAAAACAGAATGATTCACACCAGAATCATCAGAAGCAAAACAGAATGGTTAACACCAGAATCGTCAGAAGCAAAACATAATGATTCACACCAGAATCATCAGAAGCAGAAACAGGATGATTAACATCAGAATCATCAGAAGCAGAAACAGGATGATTAACATCAAAATCATCAGAAGCAGAAACAAGATGATTAACATCAAAATCATCAGAAACAGAAATAGGATGATTAACATCAGAATCATCAGAAGCAGAAACAGGATGATTAACATCAAAATCATCAGAAGCAGAAACAGGATGATTAACATCAGAATAATCAGAAGCAGAAACAGGATGATTAACATCAGAATCATTAGAAGCAGAAACAAGATGATTAACATCAGAATCATCAGAAGCAGAAACAGGATGATTAACATTAGAATCATCAAAAGCAAAAACAGGATGATTAATATCAGAATCATCAGAAGCAGAAACAGGATGATTAACATCAGAATCATCAGAAGCAGAAACAGGATGATTAACATCAGAATCATCAGAAGCAGAAATATGATGATTAACACCAGAATCATCAGAAGCAGAAATAGGATGATTAACATCAGAATCATCTGAAGCAGAAAAAGGATGATTAATACAGAATCATCAGAAGCAAAAATCCTTTCTCTGTATTCGACTACAGGGGCTCCTAGTCGAATACAAGTTTGAAAACTTATGTAAAACAGAAGTTTGACAGGTTGTATTCGAATACACACATGTTGTATTCGAATACACCTTTGAAAACCAGTGAAATTTTCCTGAGACATTCAACACATTTCAAACTATTTCTTTTGAAAAATCAACACAACTCCAAAATAGTTTTATCACTCTTTGAAACCACAAAACTTAGACTTTTATATTAAACCAGATTTTCCAGAAGAAAACACTTTCATCAGTTTTAAACCCCTTTTTATTTTGAAATCATCAGCAACACCTGATTTTCATTAACAGAATAACATGCAAGCATTTCAGCTTTCTCAAACCATCTGAACATCATGCAAGCATTTCAGCTTTTTCAAACATCATAACAACATGCAAAGCATTCAGCTTTTCTCAAACATCAGGACAACATGTAAAGCATTTCAGCTTTCTCAAACATCAGAACAACATGCAAAGCATTTCAGCTTTCTCAAACATTAGAACAACATACAAGCATTTCAGCTTTCTCAAACATCAGAATAACATGCAAGCATTTCAGCTTTCTCAACATAAGCAAAACAACATGTTATATCAGCAAAAACAGCCAACATCACAAAATCATCAACACCAACAGAATGCATTTCTCATTCTTCAAAATGATATGCAAAACAGTTTTTCTTCAAAAACAGAAATGGAACAACGTGCATGTCATAACAATATGCATTTACAGCCCTAATGCAACAAGAAAGTGGAAGGTGCCCTTACCCTTGTTGCGTGTTCTGCTACTTCTCTCGTTTCTGCTGTCGTTCCCGTTTTAGCGCCAAAACCGGTGAAACTGCAGCCTGCGTTTGCTGCTACGAAACTGGGTTCTTTAGCTCAGTAATGGTATGGGGAATAACTTTTGTACTGGGGTTTTGGTGTTTCGGTGCTTGGATGTCTAAGTAATGGCACTTTGAGGAGTTCCCTCTTTTCTTCTTTGTAATCGTGACTGGAAATGGGGAAGGCAGAAACAGCAAACAGAATGGGAGGGAAAGGGGTACTGTTACATGTAGCACTATTACATGTAGTATGGGTAGTGAGGAAGGAGGGATGGTGTTCTGATTTCACCATCCTTCTCACTCCTATTTATAGGCTTTTGTGGTGCCACCTCACCCAAAAATAATGTTAAAATAATGCTGGAACCTTCAGCACTTAATTTGTGTTGTAATTAACCACTAATCCTCAATTAACTCCCCGATTAATTTAATTACTCGTAATTAAATTAATTAATTCTTAATCCAATAATTTTAATTCATCCTCCAAAATAAATATTTATATATATATATATTTTCAAAACATACATATATTAAATATTTTACAAATGTCTCCAAATACACTTAAAATTAATTCCATAATTTTAATTAAAAATCAAGGGTCTTACATTGTAATTCAAAGTGTTTTGAATTAGTGGATTAAAGCCTACGGAGTGAAGGGACTGGATGTAGCCAAGTTAATGGTGAACCAGGAAAAATCGATGTGTTGTTATGTTTTATTATCTGCTGCTAAGTCTGATTATTTATTCATCAAATAATTCGCATCAACGTTCAACAAAATAGCAAAAGAATTCAAGTTTGACAAACACAATTCAACCCCCCTTCTCGTGTTTGCACCTTCATGGAGCACGTTGCTCATTCAGGTAAATAATTGTGGGGTACTTGACCCATCCATATGGAACATAAGCTCATCTCAAACACATACAATAAAAATAATTCATTTTTAACAATCATCTTCATAAAATCATATTTAGAATATAATTTTTTCTTCAAATATACGATAACAACAACCATTCAAGAACACATAATAAAACAATCTTTTAATGAATACATATGCAAACAATCGTAAAAAAACGAAAATTGAACAAACCAACTAGTAAATAAATCAATATATAACATAAAATTGTATCACAGATTTAAATCTTATATATAATTATAGTTATATGTTCAAGGCATCCTTTATTATGTTATTAATAGTATAATATAATAACGTCCTTAAAATAGATAGTTCGTTTAATAGAACATCAAGTGTGACTTGATTGTGAGACCCTATTTAACATTAGAAAACTATTCTTAAAGTATCCTTTAACTAGGACAACAATAATACATCAAGACTATTATGTAAGTAGACTAATGACCAAATCTTACGGATCACGGATATGAAATATCAAGTCGCCACATAGGTATAAATATTGGGTGTAATATTTATACTAGATTGACCCGCCATGAGAATTCTATATAATTATTGTGTAAGTGTCATTAACTATTCTCATGCGACCATAATGAGTAGTCCTTTGACTGGAAGTCACTACGATCCCTACATGGAGAGTTGTAGGCTTTAAGGACGTCAAACATTGTTTGTAACAGGACAATCATAAAGGTGGTTATTGGGCCTACAATAAACCATGTGAAGGTGTGTGAGTTATGTAGATATGATCCGTTCCTCCTACATAACAAGAGTTATGCCTTGGACCACTTGATAGATGGAGACCGTGGATATACATGGCCATGCTAAAATGGATCAATATGTGATATTGGGTCCATTAGTTTATGCATCTACTCTAGAATCGAGAAATAAAGAATTGAACATTCCGCTGATGACACAAATTGTGACTTGCATTCAATTAGATATTTGGACGAAGGGACAATTACTGCACAATAAATAGTGGTAACGGTAATGTTTAAATCGTATCACCAATTTTCTCATGATTTGGGTAGCAATGATACATTGCTAGATGCCAATCATTTTTATAATATTTTATATTGTTACCATTTTAGAGAGAACCTATAAAGGTCACATGCATAGAGTATTGATAGCGGAACAAATGATTAAATTAAATAAGATTTGATTTAATTAGATGTTGATTGTATTAAATATGAATTAATACATTAACATATTTATAATTTATCTAATTGAACATGATTTGATTAAATAAATGAGGAATGACAATTAATTTAATTAAATATGATTTAGTTTAATTAATAATTTGTATTTAATTAAAATAGTTTAATTAAATATAATTTTTTAGGACTTATTTTAGCTTTGGCCCATAATAGGAGTCTTAGGGTTTTAGTGGCTCATTCTTTATAAATAGAAGAAAAACGCACTTCCCCAGGAATCCCGATTTCCATTTCCCTCATAGAATGGCTAACACCACGTTCCGTTTTGTGCTTGCATGGACTATGTAGAGACGCCAATATTTTTTGCGTTGGTGATCAAAGTTAAAACATAATTCAAGAGAGATGCTCTGTGTTGGTGATATGTGTCCTTAATGCGGTAAGAGGTAAACACATGAACTCTATTAGTGAAATTTTATGCTTACGTGATCCTTGGCTTAAAGGATATTTTGTTCATGAAAATGATTTTAAAAGAGTTATTAAAGTCTATTTAATGATTCCCCAACAGATTGGTCATGATATCATTACTACGATTGTGGGTATGTTACAAGGAAAAATGGTTCATTGAAAATCTAATTCACAATCTAATTCGAAAAAAATTATCAAGCAGATGACTAAAACTAATTTGCAATATCATCAACATGTCCAATCTTTTCTTCAAGCCATTGAAGCCCAACTTGAACAGCTAGCCTCTACCATCCATCAAATTTAGGCCAACAAAATGTTGCATGATGATGTGCAATCTATTCAATATTGGAGGAACTAAGCAACAAAAATTTAAGTGAATGCATGAAAGAGATTCTTTGGAATTTGATCAAGATGAATTATATACTACACTTCAAGTACATAAACCGCTTGAAATTTTTCCTTCTGAATGTGGTGTTTGTGATATTTTTCGTGAGATTAATGCATCCATTTTAGGTGAAGATATTTTGATGCCTCCTGCCACTGGTGCCAAAATTCAAGCAAATTCATTTGCCGCTAAATTTGAAATTCAGAAGGTGAAATTTAACCATGAGCAACCATTGTCCATTGCAGAAAAATTGCTGGTGGAGTCTCTGATTAAACCTCATATTATGCAATTTCCTTTTAAATATACCATTAGCTCACCTCTTCCACCCAATTTATCTGGCTCACAAGCTAAATGTTAATTTTCTGTTTTTCTTGTTCTCATTATAGGTCTATCATATGTGAAAGCTATGCCTCTCAAGTCACCAGATTTTTTAACAAATATCCAAACTCACTTACTATTTGTTTTTTCTTCTTCCTATTTCATGTGTTCGTAGTACGGAAAGGCCTTTATCAAAACCACCAGATATAGCTTTATGATGGAGTCTTTCTTTCCTTACTCTTATTTTATATACTTTCATTTTAATTGCGTTTTGTTTTGAAAAAATAATTTGTTTGTGTTGCATGCTTTTTATTTGCTTTTTGAATAACTTCTTGGTTTGCATAAGAGCCGAGTGATTTAACTATTCTAAGTGCTATTGTTTATATATTTTTGACAAGATATGGGTAGCATCCTTGCATTCTTGGTATAATATGTTGGTTTTGAACACTAAATTGTGCATAATATAGGATAGGTCATTACCCTTGGTGAGATTTGAGCCTTATAAATGATGGAACACACTTTTCCATTCTCTTTCTTTCTTGTGTGATTTCACTCATGATTGTTAGTTACTCTAGAGCTTGACTTTCCCATTTTGTTCACATGCATGTATTGAAATGAACTAGGCATTTGTTTTCTTATTAGGCTACTCGCCAAATAAGTCTACCTTGAAATTATCCCTTTATTAAGCCCCTTTGAGCCTATTTATCTCATTGTTTGTTATATAGCTCATTACAAGCCTAAAAGTGAAAAATAATCATTTGACCCAATCTTAGGGGATAAAGGAGCTTTACTTACTTTGGAAGGATTCTCTATATTATGGTCTGAGAAAACTGTGGGGAGTGCTCAACTTGTGGTTGTTCAACAATGAATTGACCTATCTCTTTAGGTTTTTTACATATTTATGTTGTTAAGAAAAGAAGAAGAGTTCTTTGTCTATATGGACTAATGATGTACAAGGTGAGAATGAAGGTCAATGAAATTTTGTTGATTTACCCCTTATCTTCTTTACAGTTATCTTCCTATTATTGCTCTTTTGTTGAGTCCTATTTGATTTTAAGCTTTAGTTTCCCTAGGATTATTCCACCTTTACCATGGGCCCGTTACAACCCTAATAAAGTCCTTTTGATCTTTATGTGCATGTGTTTCTTTGAGAATAAACACTATCCTAAACACTTGAGAGTTTGAGCGAATTTTATATTCAGTGAGGATTCTATCACTTATGATTCATTCTTTGGTTAATCTTGCTTTGAATGAGATAAGATGTTCTCCATGATTGTCACAATCCTTGAAGCCTAGGATGATAATTTTTCTTACCACTTGACATTCCTAAGGTTCATTGAAGTTGCTTTGTTTATTTTCTTTTTAATTTGTCTTTGTTTTCTTAACCACGAGTTTTGCTCATAGTGCAAAAGCTTAAGGGTGCGAGAATTTGATCAATACATTTTGATACACTTTTTATAGCTTGTACTTCGTGGTTTTCAATGTTTATTTTGTCTAATAGTTACTTTTGACCATGTTTACCATCTTTATGTCATAAATTGGCTTTAGTAACACTACACCAACACATGGATTTTATAGTGCACATTTAATAACGCTTGTGAAGTAAAAGCGCTATTGTAATATATTTTAAAAATACACAGAGTCTTAGACAACACTTTTTTGAAAAGCACTATTGTATGTGCATGCCTTTTAAAGCACTTTTTCGAAAAGCGCTGTCATAGGTACTAATACTTATATAATAACAAAGCCTTTGACAACGATTTTTATAAAAGCGCTGTCATAGGTATAATAACAATGTCATTTAAAGCACTTTTACTTTAAGCGTTGTGATAGGGTCATAATCATTTAAAAGCGTTTTATAAAAAATGTTGTTAAGCCCATAGGGTCTAGACCAATGAAATTCTTTTTTCTTCTTTTAAAACTAGGGTTTTATTAATTTTTTTTAAAGAAGCTTTTTGTTAGTTTTTTTTTATATAACCTTTATATGTTTAGAAAAAAAGGAGAGAAACTTTCTTAGTAACACTCATACTAAAACGTTCTTCAAAATACCTTGCTTCAGAATATCCTATTTCAAACTATCCCCTTCAACCTTTGTCTCTTAAAATCCATTTGAACCTTAAATGAAAAAACCACCATCATCCATGACACATATTGAACTCTCCGGCCTCGGCTTCGACGTGCGCTGAACTCTCTGACCTCTCAAATTCGACGTCGTTCTCTCTCTCTCGCTTGCTCTCTGTCTCTCACTCTCTTTCTCTCTATTTTGTTCATTTTTTATGGTTATTTGTTGTGTAAAGAAAGGAAGAAATGGTTGATTCATTTTTGTGCTCACTCTGTTTTCTTTTTGCAAATTTGACTGGAACCCTAAAATTTCAAATCCAAATTCTCAAGGGCATTCTACATCATAGGTAAGAACTTGATTCGCCATCGTGAAATTCTCCTTCTTCATGGTGGTGTGTTATTTTTCCATTTACTTTTCATTAAATGATTATAAAAACTAAAAACCCCAATTTTATTTTGAAACCCTAACTCTTCCTCTGTGAAAAATCTGAAAATCAGCTTTTCTATGAAAGGTTAACTACATAGTTGTTTTACTTCATCATTTAATCTAGTTTATGTTCTTTAACTTTAAAGTACCAATTTTTATTTATAACATTAACTCATTTTCTTCATAAATTTGAGATTGGTTTCCTTATTGTTAATTTTTGGTTGATTAGAAATGTATAATTTGATATTAGATCTGATTTTTTACTATCTATTTATGTCTCTCTTATATCCTCTTCCACTTTTGTAAATCTACTATGCTATTAGCTTTGGTGTTTCGTTATGAAAATGTTTGGTAAACAATGATAAATAAAATGAACTTGAAATGAATACTAAATGGAAACAATTCTGACCTTTTACTAGCATAGAAAAGAATCTGAAACTGGTTTAAAATTGTAGGCATAAAATTCTAGTGATGATTGTTCACACTCTCCTTTGTTAGTTTTGCATTCCTACTTCTTGGGTATGCTTCAAAATTATCTTTTAGACTGTCTCATATGAGTTTAATTGAGTGCTCTAGCAATTTGCATGTCAAAATAAAACATATGTATTAAAAATACAAGATTAATGAAAAATCAATTCCTAGACACATACATATAGAGATTAGAAATAGAGTAATTGTTGCTTCTTTGTTTCTAATGATGGTATTTTTGTGTGTGTAGATGAAGGTATGCAGAATGATGAAGTTCTTTTGTTGTGGCAGGTCAAGCCTCTTGTACGCGTCTCTCAGGTGATACTGCTTAGTGCTAACTTCATTTCATTGATACTACTTAGTGCTAACTTCATTTCATTGATACTGCTTTTAGTTTGTGTTGCTTATTATTTTTGCCCTTTGAGTTAATACTATGTCACTTTGTAAAAAACAAATTATGTTTATGGAGCTTTAAGTTGTTTGTGAGTTTTTCATTTCCAGTTTCTATTTTGTGACAAAATAGGGGGAGGTAGGATAGGGGTTGGCTTCTGTTTTTTTAGTTTTGTTGTTCACTTGTTTATGATCTATTTCCTATCATTTCTCTTTGATTTTTTAGGGTTCAAATTTATTCTGATTCATATTTCTCATTTGGACTCTGGTGCGTTACTTCTTATATCATTAGTTGCATATTACTCTTTGGTAACACAAATGTAAAAATCTCTTATTAGTATTATTTTATAATTATTGTTGTAAGTTGTAACCTGATTGTATTTTCTCTCATGTTGATTTTGGGACTTCTTGATCAAACAAAAATCCATGCTTCCTGGCAAAGTGCTTTTGATGTTTCCTTTTTTCCCCATGGAGGAGAAATTATCCTACTCTAGCACAAAAAAGGTATACTACTGTGAATTTGTTGAATATGAGATTTCATTGTGTGGAATTTGTATTATAGTTTACTAGCAAAATGCCATATATCAAAGAGGTTGAGAAATTTTGTTTATCTATTATTTGTATCATCATCACAAGATGTCTTGAAATCAACACGAGTTTATCTAGAGAAAGAGTTGATGATTGATGATGTTCTACGAATTGATGCCTTCTTACGGTCTTTGTTTTTGAGGATTTAAGTCCTCTATTTGATATTTTAGAGTGATATTTAATTTAATTGTTTTCATAGAGATATGGCTAAATTAATCATCATAAGGCTTGGACAACCTTCGCCTTAAGCTTGTTTTTGACATTGATTCAGACATAGTCCAAGTTCTAATACTGTGCATACTAAATCTCTCCTTTTCAATGTTGTTTTGCTTTATTACACACAAGTTTGATAGTATATTGTGCTTTTGAAAAAAGATCATGAGGAAATATCATTATAATTTATATAGCCAAAGTAAGATATTAATTCTTCATATTGTTCATTATTGCAGTGGATGCCATTTGTGGAATACGCAACTCAGCCATTCATCAAAAAGAGTGATATTTTGAAGTACATGAACGATATTTGTTTGGCTAAGATTGACGGGGGATATTATGGATATGCTCATATATCTACATCATCAAACTTCTTCGAGAAGTAGTATTATTTGTACTTGAATGCTGGAGATTTGAAAAGGCCTAATTCTTGAAAAACATCATCAAAAGGTTAAACAACTAGATAGGATATTCAATCTTGGTTACATTGTAATGTTTGATTCATAGAGTGAACAATGCTGGTTTTCATAAGTTAAATTAAATTGATTTACCATAAGTACAAGCTTTATCATTTGAAAAATTATGAAGCATAGGTACTTCTAAAATGGGGAAGTATCAGTACCAGGTACTTATGCGGCTCTGATTACTTGTATTGTACTCATTAGTACACTGGTTTCATAGCATATTTTACTAATAGTAATTTTTCTTTTGTTGATGTCATTCCCAACCTTTCATGCGTGAGTTTTATACTGGTTCACCGTTAACGAGGCTACATCCAGTCCCTTCACATTGAAGGATTTCACTAATTCAAAACCTTGAATTACAACAGTTCCACTGACCCTCCAAGCAGTCTTCTCAAACAGACTAACAATCCTAGACTTTTGAGGAATGCAGCCCCTTGACTTCCTAAGTCAAGTCTTCTCCTACCAATCTGACAAATCCAGATTGTAGAAGGAGCTACAACGCCTTGAATCTAATTGCCAAGTAATCTGCTACCCCTTCTAACTCCCTCATATTGTAGACTCTACTTCAACAACTTAGATCTAACACAAGGGAAAGAAAATAACACGAGTGCTTGCTTCTGGAAAGTTGGAACTCACAATTAACCTCACTGAAAACTTGAGTGTTTACTTTGGAAGTGTATGACTCTTTTGTGATTTTCGATGCTAAGTATTCTGCCTTGAGCATCCTTTTATAGATGCGAATTAGGGCCTATTCTAAGCTTAATTTCGAGCTGTATCTTGCTGCATTCTCTTGCAAAAATATCTTGACCAATTGGGCTTCACTTAAATAAAAAAAATATCTTTTTTAAGCTTCAGATTTGCTTTCAAAAATAACTGGCCAATCATTTAGTTTCTTCCCGCCAATAGCTTATGAATTCCACAATACTTCACTTTATTTTTATAACAAATCCTCTTAATACTTTGATCAAATTTAATTATATCTCCACCATTAATCCTTATGATTAAATCTGGACCGTTTGATCTTCTGCGCTAGTCCACATCTGGACCTTACTAAGTGATATGCTGTGATCCTCTGATTTCGGCCGACCTTGGACCACACTTTCTGATCTTCTGATCTCGGTCAACCTGGTCTAGCAAACTGATCTGCTGTGATCCTCTGATCTCGGCCAATGCTGGACCACACATTCTGACCTTCTGATTTCGGCCAACACTGGGCCATGGTTTGATCTTCTGATCTCGGCCAACACTGGTCCATATACTTAAATCTGGACCATTGATATGAATATCTTCCCTCTGATCTAGACCAATTCTGGACTTGGTCTGGATTAAATTGAAATTAAATCTGGACAAATAATATTTCACTCTGGACATTTTACCTTCTGTTTTGAATCAGTTCTGGATCAAATCTGGAGATCATTTCTTCTGGTCTGGACTTAGTTTCATACCCTGAACCATGCTATCTTCTGGTCTGGGTCCAATCTGGACTGATTCTCTTGTTCTGGACCCATTAACTTATCCTCTAATTAAGTCTGGATCAAGTCTGGGCTGTTTATCATTTCACTGCCAGGCCATCTTTTGGTCAGAATAACTTCTAGACTAAGTCTGACAAATGATTCCTTCTGGTCTGGATCAAGTCTCCCTCTGGTAGGCTTGCTTTTGGTCTGGTCCAGGTTTCCTTCTGATATGGGCCAGCAAAGATATCTTCTGGTGATGTTTTGACATCCTGGAGTATCTTTTGGTACCTTCAGGATTCAATCTCTGGAACCTTTTAATTTTCTGCTTTTGATTACTTCAGCTTCTGGTGGCATTTAATAATTCAAGGTACAAAATAAGATTACATTGAGTGCTTTTGTAAACATCAAAATCCTAAGACTTAGAACCAACTTGGTTCCAACAATCTCCCCCTTTTTGATGATGAGAAAACCTTAACTTATGTTGCTAGCTTGTAACTCGAAGTACTTGAAATACTCCCCCTTAGACCAATCTCTCCCCCTAAGTCTGATACTGACTTTTTCTTCTCCTTTTCAACTCCTTCTTGATCACTCTTTCTTTTCTTCTCTTCTCCTCTCCTTTTCAACTCATTCTCTATTCATCTCTTTCTGATTTATTTTTCTCTCTCCCTGTTTCTTCTCCTTTTCAACTTCTTTTCTTTTCACTCTTTCTTTTTCTCTCTCCCTGTTTCTTCTCCTTTTCAACTCTTTCTCTTTTCATCTCTTTCTTTTCCGCTCCTCCTTTCTTTTTAACTCTCCTTTTCTACTTATTTCTCCTTTTTCTCTCTCTCCCCCTTTTTGTCATCAGCCAAAAAGAGGTCCTACTATTTTTGTATTTTTTGTTTTTCTCTTTACAAATTACAGAAAGTAAAAACAGAAAAATAAAAGACATAAAATAAAATTACACAAAAATTAAAACTCCTAAGATGACTACTTGAGCTAGTCAGATATGGAGGTAATGCTGAGCTACTTCTTGATGAACTCGAACCTATCTTCAGGTAGTGCTTTGGAGAAGATGTCATCCCATTGATGATCAGTGTCCATAAACTGGATGCTTAAAGTCCCTTTTTGAACATGGTCCCTAATGAAATGGTGTTTTATTTCAATGTGTTTGGCTCTAGAGTGTAAGATCGGGTTCTTGGTCAGGTTTATGGCTGAAGTGTTATCACAAAACAAAGGGATATAGGTTTCAAAGATGTTGTAATCTTCAAGTTGATGTTTCATCCAGAGTAACTGTGAACTGCATCCTGCTGCTGATATATACTCAGCTTCAGTTGTTGACATGGCAATGGTGCTTTGTCTTTTGCTTGACCAAGAGATCAAATTATAACCTAAGAAAGTGCAATTGCCACTTGTACTTTTCCTTTCCAGCTTGTCTCTAGCATAGTCGGAATCACAAAAACCTTTTAGTTTGTAGGTGGGGTTTTTCTTGTATAACATGGTAAGGTTGGTGGTTCCTTTAAGGTATCTCAGAATTCATTTGACAGCAGTTAAATGGGATTCCCTAAGGTCAGCTTGAAAACGGGCACAGACACAAACACAAAACAGAATGTCAGGTCTAGAAGCAGTTAAATAAAAAAGGGATCCAATCATACCTCTGTACGTTTCCTAGTCTACCCTTTGGCTGGTTTCATCTTTCTCAAGTGAGTAGGTTGGGTGCCTGGGGGTGGCCATAGGCTTACAGTCACTCATGTTGAACTTTTTGAGAAGTTCTTTAGTATATTTAGATTGGTGAATGAGTATACCTGATTTACCTTGGTGAATCTGAATTCCCAAGAAGAACTTAAGTTCTCCCATCATGCTCATTTGGAACTTTTTCTGCATTAGGTCAGAAAACTCTTTGCACAAAGTGCCATTAGTGGATCCAAATATGATATCATCAACATAAACTTGAATAATCAAAATTCATTTTTAATGGATTTCCTAAATAGAGTATTATCAATCTGGCCTCTATTAAATTCATTCTTAAGCAGAAAGTTACTAAGTCTGTCATACCATGCCCTTGGTGCTTGTTTTAAACCATATAAGGATTTTTTAAGTTTAAAAACATGGTCTGGAAAATCAGAATTTTCAAATCTAGGGGGCTGTTTGACATAGACTTCCTCACTTTTGTAGCCATTTAAGAATGCACTTTTAACATCCATTTGATACAGCATTATATCATGATTAGCATCAAATGATAAGAGAATTCTAATTGCTTATAATCTGGCCACTGGAGCAAAAGTCTCAGTGTAATCTATACCTTCCTGTTGACTGTATCCTTGAGCTACTAATCTGGCTTTGTTCCTTACCACTTCACCTTTTTCATTGAGTTTATTCCTGAACACCCACTTGGTTCCAATAATGTTTTTGTTTGGTCTGGGTACTAGATCCCAAACATCATTCCTTTGGAATTCATTCAGCTCTTCTTGCATTGCAAGTATCCAACCTTCGTCAGCCAAAGCCTCATCAACATTGCTTGGTTCAATTGTTGAGAGTAAACCAAACAGACTGGTTTCTCTTCTTGATGATCTGGTCTTTAAAGGTTCTGCTGCACTGCCAATAATGAGAGATTCTGGATGTGAAGAGTTGTACTTCCATCCATTCTTTCCCTCTGACTTGTCTTCAGAGTCAACATGTTCTTCTTCATCTTGATCTTTCTCAAATTCTGCTACTGGTCCAGCTTCTGGTTCCTGTGCCTCTAGTTCACCTGCAATTTCCTCATTTTGCTTTGACTTTTTAGAGTCAAGCTGTTTATCATCAAACTTAATGTGGATTGATTCTTCCACAGTGTTAGTTTCTTTGTTAAACACTCTATAAGCTTTTGATCTCTCAGAGTAGCCAATAAAGATATACTTTTGAGATCTAAAATCAAACTTAGCTAGGTTATCTTTAGTGTTCAACTTAAAACAGATGCAGCCAAATTGGTTAAAGTAGGAAAGATTGGGTTTCTTACCTTTCCACAGTTCATAGGGAGTTTTATTTAAGATGGACCTGATGTAGACTCTATTCTGAATGTAGCAAGCTATGTTGACAGCTTCTGCCCAAAGGTAGGTGGCAACCTTCATATCATTCAGCATGGTTCTGGCCATCTCATGCAGTGATCTGTTCTTCCTTTCTACCACTCCATTCTGTTGAGGTATTCTGGGGGATGAGAAGTTGTGAGAGATGCCATTCTCATCACAGAATTATTCAAAGTACTTGTTCTCGAATTCACCTCCATGATCACTTCTGATGGTTATGATCTTAATACCCTGTTCATTCATAACTTGCTTACAAAAAGAAATAAATACTCTGTGAGATTCATCTTTGTTCTTTAAATTTTTTACCCAAGTCCACCTTGAGTAATCATCAACAATTACAAAACCATATTTCTTACCACCGAGAGAAGCTGTTTGAACAGGACCAAACAGATCTAAGTGAAGCAGGTCAAGCGTTTGAGAGGTAGAAACACATTTTTTAGTTTTAAAAGAGCTTTTAGTTTGTTTACCTCTTTTACATGCTTCACACAGAATCTCAGTTTTGGAAGATACCTTGGGAAGCCCTCTTACCAGTTGGAGTTTGCTCAACTCGGATATAAGCCTAGGGTTTCCATGCCCTAACCTGTTGTGCCAAATCAGATTCTGCTCACTCAAAGACAATAAGCATTTAACCTGTTGCTTTGCAAGACTGAACATATCAATTTTATAAACATTATCCTTCCTAGTGCCAGTAAATAAAACCGACCCATCAAGTTGACTAACAGTTTTGCAAGTTTTTTTTATTAAAGATAACATCATAATTGCAATCACTTAATTGACATATGCTCAGAAGATTGTGTTTTAGCCCTTTAACAAACATAACATTTTTAATAGAAAGGGAAGAAGAAGTGTTACCAACAGTTCCTGTACCACCTGGCCTTTATGATTTCCTCCAAAAGAAACTTTGCCTCCATTCTTCATAGTCAGATCCAGAAACATAGATTTGTCTCCTGTCATGTGCCTGGAGCAGCCACTGTCAAGATACCAAGTTTTGTGTTGCTGATCAGACCTTGCCTTTTCTCTGTCAGAATCAGAGTCAGAGTCAGACTCAGATTCAGACTTAGCTTATGTTCCAGCCATTAGAGCCAGTTCTTCTTCTGGCCTGTTTGAGCAGTTTCCTTGATTATGTTGATAAACCATGTTCCTTTGATGATTTTGGAACATGTTTTGATTCTGGTAATTTTGGTGAATCCTGTGTTTCTGATAACCTTGATGATTCTGATGATTCTGGTGATTTGGGTGAATCTGATGGTTCTGATGAATTTGGTAATTCTTGTCTTAATTCTGGTTCTGGTTCCAGTGTTGATTTTGATTCTTGTTCCAGTATTGGTTCTGGTTCCAGTGTTGGTTCTAGTTCTAGTTTATGTACTTCTGATACTGGTTCCAGTTCTGGTTCTGATTCTGATTCCGGTTGAGTTGACCAGACCTTTTTCCATCAGACTCAGATTGCCTTTGTCTTGTTGTAAAAGGAACATAAACCTTCTTTTGCTTGTGCATTGCCAACATCCATTGTCTAGGCATAATTGTTGGTGTCTCCTTTTGGTAGCTCAAAATATCTGCAACATAGACAATTTGATATTTTGGTACCCAGAACTGATTGGGTCCAGGTTTGTTAGTCTTAACAACTCTCTGATCTTGTTCAGATTTTACAATTGGACAAGATAGTTCAGAGTGACCTTTCTTAGCACAAACAATGCATAAAACATCAGAATTAACAGCTTTACTTTCAGCAATCGTTTCTGTAAAACCAAGACCTCTCTTTCCAGTGTTACTGTTTCCATAACTCATAGATGCATATTTACTTCTTTCCATTCCATTGGAAATAAAGTTTTGAAAAAATTGCTCATGCATATCAGATTCACAAACAGTTTTGGAAGTGGAACAAATATTACTTTTGAGAGTTTGGTTTTCAGATTTGAGTCTTGCAACTTCAGTTTTAAAATCCTTGTTTTCAATTGCATACTCAGAATTTCGATTCTTTAAAACTTGGACTTATTTGGTTAGATTTTTCTTATCTTCCTTAAGAGTTTTCAGTTTTAAAGACATCTTATTATTTGCATTTAAAAAGTCTTTTAAAGTCTCAATTAATTCAGATCTAGTGTGATCAGAAAATACCTCATCGTCTTCATCTTCTGAATCTATTCCAGAGCCTGAGCTGTATTCAGAACTTGAATTTTTATGAGCCATCAGAGCCAGAATTGCTCCCTCTGATGTGCTTCCAGACTTGCTTGAATGATTGCTTCGATCATTCTTCCTTCTGCCTGCTTTCCTTCCTGAATTCTTGCCTTTGTGAAGTCCAGAGGCATGCCTGATGTGTGCCATCATTGCTGTTTCTGCCTCTTCTTCATCAAACGATTCTTCCTCTGATTCTGATGCATCCCAGGCTGCCATCAGACCCTTCTTTCTGAATCTGGAATTCTTCTTGTGCTGTTTTCCTTTTTCCAGATTTTGGACATTCTGACTTGATATGTCCAGGTTCATTGCATCCATAACAAACAATACTCTTTTTGTCAGATTCTTCCTTTCCTTTGTTGTTATGTTTCTTCTTGAAGCTTCTTCTTTTCCTGTTTTCCTAGATCTTAACCATCTTTTTGGTTAAGTAAGCCATATCATCACAGTCACTGTCACTATCCTCTGATTCTGATGATGCCCTTACAGCTTTCTTCTGTTTCGACTTCAAGGCCAGATTCTTCTTCTTCTTTGGTTCATCTGCTTCTAGTTCTAATTCATGAGACCTGAGTGAGATGATTAGATCTTCAAGTTTTAAGTTGTTCAGATCTTTGGCTTGCTGAAGTGCAGTAACTATTGGTCTCCACTTGGTTGGTAAGCTTCTTAGAATCGTCTTGACATGATCTGCTGTTGTGTAGCTTTTCTTTAAGACCTTCATTCCAGATATCAGAGTCTGGAATCTGTAGAATATTCCATCAATGTTTTCATCATCTTCCATCTTGAACATCTCATACTGTTTGACCAGTATGTTAGCCCTTGCTTCTTGAACCTGCTGGCTTCCTTCATAGGTCAGAACCAGACTGTTGAATATGCTCTTTGCTATTTCTTTATTTGTGCATCTGTCAAATTCCTTGAATGTGATGGCGCTGATCATGATGTTTCTGGACTTGTGATGAACAGGTTTGAACTGGTTTCATATCATCCATGTCCAGTTCTTTAGTTGGATCTTCTGGAACAGTAGGTGCAGTGTATCCTTTGACTACCATCTTCCATAATTCAGGATCTTGAGATATGAAGAAACTTCTCATTCTGTCCTTCCAATACTCAAACCTTTCTCCATCAAACAGTGGTGGTCTGTTGATGTTGCCTCCCAAATCATCTCTGGATTCTGCCATGTTGAACCCCTTGGACCTTTCCTCAAACACTGTTAAGTGGTCAGCCTTAAAACCGAGCTCTGATGCCAATTGAAGGTGCAAACACGAGAACGGGGAGTTGAACTGTGTTTGACTAACTTGAATATTTTTTCTTCTGTTTTTGCAGTTTTAAAACAAAACTTGATGTATGAATAAAACAGAGTTAGGAGGGGATATAAAGTAAAAATAAAAACACAGAATTTTATACTAGTTCACCGTTAACGAGGCTACGTCCAGTCCCTTCACCTTGAAGGATTCCACTGACCCTCCAAGTCAGTCTTCTCAAACAGTCTAATAATCCTAGACTTTTGAGGAATGCAGCACCTTGACTTCTTAAGTCAAGTCTTCTCCTACCAATCTGACAACCCCAGATTGTAGAAGGAACTACAACGCCTTGAATCTAATTGCCAAGTAATCTGCTACCCCTTCTGACTCCCTCAGATTCTAGACTCTACTTCAACAACTTAGATCTAACACAAGGGAAAGAAAATAACAAGAGTGCTTGCTTCTGGAAAGCTGGAACTCACAACTAACCTCACTGAAAAGTTGAGTGTTTGCTTTGGAAGTGTATGACTCTTTTGTGATTTTCGATGCTAAGTATTCTGCCTTGAGCCTCCTTTTATAGATGCGAATTAGGGCATCTTCCAAGCTTAATTTCGAGCTGTATCTTGCTGGATTGTCTTGCAAAAATATCTTGACCAATCGTGCTTCACTTAAATAAAAAACATATCCTTTTTAAGCTTCAGATTTGCTTTCAAAAATAATTGGCCAATCATGTCTTTAGTTTCTTCTCGCCAATAGCTTCTGATTTCCACAATACTTCACTTTATTTTTGTAACAAATCCTTTTAATACTTTGATCAAATTTAATTAAATCTCCACCATTAATCCTTATGATTAAATCTGGACCGTTTGATCTTCTGCGCTAGTCCACATCTGGACCTTACTAAGTGATCTGCTGTGATCCTCTGATTTCGGCCAACCCTGGACCACACTTTCTGATCTTCTGATCTCGGCCAACCCTGGACCACAGTTTATGATCTTCTGATGTTGGCAATGCACAAGCAGAAGAAGGTTTATGTTCCAACAGCTACCAAACAGAAGCAAATTGACTCTGGTAGAAGAAGAATTGGTCAACACAATACCTATCAGAACCAGAATCATAGGAGGAACAGGAAATATCAAAGAAATCACACACATAACACGAATCAGAACAGGAACTGGAACCAGAATCATAATTGGAACCAGTATCAGAGGTACAAAAACTAGAACCAGAACCAACGCTGGAACCAAAATCAGAACAGGAACTGGAACCAGAACCAATACTGGAACCAGAATCAGTACCAGAACTAGAACCAAAACCAGTATAAGTATCAGAATCAGAGGTTCAGCCACAAACAATAGAATCACAAACATCAGCTTCAGTATTACCAGAAGTAGCAGAATTACCAGAATCACCATAAGTTCTAGAATCACCAGAGGAACATGGTGTATCAGCCAAAGCAGAAAGAGAAGAATCAGAATCAGGAGAGTTCTTCAAACACTCCAGTGAAATTCATCAAGACCACAAACCAGGGAGGGAATTCAAAGCTCTTCATCCAAACCATCTACTCACAAAGCGTACAGATTCAGAATCTGAAAATCAAAAACAAGAGGATTTTCAAAGCAAGATAAAGATAATGGAGCAGAAGCAGAAGCAGAAGCAGAAGCAGAAGAAACAGAAGCACCTGGAAAGCTAGAGGATACAAGCAAGTCAGCAACACATGAAAAATCTTCAAAAGATAAATCTGATTAAGTCAAAAATAGCCAAGATAAGTCAGAAGAGAAATCTGGATATTTACCAGAATCAGAAGCTGTTACAGATTTACCAGAACCATAAGTTGATTTATCAGAAGCTGTTACAGATCTTCCAGAACCAGAAGATGATGCAGACCAACCAATGTTGATGAAGCTCTGGTAGAGGAAGGTTGGATACTTGCAATGCAAGAAGAGCTGAATGAATTTCAAAGGAATGATGTTTGGGATCTGGTATCCAGACAAAACAAAAACATTATTAGAACCAAGTGGGTGTTCAGGAATAAACTCAATGAAAAAGGTGAAGTGGTAAGGAACAAAGCCAGACTTGTAGCTCAAGGATACAGTCAACAGGAAGGTATCGATTACACTGAGACGTTTGCTCCAGTGGCCAGGTTAGAAGCAATTAGAATTCTTTTATCATTTGCTGCTAATCATGATATAATTATGTATCAAATAGATGTTAAAAGTGCATTCTTAAATGGCTATATAAGTGAGGAAGTCTATGTCAAACAGCCCCTTGGATTTGAAAATTCTGATATTCCAGACCATGTTTTTAAACTTAAAAAATATTTATATGGTTTAAAACAAGCACCAAGGGTATGGTATGACAGACTTAGTAACTTTCTGCTTAAGAAGGAATTTGATAGAGGCCAGATTGATAATATTCTATTTAGGAAATTCATTAAAAATGATATTTTGATTATTCAAGTTTATGTTGATGATATCATCTTGGGATATACTAATGGCACTTTACGCAAGGAGTTTTCTGACCTAATGCAGAAAAAGTTCCAAATGAGCATGATGGGAGAACTTAAGTTCTTCTTGGGAATTCAGATCCACCAAGGTAAATCAGGTATACTCATTCACCAATCTAAATACACTAAAGAACTTCTCAAAAAGTTCAAGATGAGTGACTGTAAGCCTATGGCCACCCCCATGCACTCAACCTGCTCACTTGAGAAAGATGAAACCAACCAAAAGGTAGACCAGAAAACATACAGAGGTATGATTGGATCCCTTCGTTATTTAACTGCTTCTAGACCTGACATTTTGTTTATTGTTTCTGTCTGTGCTCGTTTTCAAGCTGACTCTAGGGAATCCCATTTAACTACTGTCAAACGAATTTTGAGATACCTTAAAGGAACCACAACCCTTACATTGTTATACAAGAAAACCCCCACCTACAAACTAAGAGGTTTTTGTGATTCTGACTATGCTGGAGACAAGCTGGAAAGGAAAAGTACAAGTGGCAACTGCACTTTCTTAGGTGATAATTTGATCTCTTTGTCAAGCAAAAGACAAAGCACCATTGCCATGTCAACAGCTGAAGCTGAGTATATATCAGCAGCATGATGCAGCTCCTAGTTAATTTGGATGAAACATCAACTTGAAGATTACAACATCTTTGAAACCAATATCCCTTTGTTCAAAAACGGACTTTAAGTAGAACTTTTTTTTTGGTTGATGACAAAAAGGGGGAGAGAGAGAAAAATGAGAAATAAGTAGAAAACGAGAGATAAAAAGAAAGGAGCAGCGAAAAAGAAAGAGATGAAAAGAGAAGGAGTTAAAAAGGAGAAGAAACAGGGAGAGAGAAAAATAAAGAGAGAAAAAGAAAGAGTGAAAAGAGAAGGATTTGAAAAGGAGAAGAAACAGGGAGAGAGAAAAATAAATCAGAAAGAGATGAAAAGAGAAGGAGTTGAAAAGGAGAGGAGAAGAGAAGATAAGAAAGAGTGATTCAAGAAGGAGTTGAAAAGGAGAAGAAAAAGTTAGTATTAGACTTAGGGGGAGAGATTGGTCTAAGGGGGAGTATTTCAAGTACTTCGAGTTACAAGCTAGCAACATAAGTTAAGGTTTTGTCATCATCAAAAAGGGGGAGATTGTTGGAACCAAGTTGGTTCTAAGTACTTAAGATTTTGATGCTTACAAAAGCACTACATGTATACTTATTTTGTACTTTGAATTATCACATTTAATGCCACCAGAAGATGAAGTTTCTAGAGGCAAAAGATGAAGACACTAGAGGCAGAAGATGAATTACTAGAGGATAAAATCAGAATAGAGGATACACCTCCAGAAGACACCAGATAATACATCCAGAAGGTACCCGAGGATGCATCCTAAAAGCACCAAAGGATACACCAGGATGTCAAAACACCATTAGAGAATATCTTTCCTGGCCCAGATCAGAAGGAAGCTGAGTCCAAAAGGAGATCTGGACCATACCAGAAGGAAGCCTGCCAGAGGGAGACTTGTTCCAGACCAAAAGGAATCAAAAGTCAGATTTGGTCCAGAAGTTATTCTGACCAGAAGATAGCTTGGCACTGAAATGATAATCAGTCCAGACTTGATCCAGACTTAACCAGAGCTTCAGATAAATGGTCCAGAACAAGTGACTTGGTCCAGATTTGGCCCAGACCATAAGATAGCATGACTCAGAGTATGAAACTAAGTCCAGATCCGAAAAAATGATGTCCACATTTAATCCAGACCTGATCCAGATTAGAAGGTAATTGTCCAGAATGAAATATCATATGTCCAGATTTAATTTTAGTTCAATCCAGACCCAGTTCAAAATTGGTCCAAATCAGAGGGAAGATGTTTAGATCAATGGTCCAGATTTAAGTATATGGCCCAGTGTTGGCCGAGATCAGAAGATCAGACCATGGCCTAATGTTTTCCGAGATCAGAAGATCAGAACGTGTGGTCCAGGGTTGGCTGAAATTAGAGGATCACAGCAGATCAGATTATATGTTCCAGTGATTGGCCAAGATCAGAAGATCAGAACGTGTGGTCCAATGTTGGCCGAGATCAGAGGATCACAACAGATCAGTTTGTATGATCCAGATGTGGATAAGAGCAGAAGATCAAACGGTCCAGATTTAATCATGATGATAATAAGTGGAGACTTGATTAAATTTGATCAAAGTATTAAAAGGATTTGATACAAAAATAAATTAAAGTCTTGTGGGAATTCAGAAGCTATTGGCGGGAAGAAAGATTGGGTCTAGATTTAACTAAGAACAGGATTGGACAAAGTTATTTTTGAAAGCAAATCTGGAGCTAAAAAGATATGTTTTTTATTTAAGAGAAATCCGATTGGCCAAGTTATTTTTGCAAGAGTATCTGGCAAGATACAGCTCGAACTTAAGCATGGAAGCAACCCTAATTCTTCATCTATAAAAGGAGGCTCAAGGAAGAATACTCAGCATCGAAAATCACAAAAGAGTCATACACTTCAACAAGCAAACACTCGAGTTTTCAGTGAGGTTAATTGTGAGTTTCAGCTTTCTAGAAGCAAGCACTCGTGTTTTTCTTTCCCTTGTGTTAGATCTAAGTTTTTGAAGTAGAGTCTACAATCTGAGGGAGTCAGAAGGGGTAGCAGATTACTTAGCAATTAGATTCAAGGCGTTGTAATTCCTTCTACAATCTGGGGTTGTCAGATTGGTAGGAGAAGACTTGACTTGAGAAGTCAATGTGCTGTATTCCTCAAATGTCTAGGATTGTTAGACTGTTTGAGAAGACTGACTTGGAGGGTCAGTGGTATTGTTGTAATTCAAGGTTTTGAATTAGTGAAATCCTTCAAGGTGAAGGGACTGGACGTAGCCTCGTTAACGGTGAACCAGTATAAAATTCTGTGTTTTTATATTTACTTTACATCCGCTGCTAACTCTGTTTTATTCATACATCAGGTTTTGTTATAAAACTGCAAAAACAGAAAAAGTATTCAAGTTAGTCAAACACAATTCAACCCCCATTCTCGTGTTTGCACCTTCAATCCCATCATCAAGTAGAAATCTCACACCACTTAGAATAATTCCAAAATATACTTTACAACATCATCACTTCAGCACACCATAGCTATACAAGACTTGACACTCTATCCACTTACTCCTACGCATGATCAGACAATGATTCCTAATTTACAATCTAACCAAAAGTCTAGCCAAAATCTCTGATACTACAATTGTAACACCCTGATTTTTAACAGTGCGAGTGTATTTTTTTTAAATTAAATAAAACAATAAAAGAATTTAAACTAAATTTCAAAAGAATTAAAAGAAATTAAAATTAAACCATTGTAAGAAATTAGAATTAAATCATTCAAAATCGTAATTAAATAATTACATCATTACATAACCAAGTTAAATAGTTTTGGAGATTAATATTCAAATATACAAGTAGAAATTACACTAGGGCTATGAGACCAGTCTGACAACGCTCATACCCCTGGGGTATTCTCGGCAGACACCTGCGCAGAAGTGCTGCTCCAAGAATGCTAGCTCTCTCTCATGGTCACATCAAAAATTCGGATCATGGACCCACCAACTAAAATCACTATCAGAGTGTGTAATAGATACAATCATTCCCAAAAGAAATGAATACAGCCATCAAGCGCTAGGACCTATACAATAAGTCTAGTCTGATCATGCACTAAAACTACAGTAGCACGGGTTACCATCGCACTCTCTACAAGTCTCATCCGACGTATCTGCTCGCCTCGACGTGACGTCCTCATCCTCATCATCTAGAGAAGGGTCAGTCTCCTCTAAAGTCAGATCTATCCGTGATCTAAAACGCTTTGGCGGAGCCAGAATCTCAAAGCAATCCTCTACTGGCCTCGATGGACCTGGAATGTCAACCACTGCTGGCGTCAGCCCTCTGTCCTTCTCTTCTGCCTTTGGTTCAGGCATCACACCTCCTCCTACCGCGGTAGGAGTCACCACACCTACAGTAGCCTCTGTTTAGACCCCAACTCTCAGACCCTCTGCATCCGCGGATACTCCGTTTGCCTCTAGGATCAGTACAAAAGGTACCGGAAAATCGATCCGCGCATGAGTGTTCTCCACAAAAGACATTGCCCCGGCGATCCTGCTAGTCTTCACCAATCTCCCCGTGTAAGTAGCCACGTGACGATCAAGGAAATCTAATGATGTTTATGTCGTTAGTGTAACCGTCGGTGGTACGGGTTTGGGTATCATTTGACGGCAAAGCCCAATTTTCCACAATAATGTAAAGGGTCACTAACCGAAATTAACAATTACCAATTAGCAGTTATGTCAAATAACAAATGCACACATGGCATGTTCCAACCTTATAGCAACAGTGATAAAATAAGTATGCTCACTTATTAAAATGTATAACATCTACATTTGTGAGAAAATAAACGATTTAATATACAATTCATGTTGCAAGCCCACTCACAATCAACAATCACAATAACTCATTGAAATTTAAATTTTAAAGTACTTGCACACATCAATTTCCACACATCAGCTCATATCAATCATGACACGCAGGTCAACCATCCTAATGCAATGTGTCTATGCCAATGTACACGACTGTGGAATTTCCAGGATGAAAACCTTCCTTGAAAGGTGTGTAAATCATAATTGTACCGCCTACCACAGGCCAAGATACTAATTACCGAGGTGCAGTCTCATCATAGACTAGCACAATTTACTTGTGTTAGCTTATCACAGGTCCTACACATAAGTTAAATCCCCGTGAGGATAAGATGAACCGTCAAATACACGCGGAACCACCCTGTAGCCCATCACAATCACTACTTAACTTCGTGGCCCATCACGGTCACCACATAACAACAAAACCCTCCTCGAAGGGGCGTTAATCGTAATTGTACCACCTATCACAGGCCAAAGTACTAATTACCAAGGTGGAGTTGCATCACATACTACACAATAAGTTAAATCCTCGCACGGATAGAATGAACCTTCAAATACACGCGGAACCATCGTGTAGCCCATCACGGTCACTACTTAACTTCACGGCCCATCACAGTCACTACTTAACTTCACGGCCCATCACAGGCACCGCTCAAACTCTGTGGCCCATCGTGGTCACCACCTAACTATGCAATGCATGAATGTACTCTGTTTCTCTACACTGAAATCAGTACGTACATGCAATTATGGAACCCGGACACTTCATCACCACATCAAACAATCTCAAAGAATTCCATATAGTTTATCATATGTCTTAGAAATGTTTTCCAAATAGTTAAGTGCTTAAACCAATGTTTAAAAATAGAATTTTTTTGGAAAAAATCCAATCTTAATTCGAATACATCTTCCTTGAACCGGAATACGCATGCTAAAACAGTGGCAAAATAAGCAATTTTGTATTCGAATACGAGGTTATTGTACCCGAATACAGATGTAAAGTTAGTAGCAAAATTTGCAATTCTGTATTCGAGTAATAGGTTGTCGTAGCCGAATACAGATGCTCTGTCAGTAGCAAATATCACGTAATTGTATTCGAATACTAGGTTCAAAATTTGAATAAAAACTGAACTGATACAGAAGTGTATTCGAATACGCCAGTGCCATATCCGAATACATCTTCGAAAACAGTGGGATTTTCCAGTAAATTTCAATACAGTTTCAAACTCTTTTCTTTGAAAAACCAACACAAACACCATAACACAATCACAACTTCTTTAACCAAAAAACTCATAACATCATTAATGCAACATAAATGATTTCTTGCTCATCAACAACAACTGAACACAATACCTCAGCAAAAATTGCATCTTGATCAACAAAAACAACAACAACGGCAGTTTTCATCTTCACAACACAACATTTCCGTTTACAGCAAAGATACACATATCTCATTCATCAAACACACATTTAGGGTTCCTATATGCAAACTAAAAAGTTGGAAGCAGCCCCTTACCTTTGTTATGTTTTCTTGCTCGTTTTCGTTACTGCGACTAAAATCGGCGAAACTCCCGCTCGCGTCGTCGCTACCAAAGTTGGTTCTCTAGCACCGTAATGATGAGAGGAGTAACTTTCCCTCTTGATAGTCTTCGATTTGAGGTTTGGATTTCGAAGTAATGTGGGTTTTGAGTGAAAATTAAAGATCTACATTTTTGATGAAGACAAAAAGATCCTTGATCAAAAAGGAAAAAGGATTTTAAGCAACTTATCTTTCAAATTTATATTTAGGTAAAAGCATTTGATATTAAATCAAAATGCAGTTTAAGTACAAAATTATGAGAAACTTCTGATAGCATATGCATTAAAATATTTTATGAAAATATTTAATAACATAAACTTGTTTGAAAATAAAGTTTTTACAAAACTGGAAATCTGTATTCGAATACAAGGTATTGTAGTCGAATACAGACTATAAACAGAAGCTAAAATTGAAGGTCTGTATTCGAATACGAAGTGTCGTAGTTTAATACAGATTGCAAGTCAGTAGCTAATTTTAAACATTTGTATTCGACTACAGCTTTGTGTAATCAAATACAACTCAAGTCAGTGGCAAAAATCCCGAACTTGTATTCGACTACAACATTCAAATTTCAAATACAAACAGAATGTTATAGAAGTGTATTCGAATACACTGAGACTGTATTCGAATACAACTTCGAAACAATGCAACTTTTCAGTTTTGAAACATTGCACAAGTTCATCAAAACGTTTGGGAATCATTGCCATTGATCTGAAGTATTATCTTGGAATATAAATACTTCAAAACTTGAGTTTTAAACTAATCAATCCTACCACGAACTTTGAACAACCTTCTGAAATATTTTGTGATCTTTTCAATGTTATATTTTCATACTTCAAGTACATGCTCTGCATTTTCATATCATTGAGAAAGGTTCTCTATTGTACTTGAAAGTATTTTGGATTAGTATCCTTGCACAAACTGTTATATCCTGTTGTTCTTAATTAAGAACATTGTTGTAAAAATCATTAAGGTTATTGTTTGAAGAAAGTGGTGTATTTTCTTCAAGTGTTGTAAACTAAGATATAGGTGTGCTATCTTAGGCAGAGTGTTAGGAATTTGTAATTGAAGTCTTAGGGTTAGACTTGTACTTATTCTAACAGATATTGAAAAATCTCTTGTGGGGTCCAAGAGGACTGGATGGACCCTTGGTTGTAAGGGGAACCAGGATAAATCTCTGTGTGTTTTTACCTTCTCTCATTTATAGTTTTCATTTTCTAACACAGGAAGTTTAAACAAACTTCAAACAGTCACTTAAACAATCTCCAAAACTCTAAAAACAGAAAAATTGTCCAACACCTAATTCACCCCCCCCTCTTAGGTGCAACTCTGTTCTTACATTCAGTATGGTTTTTTTTGCTTCTTCACCAAGACAAACAGAATGGAAGTAAGAAGAAAGAAGGTTACGCGGGCAGGTGTGGGAGAAATGTTTTCTTTTTCTGATTTTCCTTTGTTTTCCTCTCACTCACATACATATATATACACATACTGCTTGCCACCTATTATATATATATATATAATATTACAATTAAACTTAACTGTCAAGTAACTTAATACTCCCGTCGCAACTCTATTAACGGATAATTTGTCCGTTATAAATTATTTGCAATTAAATTAAATAAACCTTCGTCAAATAATTTTAGTCAATCTCAATATATATATATAAATATACATATATTAAACCTTTTACAAATATCCCAAAATATATTTGATATTTAATCCATAAATTAATTTAAAATTAAGGGTCTTACAGAACCATCCCATAAATATTGTTTAGCATCACATGAATGTTTTTTTCATCTCTTGAAAAGAGAAGTTTGGAGGGATAACTTGACCTGCCAGGTAGTTAACTATGTATGCGTACCATGGGACATGTAAAACAGTCATAACGTGTTCATCTAAAAAAATGTCCTTGATTCATCCATCATCTGAAGGTTGCAATACCCCATGGTATAGGTGTGATAGATGGTCGGCTACACGATGTTATGATCCTTTCTTGTCTCGAATCTCCAAGTCAAATTCTTGCAATAATATAATCCATCTTATAAACCTGGGCTTGGCAACCTGCTTACCAAGCAAGTACTTAATAGCTGCATGGTCTGTATAAAAAACAACTTTAGAAAGAACAAGGTAATGTTGAAACTTGTCAAATGCAAACACTATTGTTAACAACTCTTTTTCAGTTATGGTATAATTTTTTTATATCAGCATCAAGACTACAACTAGAATAGTAAATAGAACAAAATATCTTATCCTGTATCTGCCCCAAAACTGCCCCCACGGCAATGTCACTGACATCACATATTAACTCAAAAGGAATAGTCCAATCAGGGGCAGCAACAATAGGAGTACTAATTAACTTTTCCTTTAATAAATCAAATGCTTTCAAGCACAAGTTAGAGAACCTAAAAGTGACATCCTTGGCCAAGAAATCTGTCATGGGTTTGGTAAAATCTAGCATGACCTAAGAAACTACGTACCGCCTTAACAGAGTTTGGTTGTGGTAATTTGCAATCACCTCTATTTTGGAGGGGTCCACCTCAAACCCTTTAGTGCAGACTTTATGTCCCAAAATGATGCACTCTTGCACCATAAACTAGCATTTTTCCCAATTTAGCACTAAATCAGTGTCTCTGCAACACTAAACGCAAATGATGCAAGCAATTATCATATGAGGATCCTGATATTGTAAAATCATCCATAAATATCTCAATGCATTTTTCAATCAGATCAGAAAAATTGCAATAATACATCTTTGAAAAGTGGGAGAGGCATTACATAAGTCGAACGACATCCTTTTATATGCAAAAGTACCATATGGACAAGTAAAAGTGGTTTTCTCTTGATCATTTAAATCAACTAGTATTTGCATATAACCGAAGTAACCGTCTAGACAATAATAATATTCATGCTCTGCCAATCTCTCAAGAAATTAATCAATAAAAAGGAGTGGAAAATGGTCTTTCTGGGTGGCATCATTTATTTTTCTATAATCAAATCACATTTTCTACCTGATGGTCTTTCTCAAAATTATGAGTTCACTTTTCTCATTCAAAATGACAATAGTACCTATTTTCTTAGGAACACATTGCATCAGACTCGCCCATTTACTATTTCAGATGGGATATATAATGCCTGTATCAAGAAGCTTTATTACTTCATTACGTACAACCACTTTCACGTTAGCATTAAGAAGGCGTTGAGGTAGTGCTCGAGGTTCAAAGTCATCTACCATATAAATTCTATGGGTGCAAATCGAATGATTGATTCCCTTAATGTCAAGAATGGTCCACCTTAAGGCTTCCTTGTTTTCCCTAAGAATCCTTAATAGTTGTTCCTCCAAGGTACTTGTCAAATATGCATAAATAATAAAATGAAAAAAAAGAAATAGGACATAAAAAAGCATGTTCTAGGTTAGATGAGAGATGCTTCAATACAAGATCATAAGCCTTTTCAATTGAAGGATTAGTCCTTGGAGTATCGTCTTTCTCCAACTCCTCGAATCTATGGTTACTCCAACTTCTTTGTAAGTAGTGATTTTGCAAAAACATTAGAATTTATTCTTCTTAACCACCCGCTAGCAAACTAGGATCCTACAAAATAAAATAAAAAAAATCCAAGGAATGCTACATCCTGAATTTCTCAAAATTGTCATAAGTAACCTTATCATTAATATCTTTAGCCTCAATGAAGCTACAATAAGTAAATGAAGATGGATTTTATTAAATAACTAAACACTTTAAATTTAGCCTTTTCATCACCCAGTCTCAAAGTTAATTTTCCCTGCTAAACATCGATCAAAGTTTTTCCGATGGCCAAGAAGGGTCATCCCAATATAATTGGTTCTTCCTCATCTTCCTCCATATTTAAAACAACAAAGTCTGCAAGAAAAATAAACTTATTCACTTTTACAAACAAATCCTCAATTATCCCACGAGGGTGGGCAATAGATTTGCCAGCAAGCTATAGAGACATGTTAGTCGGTTGGGGATCTTGTAGTCCCAACTTCCCTAAAATAGGCAGAGACATCAAATTAATACTAACTTTTAAATCACAAAGTGCTTTTTCAAAATAAGAGTTGTCATTTGTACAAGGAATAGTAAAACTACTAGAAACCTTAAGAGTGATAGCTTTAGCTTGCTATTGTGGATTTGGCTCGGTTTAAGTAGGCAATGATCCCACAGGTCTTTGTGTTGGTAGATTGACAATATTAGGCATTTGAGTTTCCACATTACCACATCGAGTTGAGATTTGATTCTCCATATTCTGAAACCTTTTATTTGTCTTCTATATGAATTTAGCTAGTACATCTTGAAGATTTGGTTTTCTCTCCTCTTGCCTTTGCACATGTAGAAATTAGAGTTTTGCTCTTGTTTTTGTCCTCCCCAAGAGAAATTTGGGTGATTTTTCAAACTTTGATTGTAGGTAGAAGAATAAGGGTCATTCTGATTGCAGTTGGTGTTGGTGACATAGTTAGCTTCCTCAATATGAGTTGCCGGAATTGGTTGAGCTATTGCTTTACTTTCAATGGCCTTCAACGTCTCATTTGTCTATCCAATATAATTTTCTAGAACACCCATGCAAATATATCCAACTTTTTGCATACACTTCACCGGGGCATCTTGCATACTCTTCTTGGAAACACCATCTTTTTGGCGGAGATAGTTTGTTTCCTCAATCTTCTTAGACCACGAATTGCCCAAATTACTTTCATCATCAAGTCCAAAAAGTTCACCAACATCACAAGGAGGAATGCGTGCAGAAGTTTGTTGATCTTGTGCAGACATCAGAGTCTCATGCTACTATATCTACCTTCATCTCCAAAGTTCTTATTTGTCCTCTATCTACCTTCTAGATCAAAAAGCAAAATAGACTCCTAAGAGCGGATGAGCATACACAAATAATATCAACAAACATATATATAATAAAATAAAAACTAATAACAACTAAGAACTAAAAAAAAAATAAACAAGATCTTTTTTTGCTTTTAAAAAGAATAAAAAATAAATAAATAAATAAACAAGATCTTTTTTTGCTTTTAAACAAAAATTAAAATAAACAAAATCAATAACAACGACATGTCAAATAGGTTATTAATAATAAAATATATTTTTCTCAATAAGTAAATGACAAAAAATAATTAAAGCAAAAAAATGTTTAAATTAATGAAAAATCTTTTTCATTTAATATTGTGAAATTAATCTCCGGGAACGACGTCAAAAACTTGGTGCACAAAATTCCACAAGTGAACAGGTTTACCAAGTAGTAGTATGTAGCATTATTGTATCCATGAAGATTAATTTAACAATTATCAAACTAATCAAGATTTTATATTATTTAGACTAATGAAAATTATTGTTGGTTCGCGATAATGAAAACAAAACAAAAACATAGAAATTCAAACGAGTGTATAACAACACAACTTTGAATTAATTAATTGTAAACATAGCGTCATGGTTTCACTTGTAATATCAATACCTCAAATCCTAGTTTTATATGAATTCTTATTTATTTTCTCAATGATCAATCCCTCTTTAAAACTAAAGATTTGTCCTTCAATGTAATATTTGATTCCCTAAATTAATTCTTTGATTGAGCATACAAAAAATATAATAAAGAGAAAACATAAAGAACCATGAGGTTGAATGATTGAAAGATTAGTATCTATATTTCATTATACAAGAATCCTAATCTCAATTATCCTATAGATCTACCAACAAATTGTAGTTAGTCACTAGTCAATTGATTGATTAAGGCATGCAATGGTTGACCATCCCAAACATGTAAATAAAACTATAGAATAATTTAATTGAAATAAACAACAAAAATCTAAAATAAAACTAGAATTAAAACTAAGACATAGCAAAAACGTATCTTAATCACAAGATTCTCCAAAGACCGTAGAAGAGAGCTTAATTACGCATTGACATGTAGAAAATAAAGAAAATAATAGAAGTATTCATCAATTAAGGGAAAAGAAATGAAACCTTAAAAGAGTATGAATTTTTGCTCCAAAATTTCAGACATTTTACTCTAACGCCAAGCATTCCCAATCCAAAGTGTTTGTCTTTTTTTCTCTCACAATTTTTTTTATCTACTATTACGTTTCTCCTTTTATGATTGATACGACTCCTTTTTATGATAGCAAGAACATCCTAATTTTATGCAACCTTCCCATTTTTTGAAAACATTTTCTTATCATAAGATCCAATCTTGCCGAAATGCGCAACAAACCTTCTTCTTGCACTTGTAAGTTGGAGTATTAAAATTGATATTTTTGAACTAAAAACATAGTAGATTTGACCAATTTGAATTATATCATCTCTTGAACAATTAGGCAAATACGTAAAATAAATAAATAAGCAAGAATAAGTTGAAATCAAAACCTTAAAATAAGATAAAGTAGTGGGTAAACCCTTTTATAATCCTAAGTTGTCTTTACAGGGCCAAAAAGATCAAGATGTAACAGTTTAAGTGGTGGGAAGTGGAAACAACATTTTTAGTATAAAAATATAATTTTGTTTGTCTCCCTTTTCTGAAATGCCTCACAAACAACATATGATTGGTATTTGAGACTTAGAAAGCCTCTGACTAAATCGAGTGTTTTCAATTTTGAGATTAACCTTAAATTGGCATGTCCTAATCTCTTATGCCATATCAGTTGTTGTTCATTCACAAATATGAGGCACTTTACTTCTTGTTTTTTCAAATCAAGCAACTTAAGAACAACATCTTTATTCATCAAACAAAATATTGTAAAGAATTATTAAAAAGATTTGAGATGGACAGCAGCAAAGAAAGTGCGACTCCCATGGGATCCGGAATGTATGTTGATAAAGACGAAACTGGTAAATCAATTGATATATCAAGGTATAGAGGTATGATTGGGTAACTCTTATATCTAACGGCCAGTAGACCAGATATTATGTTTAGTGTTTGTTTGTGTGCAAGGTTTCAAGTAGATCCGAAAGAATCGCATCTTGTAGCAGTAAAAAGGATAATGAAATATCTAAAAGGAACGACCAATGCTGGCCTATGGTATCCAAAAGGTAGCATATGCAATCTCATTGGTTATTCTGACTCTGACTGTGCAGGATGTAAGACGGACCGAAAAAGCACAAGCGGCACCTGTCACATTTTAAGAAATGCCCTAGTATCATGGTCTTGTAAGAAACAAGCATGCGTGGCTTTAAGTACTGCTGAGGTAGAATACATAGCAGCAGGCAGTTGCTGTGCTCAAATCATATGGCTTAAACAACAACTATGTGATTATGGACTTAATCTCGGGTGTATTCCTCTGAAATGTGACAATACTAGTGCTATCAACATCATTAAGAATCCAATCATGCACTCTCGGACCAAACATATCGACAAACGTCATCATTTTTTTAGAGATCATATGCTCAAAGGCAATGTTGAAGTTACCTTTGTCGACACTCATAATCAACTAGTGGATATTTTTACAAAGCCACTGCCTAGAGAATCATTTTACAAAATACGAAGGGAACTGAGCATTCTAAATGAAAGTGATCTCTAAAAGGTTTGAATGCTTTGTAAGTCTTATCACTTTTAATTTTAAATTTTTTCATCTTCTCTTACAAAAATATTAATATATGCTTCTTTGATATCTATGTGTTTTAATAAATATCAAATACATGTTTAAATTTTTTTTAGTTTAAATTTTATTTTAAAATGAAATTTTTACTGTCGTATTCGAATACAAACTGTCTGTATACGAATACACGTTCCCAGAAAAATCTGTATTCGAATACATCAAACCTGTTGTCGAATACAAATTTGAGTTTTTCAGCTTATAAAAACGTTTTTAACAGTTTTTAGGTTTTTTTTTTCAAATACAAAACTGTTAGTAGCCGAATACAATCAAATCCCTTGTTTCCTTTCTTAAAAAAATTCATCTAAACTTACATGCAATCATCTCTAAATCTTTATCTCATCATCCTTTACATCTAAGTTTGTCTTAAAAATCAAAACCAAACCCCAGTTTCTCCCAAAACCGTCAAACTTCATCTTCTCAATATGGATGCACGAAAAAGAGGTCCAACAACGAAGGTTGCTGCAGAGGGTCCTTCAAAGAAAAGAAGGAATGATAATATGGCTGATCTATCCCGGTTACTTCACTCACCGGAAGAGATTGACAGATTCAGAACCCACTTCTCCGACAAAAAATTGATAAATCCAAAAACTGGTACATTCGATTCCTTTTCTGAGTTTAACTTCCCTGAGTTGCTGAAAGCTCAAAAATTAGAAGAGTTCATTGGTCACAATGGTCCCATCTATCCTGACCTTGTTAGGGTTGTCTTCTGCAATCTTGAAAAAGATGGTTATAGGCTAGTGTCTAAGGTTAAAGGAAAGCTTATTAATTTAGAAGAGTTCTTCAAAGAAAAGAAGGAATGATAATATGGCTGACCTATCCCGGTTACTTCACTCACCGGAAGAGATTGACAGATTCAGAACCCACTTCTCCGACAAAAAATTGATAACTCCAAAAATTGGTACGTTAGATTCCTTTTATGAGTTTAACTTCCCTGAGTTGCTGAAAGCTCAGAAATTAGAAGAGTTCATTGGTTACAATGGTCCCATCTATCCTGACCTTGTTAGGGTTTTCTTCTGCAATCTTGAAAAAGATGGTTCTAGGCTAGTGTCTAAGGTTAAAGGAAAGCTTATTAATTTAGACACTAAAATTATTAGAGAAATTCTGCACGTACAATTTGAAGGTCAGAAAATGTGCCCAGGACACTTGTGTGAATGGATAAACACTACCAAATACGATGCTTATATCTCACTGTGTCGATTTGATAAGGATACTATGGAAAGAAAAAGAACCCAGGTTGGTTCGGAGTTCGCTCGACAGAGATATGGTGTTGGTAATCTCACAGTTTACAACAGATTACTTCATTACTTCTTAAGTTATATTTTGGTACGAAAAGCCCGGAGGTATTCACAAATATCTGAGTTCGAACTTCAAATCATGATTTTTATGATTGAAGGGGCTGATCTCAATTGGGCTTATTTCGTTTGCTCAGTTATGTTTGCTTCCAAAGACTCTATAGGATTGCCCTACACAAGAGAAGTTACAAGAATTTTGAAACATTTTAAGGTGGATTTCTCAAGCGAAGTTTTGTACCAAACAACCAAAGACAACTTGTTAGATTTAAGTGTTCTTCCCAGCATGAAAATAGTATGGAGTGAATCACTTCAAACTTATGTTCATAAGGGTGATCTTGGACAAAATCCAACAAATGCCCAAGATGACACTGCAGAAGAAGCAGAACAAGTAGTAGAACCAGCAACTGGACCAACAGAACCAGCAGCCGGACCAACAGAACCAGAAGCAGACAACATAGCAACTGCTGAATACATCATTTCAAATAGAATGATAATTGACAAACTTAACTCCATTCAATCCTTCGTCATAGATCAATTTCAACACATGAATGATTCTTTCACTAATCAAATTCAAACCATGACCACATCCTTCAACAATCAATTTCAACATATTGAAACAACCATCTCTCAACATCATGCATCCTTTCATCAAGAACTCATCAATCTATCTGACAAAATTGATCATCTTCATCTTCCACCAGAATTTGATGATTAGATTGGCTACTTGCAAGTTTTTTTGTTTCTGCTATGTTTAACTTTTCCGTTAAAACTCTTAGTTTCTTTTTAAATGTATTACTAGACATGGTTCTGTAAACTTAACTTTTTGCAAATCCTTCTAATTATCATGTGATGCTTCTGTTTATTTTTCATATATTGTATGCTTTTTTTGCTGTGTGATATCCTCTTCCTTTTTGATAATGTCAAAAGGGGGAGAAAAAGTTTATATATATTGTTGGTTGCTAGTATTTTTTTTACAGATCCTCCAACACATAAGTTCAAAAACAAAGAGGGAGAAAATCATATATCAAGGGGGAGTAAGCACATATCAAGGGGGAGAAATCAAGTCGTTGAAAAATTCAAGCAACAAGGTTTTTGTCATCATCAAAAAGGGGGAGAATGAAAAAGAACAAGATCTACATTTTTGATGAAGACAAAAAGATTATTGATCAAAAAGCAAAAGGATATTAATTCAACTCATCCGTCAAATTCATATTAGGTAACTTAGGACTTAAGGTACTTGATATTAATTCAAACTACAATTCAAATACAATATTTTGAGAACCCTCTTGTTAGCATATGCATTAAAATGTTTTTTAAATGTTTAAAAAAATAAACATATGTTTGAAAATAAAGTTTTTCACAAAACTCAAAGATGTATTCGACTACAGCCTCTCGTAGCCGAATACAAACAGTAAGTCAGTAGCAAAAACTGAAAATCGGTATTCGAATACGATGTGTCGTAGCCGAATACAGATTGCAAGTCAATAGCTAAAACTGAAGATCTGTATTTGAATACGAAGTATCGTAGCCGAATACAAATGTCAAGTCAGTAGCTAAAATTGAACTTTTGTATTTGACTACAGCTTCACGTATTCGAATACAACTCAAGTCAGTGGCAAAAATCTCATACTTGTATTTGACTACAAGGTATCGTATTCGAATATGTAGTTCAAATTTTGAATAAAAACTGAACGTTATAGAAGTATATTCGAATACACTGAGGTTGTATTCGAATACAACTTTGAAACAATGCAATTTTTCAGTTCTGGATTATTGCATAAGTTCATCAAAACTTATGGGAACAATTGCCACTGATCTGAAGTGTTACCTATGGAGTATAAATACTTCATAGCTTCAGTTCTTACTCAGACCTTTGACTTACTAATCTTAGAAATATTTTCTGAAATATCAAACACTTTCAAAGCTTAAGTTTCATATTTTCAAGTACATGCTTTTCAATTTCATATCATTAAGAAAGGTTCTCAGTTGTACTTGGAAGTGTGCTTGATTAAGTATCATCATACTTAGTGTTATAATCTTGTTCTTAGTTAAGAACATAATTACAAAATCAATTGAAGTTATTGTATCACTTAAAGAACTTAGTGTAGATTCTTCAAGTATTGTTAACTGAGATAGTGGTGTACTATCTTTGGCTAAGTGTTAAGAATTTGTAACTAAAGTCTTAGTGTTAGACTTGTAACTTATTCAAACAATTAGTGGAAAATCTCTTGTGGTGTGCAAGAGGACTGGATGTACCATTAGTTATAAGGGGAACCAGGATAAGTTTCTGTGTGATTTATTTTCATTCTTTTACAAAGCTTTCATTAACTTAAAACAGCCACTTAAACAAACTCACAAAACTCTAAAAACAGAAAAATCGTCTAACACCTATTTACCCCCCTCTTAGGTGCGCCTCTGTTCTTACAACTTCTTCTTGGGCTCATCCTAAACTAGTTAAATCTCATCAGAGTTAGCTTATTTAGATCTTTAGCCTCTTGAATTATTGTTACCTTTGGTCTCCACTTGTTGGGAAGTTTTCTAAGGATATTCTTGACGTGGTCAGACGTAGTGTAACTCATGTAGAGAACCTTCAATCTGGACACTTGTGTTTGGAATCTAGAAAACATAGTTTCAATGTCTTCATCTTCTTCCATCTAGAATAGTTCATACTTCTTGACTAATATATTTGCCATAACATCTTGTACCTTTTTAATTCCTTCGTAGTTGAGAAACAGAGCATCAAAGGTACTATTTTTTGTTTATGTTTCTTTGTTGCTGCATTTTTCTCATTGAAGGTGATATCATTCATCATGAAAGTCCTGGCTTTATGATGCATCTTGTATTGTTTCTTTTGATCAACGAGATCCTTTCTAGATATCGAATCACCTACTAAGCTTGAGATAATGTAACTCCCACCTTACTTGAAGTATGTGTATGTAGGGAAAAATAACACACTATCAGCCATCATTTCTTATTTGTTGGATTCTACACAAGAGGATTATGTGTTGAAGAAGCATAAAAATGTAATGGTTTGGCAAATAAAAGACATCAAGATAGTCAAACCAAATATTTGAATGCACAAAATTTTTTTGGAAGATAATTCTAAAAACAACATAGAAAGCCAAAGGAGATTGAATCTTATTATGAAAGAAGTTGTCAAAAAGCAGATCATCAAATGGTTGTATGCAGGAATTACTTATCCCATATAAAATAGTGTGTGGGTCAGCCCTGTGCATTGTTTGCTAAAAAAAAGAAGGAGTCACTATAGTTTAGAATGATAAAAATGAGATGGTTTCAACTAGAATTATTCCTGGTGAGAGGGTTTGTATGGATTACAAAACACTCAACAGGGCCACTAGGAAGGATCATTTCCCACTCACTTCCATTGATCAAATGCTGGAGAGATTGGCAAGAAAAGAATATTATTGTTGTTGGAAACAAAATGAATTGAAGAAATATGCCCCTCACATGTTTTGATGATAACAAAATCTTTTCTGGGGACAATTTAATGCTCTAACATTTTGATTAAGTGCGCAAGTACGAAATTAAATGTTCGGTTAATAGGCTCTCAGTGTATCCTCTGATAACTGGACGAAGACAAAGACACAAACCGACCAATCGCTTCACTTCTCTAAGTCTGATAACTGAAACAACGTTGCGTACCAATGCCTCTAAAAACGCAAAGCAATGTCGCAATTTATTTGCCTCTGATAAACTCAACATAAATTATGTTTATCTGCATCTACCTCTAATACATAAGTGTGACAAGAAATAATTTGCCTCTGCCTCTAACTGAAGGTGCAAACTCGAGTTAAATAATCAAACTTAACAGCGGATAATAATAGCATAAGAACACAAAGATTTATCCTGGTTCACCATTAACTTGGCTACATCCAGTCCCTTCATTCTGAAGGCTTTAATCCACTAATTCAAAACAGTTTGAAATATAGCACCTGACCCTCCAAAAAAGTCTTCCCAAATAGTTTGAAAACCCTAGACTTTTGAGGAACGATAACAACATCTTGACCCTACAAGTCAAGTCTTCTCCTACCAATCTGACAACCCTACTAAATTGTTGCACTATCGGGTTTGATTACAAGGTTTGGAACTTCGCAATGTTGCTTCTACAAAGCTGATTGTTGCACTGATTCTCACTCTCGAAAAATCACTTAGAAATATTTCTTTTGCACTCAAGTGTTTCTCTCTTTTGAACTCTCGGATGTGTTTGAATTGAAGCTTGAGTTCTTGTGTTTTTCGATCGATTTGAACTCTAAGATGAATCTGGATTTTACGCTTGAGTTCTTCTACTTTTCGATGCTTACTCCTGCGGCCTGAAGCCTCCTTTTATAGCTGCAATATAGGTTTTGTCTAAGCTTAATTTCGAGATGAATCTTGCTCATATTTCCTTTGAAAGTTCTATTGACCAATTCTATTTCTTTTTAATTTCGAACCATATCTTCTTGCTTCAGATCTCATTCGAATTTTTGATTGATGACATCCTCTGATTTTTGCTTTTAATGACATCCTTCTGATTCTTGCTTCTGATGGGATCCTTTGGGGACATCATCCTCTGGTGACATCTTCTACTGACGTTGATATCTTCTAGTTGTATCTTCGGATTTGTATCTTCTGGTTGTATCTTCTAGAGGTATCTTCTGTTGATGTCATCCTCTAATGACATCCTCTGGTGACGTCATCCTCTAATTTTTCACTTCCTCTGATTTTTCATTCTTCTTCTAAGTCAAAATGTGATTTTCATAAAATACTTTTGTTAACATAAAAACTTTAATTGAAAGAACCAACTTGCTTCCAACAATCTCCCCTTTTTGATGATGACAAAACTTTGTATTTTTTATAACTATTTTTCTTTCTTTTGACTTTGACTCCCCCTAAGATTAAGCTCCAATTATTTTTCTCCCCCTATGTCTAATGCCCCAGATTTTCTAATACTTTACCAGATACATCTTCTCCCCCTTTTGTCATCAGACAAAAAGGAATGAAGTAATCGTGGTCCACCTTGTATCCTTATTTTTTTTTCATCTTCTAGTCCCTTTTTTTTTGAATAACATGAACATAATAGATTACAAAAAAAATATAAAGACTAATTTAAAACTACACTACTTTGAAGTAATGACAATATCAGTCAGATATGAAGGTAAGATTTAGGTTTTTCTTGATGAAGTCAAACCTATCTCCAGGTAGTGGTTTGGTGAATATGTCAGCCCATTGGTGCAGCCATAGGTTTGCAATCACTCATCTTAAACTTCTTGAGAAGCTCTTTTGTATATTTTGTTTGATGAATGTATATACCTTTTTGACTTTGTTGAATTTGAATCCCTAGGAAGAACTTAAGTTCTCCCATCATGCTCTTTTGAAATTCCTGCTCTATCAATTTAGAAATTTTTTGGCAGAGAGTGCCATTAGTAGTTCCAAAGATAATATCATCAACATATACTTGAATGATAAGAATATCATCTTCTATTGTATTGTCTACCTGTCCTCTTTCAAAGTTATCTTTAAACAAGAAGTTACTAAGTCTATCATACCATGCCTTAGGTGCTTGTTTTAAACAATACAAAATTTTGTTAAGTTTAAAGACATGATTAGGAAATTCAGAACCTTCAAAACCTGGGGGTTGTTTAACATAGACCTCTTCACTTATATAACCATTTAGAAACGCGCTTTTAAAATCCATTTGAAATAATGTAATGTTATTATTAGTAGGAAAGTAGGATACGAATAACTTCTAACTTGGCCACTAGAGAAAATGTCTCAATGTAGTCAACACCTTCTTGCAGACTATAGCCTCGTGCAATAAGTTGTGCCTTGTTTCTGACAACTTCTCATTTTTCATTCAGCTTGTTTTTGAAAACCCATTTGGTTCCAATAATGTTCTTTTCTGGTCTTGGTACTAGATCCCAAACTACATTCCTCTCAAATGCATTTTATTCTTCTTGCATTACAAATATCCATCTGTATCTTCCTTCTGTCTTATTCAAGTTCTTTTGCCTGCTTCAGCTTCTGGTTCTGGTAAATCTTTATCAACTTATGCTTCTGGTAAATCTGCATCAGTGTAAGACCCTTAAATTTTAAAATTAAATTCATATTTAATTTTTAAGTGTATTTGGGAATAATTGTAAAGGATTCAATATATGTATGTTTTGTGTAAATATATATATATAAACATTTGTTTTGGAGGTGGAATTAAAATTATTGGATAATGGATGAATTAATTTAATTTCGAGTAATTAAATTATCGGGCCGATAATTAAGATTTTCTCGGCTAATTGCGACAAGACGGATTAAGTGCTGGAGGATAAAAAGATATTTTAATATAAGCATTGGGTGAGGTGGCGCAGATATTTGTGATGAAGGAAACAATTTATGCCTTCCTCTGTTGTGTCAGACAGCATTTATGGAGATATTTAAGTGAGAAGATTTTTCTTCTTTCCTCTGTTATGACAGATTCAGCTTTATATCTTCTTCTTCTTCTGTTTTCTGTGTTAGTAAAGGAAAAACAGATTACTCAATATTCATTTTCTTGAAAATCTGAGTGTCAAATCAGAAAGTTTCGAGTACGAGAGTTATTCCTCTAATCATTACGGAGCTAAAGAACTGACTTTTGTGGCAACGAACGCGAACTGGAGTTTCGTAGACTTCTTTAGCAGAAGAAAACAAACCAAGAGATCCAAATTAAGGTAAGGGCACCTTCCAACTTTTAAGATTGCATTTAGGGCTGTAAATGCATGTGTGATGAATGATTATTGGTTTATGTTTGTGAAAAACATGGTGTTATGTTTTGGAAATCATTCTGTGTGTGTTGAATGATGATTCTGGTTCTGATTTTGTTTTGTTAAAAATCAGTGAGGTTATTCTGATTTGAGTGAATCTGTGTTTTTGCTGTGTTTTGTTAAAACAATCTGTTGCTGATATTGGATGAAAAATGTTCTGAGTTGAGATTTTAAAAGAGTGGAATTATGATTCTGGTGTTGGGTTGGATTTTCAAAAGAAAAGGTTTTGAAAATGTGTTGAAGTTTCAGGAAAATTCACTGAATTCGAAGGTGTATTCGAATACGGCTTGTGTGTATTCGAATACAGCCTGCAAAGCTTATGTTTTCTTCAGATTTTCGAACTTGTATTCGACTACGACCCTTTGTAGTCGAATACAGATTTTCCAATTTTGCTGCTGACTTAGCTTCTGTATTCGACTACGACCCTCTGTAGCCGAATACAGATTAGCAATTTTTGCTACTGTTTTAGCTTCTGTATTCGACTACGACCCTCAGTAGTCGAATACAGATTTGCAACTTTTGACATTGACTTCGCATCTGTATTCGAATATGACAACCTCGTATTCGAATACAGAATGCTGATTTTTCACTGTTTTAGCTTCTGTATTTGAATACAAGGGAGCTGTAGTCGAATACAGATTCGTGTTTTTTCAGAAATTCAAGTTTTTTAACATTGTTTTATAAATCTTGAGTGTTGGGATACCTTGGGAAGGTTTGTGGTGAATAAAAATGGAATTTTTATGATAGTTTGAAGTGGCGGGGATAAAGTTTTTGAGAATTTACTAAAGTGGTGGAAATTCTGATTTTTGTACTGTGACAGCCTCTGTATTCGAATACAAGGAGTCTGTATTCGAATATAGGGTGTTGATTTTGCCCTGTTTGGCTTCTGTATTCGAATACAATGAAGCTGTATTCGAATACAGATTCGTATTTTTGCCAGAAACCTCAGTTTTAAACACAGTTTTTGAATTTTAACAGTTGGGGAAAAAACTTTTGATAATTAAGAGTGGAACTTTGTGGTAATGCAAAGTGTAATGTTTGCTTGGATGATTAATCATTGATTGTGTTGAGATGTTTTGAAAAATGAGGAAAATGCATGAATTTTACTGAGGTTGCATACTGTTTCCAGTGAAGTGAAACACTGCATATTCATGCATGGAATAGTCATATGGTAACCGCGATGGGCCATAGAGTAATGCGTATCCACGTGCTGATTTGTAGTGATTGCACGAGTGCTGATCTATAGTCATTGCACTAGGTATTAATCTGTGATTGTTCCTTGGTATATAAGTGTTGGTCAGATAAACGACTGCACTAGTACTGGACTGTAGTGTTTGTACCCTGAAATGCGCAGCCACGTGCTGATCTGTAGTGATTGCACTAGGTACTGATCTGTAGTGATTGTACCTTGGTTTATGTCAAACGTGCTGGTCTGTAGTGACTGCACGAGTGCTGGTCTGTATGCGACTGCACTGGTGCTGATCTGTATGCGATTGCACCCTGGTCATGAGGGCCGTTAAATTGTGCTGGTCTATAAGCGACTGCACCTTGGTGATTCCAAGAATTTATGAACATGAGCATATACATATTGCATCGGAGTGTTTGACCGGAGGGTCTCGTTTTGGTTTTATGATGATGGTTGAGAATTGTTGTGTGAGTAAGTACTTTCTGGAAATCTGTAATTTCTGATGAATTGATGTTTGTGCTTACATCATGATTTTCATACTTATTTGGTTGCTGTTTTGCAAAGTACAAATGTCATGTATTTCAAAATTTAGCATCCTTATTTATCATCATTGTTTTCTAATGTGGCCTGAATATGTTTGATATTGCTGTTATAAATGCTATGTGGTAATTGTTATTTTCGGTCGGTGACCCTTTACAATTATTGTGGAAAATTGGGCTTTGCCCTCAGATGAGATTCAAACCCGTACCCCTGATGGTCATACTAACGACAGGGAACATCGTTAGTTTCCCTTGATCTTTACTTTGTGGGCTATGCAAAGAGATGAGCAGCTGGGTGAAGAAAAGACTTGTGAATATTGTAATGCTACTGTAGCTTAGGGTATGATCAGTGTAGACTTATGTATAGGATTTTGAACTCAAGGGTTGTAAATATTTATTTTGGGAAGTATTGTAAAACTTTTCCGCACTCTGATAAATAGTTTGGTGGATTGAGAATCCTGTTTTGACGTACCTTTGTTTTAATTATTATAAATATCAATTTCCCAAACATATTTTATTCGATTAATCGTGTTGTTGTTATTTAATTATTTATCTATTTTGGACTACGATGTCGAATGATATTTATTTTGAATTGATTTTAATTCCCTTGAAATTAATTATGAAAAATCTTTTATTTATTTATTCATTCATTTTAAAAAAAAAATACACTCACGCTTTGTTTTAAACTCGGGGTGTTATAATCAACTTCTAGTTCTGGTAAACCTGCATCATCTTCCTCTGGTTCTGGTAAACCTGCATTGTCATCATTTAGCTTTGACTTTTCAAGGTCAAGTTATTTGTCATAATAAAATTCATATAATTTAAGAGTGAAATTAATACGACCAGAACATTAGTTCTGCTTCTGGTTGTTTCTGCTTGTTTTTGAAACCACTTGAATGTTGTTTCTGCTGAAGTGTTCACATCACATGGATCACTTGGTTCCTCTGACAGTTTGAGAACCTGCAAAAATACTTATCTAGCCTTGATTTTTAAGATCAAGCTTCTTGTTATTACAGTAAACATAAATATCAAACAATAATAATATTTAAAGATAGATATAACCTATACGTCATAGCTTCATTTTCATACTGAAAATCCTCTTGTATCTGATTTTCAGATTCTGAATCTGCATTTTGTTATTAGAGTCTGGATGAAGGGCTTTGCATTCCCTTCCAAATTTGTAGTCTTGATGAATTTCACTAGAGTGTTCGAAGAAGTCTCCAGATTGTGACACTTTTCTTTCTGCTGATATATCAGGTTCCTCTGATAGTTCTAGAACTAATGATAATTTTGATTGTTCTAGCAGTTCCAATTTTGTTGATATTTGTGGTTTCTCTGCCTATTTTGATATGTGTGATTTCTCTGTCTGTTTTGATATTTCTGGTACTTCATATGGTTCTGGTTCTGATAGGTATTGTGTTGCCAGCATCCATTGACTAGGCACCATGACTAGTGTTTCAAATTGGTTGCTGAGAGCATCTACAACATAAACAATTTTATCTAATACCCAAATCTGGTTGGGTCCAGGTTTGTTAGTCTTGAAAGGTTTCTTGTCTTTCCTTGATTTTATCATGGGACAAAACAATTTTGAGTGACCTTTCTTAGCACAAACAACACACAAAACATTAGAGGAAATAGGTCTAGTTACAATTATCAATTCATCAAATCGTATGCCTCTTTTACCATTGTTACTAACTCCATAGATCATAGAAGCATATTTACTTTTTTCCATACCATTAGCAATAAAATCTTGTAATACTTGTTCATGCATATCAAAATCACATACAATATTTTCACTTGATATTAAACAAAGATTACTTTTTAGAGTTAGATGCTCAACTTTATGTTTAGCAATTTCAGTTTTAAGAGCTGTATTTTCTGTCTTACATTCTGCATTTTGATTCTTTAAAATAGTGACTTCTTTGGTCTGAACTGTATTTTCTTTCCTATGTGTTTTTAGTTTTAAAGACAATTTGTTATTCACATTTAAAATATCATTCATTGTAATAATTAAATCGGTTTTCGGTAAGTTTGGAAAATACGTCTTTTTCTTCTTCTGATGATTCACTTCTAGAATCAGAGTTTGTATAGGATCCAGAGGTAGTTTTGGTGTGAGCCATCAAAGCCAATTCTGTTTCTGATTCACTTCCAGAATCAAAGTCTGTAATGGATCCAGAGGCAGTCCTGTTGTGAGCCATTAGAGCCAATTCTGCTTCTGCTTCTTCATCTTCTGATTCTCTTCCAGAGTCAGCATCTGGGTCGGATCCAGAGGTAGAATGAATGTGAGCCATCAGAGCCAATTGTTCTTCTTCTGATTCACTTCCAGATTCAGATTCTATGTTGGATCTAGAGGCAGAATGAGCGTGAGCCGTCAGAGCCAATCCTGCTTCTTCTGATTCACTTCCAGAGTCAGATTCTATGTTGGATCCAGGGGCAGAATTGATGTGAACTATTATGGCTAATTCTGCTTCTTCATCAGAAGATTCATCAAAATCATCCCATGTTGCCATCAGATTTGCTTCTTGGGTTTAGAGTCTTTCTTCTGGTGTTTTCCTTTCTCCAGGTTTGTGCATTCTGATTTGATGTGCCCAGGTTCATTGCATCCATAACAGATGATGCTCTTCTTGTCATGTTCATTCTTTCCTCTGTTGGAATGCTTTGAATACCTCTGGGGAAACTTCTTCTTTCTATTATGCCACATCTTCAGAACCTTCCTATTTATGAAGGCAATTTCTTCTTCTTCTAGTTTCTGATTCTGGTAATCAGAGTCATTGTCTTCTGATTCTTCTACTGCTTTTAGAGCTTTCTTCTGTTTGGATTTCAAAGCTAGGGTTTTGTTCTTCTTCTTGGGTTCATCTTCTTCCAGCTCGATTTCATGTGATTTTAGAGAGCTGATTAATTCTTCCAGCTTCAGATTGTTCAAGTCTGTAGCTTCCTGAATGGCAGTGATTTTTGGTCTCCACTTGGTTGGCAAGCTTCTAAGAATTTTCTTCACCTGGTCAGCAGTGGTGTAGCTCTTCTTGAGAACCCTTAATCTCGAAACCAGAGTCTGGAACCTGGAAAACATGGTTTCATTATTTTCATCTTCTTCCATCTTGAACAGCTCGTACTTCCTGACTAGGATGTTTGCCTTAGCTTCTTGAACCTACTTGCTACCTTCGTAAGTCAGAGTCAGACTATCATAGATGCGCTTTGTCATCTCTTTGTTGGTGCATTTGTCGAATTCCTTGAATTTGATTGCATTGATCATGAACGTTCTGGATTTGTCATGCATCTTTTACATCTTCTTCTGGTTAGCATTCATCTCGTTTTTGGGAAATTCAACACCATCAGCATATTCTGGAGCAGTATAGCCATCTACCACCAAGTCCCAAAGTTCAGGATCTTATGAAATAAAGAAACTCCTCAGCCTGTCCTTCCAGTACTGGAACCGTTCCCCATCAAACAGAGCTACTCTGTTGAAGTTTCCTCCACCAGCTTTTTCATTGAATCCAGACATGTTGAACCCTTGTATCTTTTCTCAAACACTGTAAAGTGCTCAGTCTTGAAACTACGCTCTGATGCCAATTGAAGGTGCAAACACGACAAGGGGGATGAATTGTGTGTGCCAAACTTGAATTCTTTTTGCTGTTTTGATAAATGTTGATGTGAATTACTTGATGAATAAATAATCAGACTTAACAGTGGATAATAATAGCATAAGAACACAAAGAATTATCCTGGTTCACCATTAACTTGGCTACATCCAGTCCTTCATTCTGAAGGCTTTAATCCACTAATTCAAAACACTTTGAACTACAGCACCTGACCCTCCAAGCCAGTCTTCCCAAACAGTGTGACAACCCCAATCTTTTGAGGAACGAAAAAAAAAATTCCTTGACCCTACAAGTCAAGTCTTCTCCTACCATTCTAACAACCCCAGATTGAAGAAGGAACTTCCACATCTTGACCCTACAAGTCAAGCCTTCTCCTACCAATCTGACAACCCCAGATTGAAGAAGGAATCTACACCACTATTGGGTTTGATTACACGGGTTTGGAACTTTGCAATGTTGCTTCTGCAAAGCTGATTGTTGCACTGATTCTCACTCTCAAAAAACCACTTAGAGAATATTTCTTTTGCACTTAAGTGTTTCTCTCTTTTGAACTCTCGTATAACTTTGAATTGAAGCTTGAGATCTTGTGTTTTTCGATCGATTTGAACTCTAAGATGAATCTGGATTTTACGCTTGAGTTCTTCTACATTTGGATGCTTACTGCTGCGGCCTGAAGCCTCCTTTTATAGTTGCAATATCGGTTTTGTCCAAGCTTAATTTCGATATGAATCTTGCTCAGATTTCCTTTGAAAATTATGTTGACCAATTCTGTTTTTTTTTTTTACAATTTTGAACCATATCGTCTTGCTTCATATCTCCTTCAAATTTTCTTTAGGTCTTCTTTGATTTTTGAATCAAATCATCTTAAACTTACAATCAGATCTCTTTCCAAATTCAATCAAGTCTTCTTCGAATTATAATCAAGTCTTCACTGATTCTGAATCATGTTTTAAATCTGGACCATGTGATCTTCTGATTTGAACCATGCTGTCTCATGATCTGAACCATGTGATCTTTTGATCTGGACCATGTCTTCTATTTTGGACCAAGTTATCTTCTGATCTGGACCATGTTATCTTCTGGATAATGTTTTCTTCTGATTTGGACCATGTTATCTTCTAGATAATGTTTCCTTCTAGATAATGTTTGCTTCTGATCTGGGCCATGTCTTCTTTTGGACAATGCTTCCTTCTGGTCTGCACCAAGTTTCCTTCTTGACCAAGTTTCCTTCTGGTCTGGACCAAGTTTCCTTCTGGTCTGGACCAAGTCTCCTTCTGGACCAAGCTTCCTTCTGGTCTGGATCAAGTCTCCTTTTGGACCAAGTTTCCTTCTAGTCTGAACCACGAATGATACTCCTAATGATATCATTGATTCTTGCCTCTGATGATATCCTCTGATTTTTGCTTTTGATGACATCCTATGATTCTTGCTTCTAATGGGATCCTTTGGTGATATCCTCTGGTATCCTCTGGAGGTATCTTTTGGTATCCTCTAGAGGTATCCTCTGGTGATATCTTCTAGTATCCTCTAGAGGTATCCACTGATGACATCCTGTGTATCCTCGGGGTGTATCGTCTGGTGATATCTTCTGACCGTATCTTCTGGTGACATTTCTATCTTCTAGTGACGTCATCCACTAATGACATCTTCTGTTGACGTTGATATCTTCTAGTTGTATCATCTGATTTTAATCTTCTGGAGGTATCTTCTAGTGTATCCTCTGGTGATGTCATCCTCTGGTGTATCCTCTAGTGACGTCACCCTCTGATTTTTCACTTCCTCTGATTTTTCATTATTCTTCTAAGTCAAAATGTGATTTTCATAAAATACTTTTATTAACATCAAAAAATTAATTGAAAGAACCAACTTGGTTCCAAGACTAACAAGCAAGTTCCTGCCTCTACCTCTGATAATCACTTCAAGCGTCTAATTGTTTGATTATGAACTTTTATGTATCCTCCAAAAAAGTCAATGCTATAAAAAAAGTCTACATCCAAAGAAGACAAAGAAATTGCACATCTTCTTATACACATGCTGAATCAACTACTTGTATGATTATCTTAAAACATGCCCTGATCATCATTCCCTCTACTTCCCAACTATTTTAATCACATAGATTTATCCTGGTTCACCATTAACTTGGCTACATCCAGTCCCTTCACTCTGAAGGCTTTAATCCACTAATTAAAAACACTTTGAATTACAACACCTGACCCTCCAACTCAGTCTTCCCAAACAGTTTGACAACCCCAGACTTTTGGGGATTGATAACCACACCTTGACTCTACAAGTCAAGTCTTCTCCTACCAATCTGACAATCCCATATTGAAGAAGGAATCTACACCTCTAACAGGTTTGATTACAAGGCTTTGGAACTTTGCAAAGTTGCTTCTGGAAAGCTGATTGCTGTACTGAATTTCACTCTCGAAAAATCACTTAGAGAATATTTCTTTTGCACTCAAGTGTTTCTCTCTTTTAAACTCTCAGATGACTTTGAATTGAAGCTTGAGTTCTTCTGTTTTTCGATGCCTAATGCTGCTACCTGAAGCCTCCTTTTATAGCTGCAATTAGGGTTTTGTCCAAGCTTAAATTCGAGATAAATCCTGCTCAGATTTCCTTTCATAATTCTGGTGGCCAATCATGTTTCTCTTAATTTCAAAGCGTATCTTTTAGCTTCAGATTTCATTTGAAAATTCTGTTGACCAATCCTAGTTCTCTTAATTTCAGATCGTATCTTTTAGCTTCAGATTTCATTCGAATTTCCTTTAAGCCTTCAGTGATTTTTTGAATCAAATCCCCTTAATATTTTGATCAAATTTCTATCAAAATTCTATCAAGTCTTCTTCGAATTTTAAATCAAGTCTTCACTGATATGCATTATGATTTAAATTCTAGACCGTATGATCTGCTGATCTTGACCAAGTCTGGACCATGTAATCTGATCTGTACCATTTTGTCTCATCATCTGGACTGTGTGATCTTCTGATCTGGACCAAGTCTTCTGCTATGGACCTTGCTATCTTTTGGTCTGGACCAAGTCTTCTGTTCCTGACCATGCTATCTTCTGTTTTGGACCAAGTCTGAACCAAGTCTAACTTATGTTTCCTTCTGGTATGGACCAAGTTTCCTTCTGGTCTGGACCAAGTCTCCTTCTGGACTATGCTTCCATCTTATCTGGGCCAAGAGTAATATCCTCTAATGATTTCATTGTTTCTTCCCTCTGAGGTTTGTCTTTGATGACATCCTCTAATTCTTGCTTCTGATGGGATCCTCTGGTGTCCTCTGGATGTATCATCTGGTGATATCTTCTGGTCGTATCTTCTGGTTGCATCTTCTGGAGGTATCTTCTGCTAACGTCATCCTCTGATGACATCCTCTGGTGACGTCATTCTCTGATGACATCCTCTGGTGACGTCATCCTCTGCTCTATCCTCTGATTTTTCATACTTCTTCTAAGTCAAAATATGATTTTCATAAAATACTTTTGTTAACATCAAAACTTTAACTAAAAAAACCAACTTGGTTCCAACATTATTTCTCCCATATTCGCATAACACAACAAAGAAGTCATTTTGGAATACCTGCGTATGTGTCAATCTGGCCAAGATGTGGCCCTCGTGTGTTTGCCCTTGCCCAATGTTGAGCAGGTGTTTGGGATGAAACGGAAAAGAATGGCTATATCTCTAGGCGTTGAAGAAGATGAGGATGTCATAACCATCATTGATAAAGACACAACATATCCTCCTTAGAGGAAGAAACGGAAGGTAAGTTTAAACTTTGAGCAACTTATTCCTCTCCCCGTCCTTGAACGTGAACATCCCATCCCTTTCTCTTTCCCCAACAAACCAACTTTGACCCCGCACCCATCACCCCTACCACTTCTGACTTTGATACCTCATATGATATGTTTGATACTACCTTAGTTGAGTACTTTGCTTCTCTTGGATACGTAACCCATCCCTTCCTTCACAAGCCTTGTCCATTCGCTCTAACACTTACCCCCCTCCATTACTTTACCATCATCTTCTCCTTCCTCCTCTGTTGTACTTGAACTCACTTCATCGCCTTTTCTGCGTCCCTCTCCCCTCGAAGCAGTGCATGATAAACCAATTGTGTTGGAACCAAGTTGGTCCTATCAATTATAGTTTCATGTTAACAAAAGTATTTATTGAAAATCACATTTTGACTTAGAAGAACAATGAAAAATTAGAGGAAGTGAAAAATCAGAGGATGACGTGACTAGAGGATACACCAGAGGATGACGTCACCAGAAGATACCTCCAGAAGATACAAATCAGAAGATACAACCAGAAGATATCAACGTCAGCAGAAGATGTCATCAGAGGATGACGTCACTAGAAGACATAAATGTCACCAGAAGATACGGCCAGAAGATATCACCAGAGGATACCAGAGGATGTCACTAGTGGATACCATAAGAAGATACCTCCAGTGGATACCATAAATGTCACTAGTGGATACCAGAAGATACCTCTAGAGGATATCACTAGAGGATCCCATAAGAAGCAAGAATTAGAGGATGTCATAAAAAGCAAAAATCAAAGGATATCATAAATTAGAAGATATCATCAGAGGGACGAAACAATGACATTATCAGAGGATATCATTCGTGGCCCAAACAAGAAGGAAACCTTGTCCAGAAGGAGACGTGGCAAAGACCAAAAAGAAACCTTGTCCAGAAGAAAACATGATTCAGATTAGAAGATAACTTGGTCCATAATAGAAGACATGGTCCAGACTTAGTCCAGCCCAAAAGATAGCATGGTCCAGAACAGAAGAATTGGTCCAGACTTGGTCCATATCAGAAGATCACATTGTCCAGATCAGGAAACAGAATGGTAAAGATCAGATCACATGGTCCAGACTTGATCCAGATCAGCAAACCATACGGTCCAAATTTTAAATCATGATGCAGATCAAGTGAAGACTTGATTAAAATTAGAAGAGGACTTGACTGAATTTTGAAAGAGATCAGATCGTAGGCTTAAGAAGATTAGATTCAAAAATCAAAGAAGACCTCAAGGAAATACGAAGGAAATCTGAACAAAGAAGATATGGTTCAAAATTAAAGAGAAACAGGATTGGCCAACAGAATTTTCAAAGGAAATCTGAGCAAGATTTATCTCGAAATTAAGCTTGGACAAAGCCCATATTTTAGGATTCATCTTAGAGTTCCAATCGATTGAAAAAAACACAAGAACTCAAGCTTCAAATTCAAAGTTATTCGAGAGTTCAATAGAGAGAAATACTTGAGTGCAAAAGCAAAATTTTCTAAGTGTTTTCGAGAGTGAAACAGTGCAGCAATCAGCTTTGCAGAAGCAACGTTGCAGAGTTCCAAACCCTTGTAATCAAACCCGTTAGAGGTGTAGATTGCTTCTTCAATCTGGGGTTGTCAGATTGGTAGGAAAAGACTTGACTTGTAGAGTCAAGGTGTGGTTATCAATCCTCAAAAGTCTGGGGTTATCAGACTGTTTGGGAAGACTGACTTGGAGGGTCAGGTGTTGTAATTTCAAAGTGTTTTGAATTAGTGGATTAAAGTTTTCGGAGTGAAGGGACTGGATGTAGCCAAGTTAATGGTGAACTAGGAAAAGTCGTTGTGTTGTTATTATCCGCTGCTAAGTCTGATTAATTATTCATCAAATAATTCCCATCAACATTCATCAATAACAGCAAAAGAATTCAAGTTTGACAAACACAATTCAACCCCCATTCTCGTGTTTGCACCTTCAAGAAGATATGGTCAAGATTTGTAGAAGATTTGATCAAGATTTATCTACAAAAAATTTACAATCTTAATCTAATCAAAAAAGGAACATAATTAATTTGAAGAATTTACAAATGCAATATGAACAAAATACAATTCAGAATTAAATAAGGACCAAGTTGAAGCCCAAATTTTAAGTATAAATAGATACTCAAGACTAAAGAAGAAAATCATCGAAAAGCAAAAAATAGAAGTCTTAGAGTTCAAAGAGAGAAATACTTGTTTCAAGTTAGAAATATTTTCAAGAAGCAAAGGCTAACGTCCTAGTCAAAAAGTATGAGTTGTTCAAGATGGAAGAAGATGATGATATTGAAACAATGTTTTCCATATTCCAGACCTTGGTCTCGAGATTAAAGGTACTTGAGAAGAGTTATATTACTGCTGATCATGTGAAGAAAATCCTTACGAGTCTAACAAGCAAGTGGAGACCTAAGATAACTGCCATTTAGGAAGCAAAGGATCTGAATACTCTAAAGGGAAACAATAGAGGAAAGATTCCAGATCCAAGGAGAGTATGATGGCAACATGGGATGATTCTGATGAATCCTCTAACGATGAACAAACAGATTTGGCTATGATGGCTCATACCAACTCTGCCTCAGGATCCAACACTGGAAGTGAATCAGCAGATGAAGAAATGGAGGTATTTTCTGACTTTACTCGATCTAATTTAATTAGTTCTATAAATGATTTTTTAAATGATAATAAAAAATTGTCTTTCAAACTGAAAACACTTAGGAAAGAAAATAAAAATCTAATTGAAAAAGTTAATACTTTAAAGAATCAAAGTGTTGAATTTAAAACAGAAAATGCAACTCTGAAAACGAATAGTGGTGACCTTAAAGCTAAAAATCTAACTCTAAAAAGTAATCAGAGTTCAACATCAATTGAAAATACCACATGTAACTCTGATATGCACGAACAAGTATTTCAATATTTTCTTGCTAATGGTATTGGAAAGAAGCAAATATGCTTCTATGATTTATGGAGTTAGTAGAAATGGTAAAAGAGGTATAGGGTTTGAAGAAACTGTAATTGAACCTAAACTTTTTCCCTCTGATATCTTGTGTGTTGTTTGCTCTAAGAAAGGTTACTCCAAATTATCTTGTCCCATGTAAAATACAAGGAACGACAAGAAACCTTTCAAGACTAATAAACCAGAACCTAACCAAATTTGGCTACCTAAGAACAAAATTATCTTTGTTGCAGATGTCCTCAACAATCAAGATAAAACACCAATCATGGTACCTGGACAGTGGATACTCTCGACATATGATGGGATAAAAGTTTATTTTCCAATAACTAACTTTGAGCAAACGAGGCACAATGACTTTTGGAGGAAAGAAAAAAGGCCAGATCATTGGCCAAGGTACAATTGGTAATGGTAGTTCTCCTTCTATTAAAGATGTCTTGTTTGTTAAAGGACTTAAGCATAACTTATTAAGTATTAGTCAGTTAAGTGATAGTAATTATGATATTATATTCAATCAAAAAACATGCAAGGCTATTAGTTAGAAGGATGGATATGTACTCTTTACAGGTCAGAGGCAAAACAACATTTATAAGATAAATATGTTTAGTCTAGAGAACCAAGAGGTTAAGTGCTTGTGTCAGTAAAGGAAGATAAACTAATTTGGCATAAAAGATTAGGTCATGCAAACCTTAGATTAATTTCAACACTTAATAAACTTTAACTAGTAAGAGGTCTACCTAAGTTTAGTTACAAAACTAAAATTATGTGTGAAGCTTGTCAAAAGGGAAAACAAACAAAAGACTCCTTTAACCCTAAGAACTTAGTCTCTACCTCAAATCCCCTTGAACTCTTACATATAGATCTTTTTGGGCCAGTGAAAACAATCTCTCTAAGTGGAAAGAAATATGGCTTTGTTATAGTAGATGATTACACTAGGTGGACATGGGTAAAAATTTTAAGAAGTATGGATGAATTCCACAACGTGTTTATCACATTTTGCAAACAAATCATGAATGAAAAGGGAGAATTAGAAGTGATCATGGAGGAGAATTTGAAAACAAGTTCTTTGAAAGTTTTTGTGATGAAAATGGAATCTCTCACAACTTCTCCTCTCCTAGAACACCCCAACAAAATGGAAACACCAATCATGGTGCCTGGTCAATGGATGCTGGCAATGCACAAACAGAAAAGGGTGTATGTTTCAGTTTCCACCAGACAGAAGCAAAATGAGTCTGATGGAAGAAGAACTGGTCAACACCATACCTATCAGAACCAGAACCAGAATCATAGGAGGAACAGGAAATATCAGAGAAATCACTCATATCAACAAAACTGGAACTACCAGAAGAATCAGAATTACCATTAGTTCTAGAACCAAAAGTATCAGAATTACCATCAGTTCCAGAACCAGAAGAATCATAATTATCATCAGTTCCAGAACGATCAGAGGAACCTGATATATCAGCAGAAAGAGAAGAATCAGAATCAGGAGAGTTCTTCAAACACTCCAGTAAAATTCATCATGACCACAAACCAGGGAGGGAATTCAAAGCCCTTCATCCAAACTATCTAATCACAGAACATACAAATTCAGAATCTGAAAATTAGAAACAAGAGAATTTTCAGAATAAAACTGAAGCTGTGACATATAGGTTATATCTATCCTTAAATATTATTATTGTTTGATATTTATGTTTATTGTGATAACAAGAAGCTTGATCTTAAAAATTAAAGTTGGATAAGTATTCTGCAGGTTTTCGAACTGTCAGAGGAATCAAGTGATCCATATAATATGAACACTTCAGTAGAAACAACATTCCAGTGGTTTCAAAAACAAGCAGAAACAACCAGAAGCAAAATTGATGTTCTGGTTGTATTAATTTCACTTTAAAATTATTTAAGTTGTATTATGTTATATGACAAATAGCTTGACCTAAAAAGTCAAAGCAAGATGAAGCCAATGTAGATTAACCAAAACCAGAGTTAACGGATGCTGGTTTACTAGAACCAGAGGAAACCAAAGTTGGGTTACTAGAACCAGAGGAAACCTATGCAGGTTTACCAAAACCAGAAGCTGATGCAGGCAAAAGAATTTGAAAAAGCAGAAGCTTCAAGAAAGAATATGACAAATCTTCAAATCTGAAGAAGAAGGATATAGATGGAGTCTACCAATGCAAGAAGAGCTAAATGAATGATATTTTGGATCTAGTTCCAAGACTAGAAAAGAACATTATTGGAACCAAGTGGGTGTTCAGGAACAAACTCAACGAAAAAGGTGAAGTATTCAAGAATAAAGCTAGGCTTGTGGAACAAGGATACATTCAGCAAGAAGGCATTGATTACACTGAGACTTTTGCTACAGTGGTCAGGTTAGAAGCAATTCGTATCCTACTCTCTGTTGCTGCAAATCATGATATTACTTTATATCAAAAGGATGTCAAAAGTTCTTTCTTAAATGGTTATATAAGTGAGGAAGTCTATGTCAAACAGCCCCCAGGTTTTGAAAGTTCTTATTTTCCAAACCATGTTTTTAAACTTAAAAAAAATCTTTATATGGTTTAAAACAAGCACCTAGGGCATGGTATAAAAGACTTAGCAATTTCTTACTTAAAAATCAGTTTGATAGAGGTCAAATAGATAACACCAGTATATTTCTGTTTTAATTATACATCAGGTTTTGTTTTGAAAGTATTAAAACAGGAAAAGTATTCAAGTTAAGTCAAACACAATTCAACCCCCCCTTCTCGTGTTTGCACCTTCAATTGGTATCAGAGCCTGGTTTCAAGGCTGAGCACTTAACAGTGTTTGAGGAAAGGTCCAAGGGGTTCAATATGGCAGAAGAATTGGGAAACAACATCAACAGAACACCACTGTTTGATGGAGAAAGGTTTGAGTATTGGAAGGACAGAATGAGAAGCTTTGTCATATCTCAAGATCCTGAGCTATGGAAGATGATAGTCAGAGGATACACTGCACCTACTGATCCAGAAGATCCAACTAAGAAACTGGATATGTTTGATATGAAACCAGACCAGATCAGATTACACAGACTTCATCACAAGTCCACAATCATGATGGTCAGTGCAATCACATTCAAGGAGTTTGATAGATGCACAAATAAAGAAACAGCAAAGAGTATATTCGACAGTCTGGTTCTGACCTATGAAGGAACCAAGCAGGTTCAACAAACAAAGGCTAACATATTGGTCAGAAAGTATGAGTTGTTCAAGATGAAAGAGGATGAAGACATTGACACAATGTTCTGCAGATTCCAGACTTTGTATCAGGACTGAAAGTATTAAACAAAAGCTATACCACTGAAGATCATGTATGGAAAATTCTGAGAAGTCTACCAAAAAGGTGGAGACCAAAGGTTACTGCAATTCAGGAAGCTAAGGATCTGAGTACCTTGAGGCTGGAAGATCTGATTAGCTCACTCAGGTCTCATGAAATAGAACTGGAAGAAGATGAACCTAAGAAGAAGAAGAATCTGGCTCTGAAATCGAAACAGAAGAAAGCTGCAAAGGCAGAATCAAAATCAGAGGATAGTGACAGTGACTGTGATGATATGGCTTACTTAACCAAAAAGATGGTTAAGATATGGGAAAACAGAAAGAGGAGAGGTTCCTAGATGAAACATAACAGCAAGGAAGAATCTGACAAGAAGAACATCATCTGTTATGGATGCAATGAACCTGGACATATCAAGTCAGAATGTCCAAATCTGGAAAAAGGAAAACAGCACAAGAAGAGTTCCAGATACAAAAAGAAAGGTCTGATGGCTGCCTGGGATGTATCAGAATCAGAGGAAGAATCTTCTGATGAAGAAGAGGCAGAAACAGCAAAGATAGCTCACATGAAGTCTGCTTCTAGACCTCATAAAGGCACGAATTCCAGAAGGAAAACAGGCAGAAGGAAGAATGATCGAAGCAATCATTCTGGCAAATCTGGAAGCACATCAGAGGAAAAAATTCTGTCTCTGATGGCTCATACCAACTCAAGTTCTGAATATAGCTCAGGCTCTGGAACAGAATCAGAAGATGAAGACAATGAGGTATTTTCTGATCTGTCTAAATCTGAATTAATTGAGATTTTAAAAGACTTGTTAAATGCAAACAATAAAAGGTCTTTAAAACTGAAAACTCTTAGGGAAGATAAGGAAAATCTAACCAAAGAAGTCCAAGTTTTAAAGAATCGAAATTCTGAGTATGCAACTGAAAACAAAAATTTTAAAACTGATGTTGCAAGACTCAAATCTGAAAACCAAACTCTGAAAAGTAATAATTGTTCCACTTCTGAAACTGTTTGTAAATCTGATATGCTTGAGCAAGTTTTTCAAAACATTATTTCCAATGGATTGCAAAGAAGTAAAAATGCATCTATGATTTATGGAAACAGTAATTCTGGAAAAAGAGGTCTTGGTTTTACAGAAACAATTACTGAAAATAAAGTTGTTCATTCTAATGTTTTATGTATTATTTGTGCTAAGAAAGGTCACTCTGAATTATCTTGTCCAATGGTAAAATCTGAACAAGATCAGAGAGCTGTTACAACTAACAAACCTGGACCCAATCAGTTCTGGGTACCAAAAGATCAAATTGTCTATGTTGCAGATGTTCTGAGCAACCAGAAGGAGACACCAACAATTGTGCCTGGACAATGGATGTTGGCAATGCACAAGCAGAAGAAGGTTTATGTTCCTGCTACAACAAGACAAAGGCAATCTGAGTCTGGTAGAAGAAGAACTGGTCAACACAATCAAAACCAGAACTGGAACCAGTACCAGAAGCACAGAAACTGGAACCAGAACCAGAACTCGAACCAGTACCAGAAGCACAGAAACTAGAACCAGAACCAGAACTGGAACCAATACCAAAAGCACAGAAACTGAAACTAGAACCCGAACTGGAGGCACAGAAACTGGTACCATAATCAACACTGGAACCAGAATCAGAATCAGTACTAGAACCAGAATAAGAACAGGTATCATAGGTTCAGGTATGATCATCAGAATTACTCTAATTATCAGAATCAGAATAACTACAGGAATTATCAGAATCAGGAGAGTTCTTCAAACACTCCAGTGAGATTCATCAAGACTACAAATGTAACACCCCGAGGCGGGAATGTGATGAGGCGGTTACTTATCCCCCAGGTACCGGGCTCGATTCCCACGGAAGGCAAAAACTCACTATTTCCACGAGGTGGTTAGGGGGGTGAGAAACCGAGTAGCACTGCCGATAACAGTGGGGTTCGGGGTGTTACAACAAACCTGGAAGGGAATTCAAATTCCCTCATCCAAACCATGTAATCTAATAACATATAGATTAGAAATCTGAAAATCAGAAGCAAGAGGATTTTCAGAATAAAACTGAGGCTACATCTTTCTGTAAATACTTTATTATTTAATATTTATGTTTACTGTGATAACAAGAAGCTTGATCTAAACAAATCAAAGCTAGATAGTATGTTACAGGTTTTCAAACTGTTAGAGGAACCAGGTGATTCACATGAATTGAACACCTCAGCAAAAATAGCATTCCAGTGGTTTCAAAAACAAGCAAAAACCACCAGAAACAGAACGAATGGTTTGGCTGTATTGAGTTAAATTTTAACTTATTTGATTTGCATTATGTAATATGACAAACTGCTTGATCTTAACAAATCAAAGCAAGATAAAAATAGTGCAGGGAGTAGAAGCAAAAGAAACAGAAGTACCTGGGAAGGTAAAGGATACAAGCAAGTCAGCAACACATGACAAATCTTCAAAAGATAAATTTGATCAAGTCAGAAACAGCCAAGATAAGTCAGAAGAGAAATCTGGATATTTACCAGAATCTGAAGCTGCTACAGATTCACCAGAACCAGAAGTTAATGCGAACCAAGCAATGTTGATGAAGTTTTGGCAGAGGAAGGTTGGATACTTGCAATGCAAGAAGAGCTGAATGAATTCCAAAGGAATGATGTTTGGGATCTGGCATCCAGACCAAACAAAAACATTATTGGAACCAAGTAGGTGTTCAGAAACAAGTTCAATGAAAATGGTAAAGTTGTAGCTCAAGGATACAGTCAACAGAAAGGTATGGATTACATTGAGACTTTTGTTCCAGTGGCCAGGTTAGAAGCAATTAAAATTCTCCTATCATTTGCTGCTAATCATGATATAATGCTGTATCAAATGGATGATAAAAGTGCATCAACAGAAAAATGCTAATCATGATATAAAAACTGTGGAAAGGTAAGAAACCTAACATTTCCTATTTCAAGCAATTTAGCTGTACTTGTTTTATGTTAAACACTATAGATAATTTAGCTAAGTTTGACTCTAGATCTCAAAAGTGTACCTTTATTGGTTACTCTGAGAGATCAAAAGCTTATAGAGTGTTTAACAAGGAAACTAACACTGGGGAAGAATCAATCCACATTAAGTTTAATGATAAACAGCTTGACTCTGAAAAGTCAAAGCAAGATGAGGAAATTGCAGGTGAACTAGAGGCACAGGAACCAGAAGCTGGACCAGCAGCAGAACCTGAGAAATATAAAGATGAAAGCAAGGAAGAAGAACATGTTGACTCTAAAGACAAGTCAGATGGAAAGAATGGATGGAAGTACAAGTCTTCACATCCAAAAACTCTCATTATTTGCAGTGCCGCAGAACCATTGAAGACCAGATCATCAAGTAGAGAAACCAGTCAGTTTGGTTTACTCTCAACAATTGAACCAAGCAATGTTGATGAAGCCTTGGCAAAGGAAGGTTGTATACTTGCAATGCAAGAAGAGCTGAATGAATTTCAAAGGAATGATGTTTGGGATCTGGTATCCAGACCAAACAAAAACATTATTAAAACCAAGTGGGTGTTCAGGAATAAACTCAATGAAAAAGGTGAAGTGGTAAGGAACAAAGCCTGACTTGTAGCTCAACGATACAATCAACATGAAGGTATTGATTACACTGAGACGTTTGCTCCAGTGGCCAGGTTAGAAGCAATTAGAATTCTTTTATCATTTGCTGCTAATCATGATATAATTCTGTATCAAATGGATGTTAAAAGTGCATTCTCAAATTGCTTTATAAGTGAGGAAGTCTATGTCAAACAGCCCCCTAGATTTGAAAATTCTGATTTTCTAGACCATGTTTTCAAACTTAAAAAGTCTTTATATGGTTTAAAACAAGCACCAAGGGCATAGTATGACAGACTCAGTAACTTTCTGCTTAAGAATGAATTTAATAGAGGCCAGATTGATAATACACTATTTAGGAAATCCATTAAACATGATATTCTGATTATTCAAGTCTATGTTGATGATATCATATTTGGATCAACTAATGGCACTTTGTGCAAAGAGTTTTCTGACCTAATGCAGAAGGAGTTCCAAATGAGCATGATGGGAGAACTTAAGTTCTTCCTGGGAATTCAGATTCATCAAGGCAAATCAGGTATACTCATTCACCAATCAAAATATATTAAAGAACTTCTCAAAAAGTTCAAGATGAGTGACTGTAAGCCTATGGCCACCCCCATGCACCCAACCTGCTCACTTGAGAAAGATGAAACCAGCCAAAAGGTAGACCAGAAAAACATACAGAGGTATGATTAGATCCATTCTCTATTTAACTGCTTCTAGACGTGACATTATGTTCAGTGTTTGTGTCTGTGCCCGATTTCAAGCTGACCCTAGGGAATCCCATTTAACTGCTGTCAAACGAATTCTAAGATACCTCAAAGGAACCACAAACCTTACCTTGTTATACAAGAAAACCCCCACCTACAAACTCAAAGGTTTTTGTGATTCTGATTATGCTGGAGACAAGCTGGAAAGGAAAAGTACAAGTGGCAACTGCACTTTCTTAGGTGATAATCTGATCTCTTGGTCAAGCAAAAGACAAAGCACCATTGCCATGTCAACAGCAGAAGCTGAATATATATCAGCAGCAGGATGCAGTTCACAGTTACTCTGGATGAAACACCAACTTGAAGATTACAACATCTTTGAAAACAATATCCCTTTGTTCTGTGATAACACTTTAGCCATAAACCTAACCAAGAACCCTATCTTACACTCTAGAGCCAAACACATTGAAATAAAACACCATTTCATTAGGGACCATGTTCAAAAAGGAACTTTAAGCATCCAGTTTGTGGACACTGATCATCAATGGGCTGATATCTTCACCAAGGCATTACCAGAAGATAGGTTCGAGTTCATTAAGAAGCATCTCAGCATGACCTCCATATCTGACTAGCTCAAGTAGTCATCTTAGGAGTTTTTAAATTTCATGTTAATTCATTTTCTGTTATTTTATTTTATGTTTTTATTTTCTGTACTTTGTAAAGAGAAAAACAAAAAAAATACAAAAATAGTAGGACCACTTTTTGGCTGATGACAAAAAGGGGGAGAAAGAGAGAGAGAGAGAAAGAAAGGAGAAATAAGTAGAAAAGGAGAGATAAAAAGAAAGGAGAGGAAACAAGGAGAGAGAGAAAAACAAAGAAAGAAAAAGAAAGAGTGAAAACAGAAGGAGTTGAAAATGAGAGGAAATGTGAAGACAGAAAAAGAAAGAGAGCAAAAAGAAGGAGTTGAAAAGGAGAGGAGAAGAGAAGAAAAGAAAAGAAAGAGAGAACAAAGAAGGAGTTGAAAAGGAGAGTATCAGACTTAGGGGGAGAGATTGGTCTGAGGGGGAGTAATTCAAAGTCTTCGAGTCATAAGTTAGCAAAATAAGTTAAGGTTTTGTCATCATCAAATGCAAACACGAGAAGGGGGTTGAATTGTGGTTGCCAAAGTTGAATACTTTTTGCTGATTTGGTGAACGTTGATATAAATTACTCGGAGAAGCAGCAATCAGATTCAGCAGCAGCAGATAATAAAAGCATAAGTATTTGGACACATAGATTTATTCTGGTTCACCATTAACTTGGCTACATCTAGTCCCCTAATTCATAAGGCTTTAATTCACTAATTCAAACACTTTGAATTACACAGCACCTGACCCTTCAAGCCAATCTTCCCAAACAGCCTGATAGTCCTAGACTTTTGAGGAACAACAACACCTTGACCCTATAAGCCAAGTCTTCTCCTATCAATCTGACAACCCTAGATTGACGAAAGAACTTACACCACCTTGACCTTACAAGCCAAGTCTTCTCGTAACAATCTCACAACCCCAGATTGAAGAAGTAACTTACACCACCTTGACCCTACAAGCCAAGTCTTCTCCTAACAATCTGACAACCCTAGATTAAAGAAGAAATTTACACCACTATCAGGTTTGATACAAAGGTTTGGAACTTGAGTAGTTGCTTCTTGAAAGTTGATTATAACAATGACTCTTACACTCTAAGAAAAGAACACATAGAAAATATTTCTCTCTCGCACAAGTGTTTCTCTCTTTGAACTCTAAGATGAATTTGGATTTTAAGCTTGAGTTCTTCTACTTTCTTCTGATTTTCGATGATTTCTTCTTCAGCCTGGAGTATCTATTTATCGTTGAGATTTGGGCTTCTACTTGGTCCAAGTTTAATTTCGAATTGTATTTTGTTCAGATTTCTTCTGTAAATTCTTCAACTTGATTATGTTCCTTTTTAAATTTGAACCAAATCTTCTTCTGATTTAAATTAAATCTTCTTCGAATTTTTTATCAGATCTTCTTCAAATTTCAATCAAGTCTTCTTCGAATTTGAATCAAATCTTCTATGAATCTTGACCATGTCTTCATTCATACTCTGATGTTTACCTCGGATGGTATCCTCTCATGATGTCCTCTGATTCCTGACTCTGAAGGTATCGTCTGATTTTTTCCTCTGATGATATTCTCTGATTTTTGCATCTGATGATATCCTCTGATTTTTGCCTCTGATGATATCCTCTGATTTTTGCCTCTGATGATATCCTCTAACTTTTGCCTCTGGTGCTATCCTCTGGTGGGATCCTCTAGTGATATCCTCTAGTGATATCCTCTGGTGACATCCTCTGGTGATATCCTCTGGAGGTATCCTCTGGTGGCATCCTCTGGTGACATCCTCTAGTGGCATCCTCTGGAGGTATCTTCTAGTGACATCCTCAGGTGGCATCCTCAGTTGACATCCTCTAATGCCAACCTTCTTCGATCAACTTGGTTCCAACAAATTTGGTTCCAACACCAACTTGGAAGCTACATCCAGTCCCTTTACTTAGATGGATTTAACCACTAATCCAAATCCTTGAATTACACAACCCCTGACACCTATAGACTTTTTAAGGCAAACAAATACAACCTGACCCTATAAGTCAATAATTCTTGTGAGCAAGTTCTGAGCATATCTTCTTATATACAAATTATGAGCATATCTTCTTGTGAACAATATGTTGACATATCTTCTTGTGAACAAATTATATGCATATATTCTTGTGAGCACGCTATGAGCATATCTTCTAGTATACAAATTATGAGCATATCTTCTTGTGAATAATCTGTTGAACATATCTTCTTATGAACAATATTTTGACCATATCTTCTTGTTAACAATATTTTGGCCATATCTTTTTGTAAACAATATTTTGATCATATTTTCTTGTGAACAATATTTTGACCATATTTTCTTGTGACCAATATTTTGACCATGCCTTCTGATGAACAATATTTTGAAATATTTTCTTATGAACAATATTTTTGCCATATCTAATTTTAGATTGTGTTCAAAAACTTATTCACGCGAATCTTTTTTCACACTTTTGATTGATTGGAGCTAGAATGGATTGAGGCTTGTTCTTGAATATTCAGAAATTATGATTCACCTATATCTTTTTTTCATAATGAATTATTTCAACTAGAGCCGTTGACATTCCATCAGAGCCATTCACTTTCTTGTTGGAGTGAGATGTTGTGCCTCTTGGATAATAAAAGTCAGAATTATGTGACTTAGAATTAGTGGATTTGGGAAAATCACATTGTTGAATCATCAGAGTCAGTGCAACATTAGAGGTTGCATATTAGAGGCAACATTTTTAGTGTGTTGCAACTTTTTATTAGAGGAATATGAGCTTTGAATGCATGGCTTGAACAAAGTCTTCAAAGTTAATGATAGCTTGATATAAACTCTTCAGAGGCAAGCTAGGTTTGTGTACATCTCTTCAGACCTAGTTTTAGTGCTAGTCTTCAGACTAGTTATCAGAGCGAGTCTTCAGTCCCAAACTTTAGAGCCAAACATCAAAGGCAATCTTCGTAACCATTAGAGGCACGTTGCTTTCATAACCTCTGGTACCTTCTTCTAACTTTCTTGTTCTAATTGTTGCACAGTTAATGAATCCATTAGTCTAAATAATTTTTTTTCAAAAAACACCTTTGTTAACATCAAAATCACAAGAGGAAAACCAACTTGGTTCCGACATTCCTATTATGAGCATATCTTCTTGTGAACAATATTTTGACCATATCTTCTTGTGAACAACATTTTGACCATATCTTCTTGTGAACAATATTTTGTCCATATCTTCTTGTGAACAATATTTTGGCCATATCTTCTTGTAAACAATATTTTTATCATATTTTCTTGTGAACAATATTTTGACCATATTTTCTTGTGAACAATATTTTCGCCATATCTAATTTTAGATTGTGTTCAAAAACTTATTCACGAGAATCTTCTTTCATACTCTTGATTGATTAGAACTGGAATGAATTCAGACTTGTTCTTGAATATTCAGAAATTATGATTCAACTAAGTCTTTTTTTCATAATGAATTATTTCAATTAGAGTTGTTGACTTTCCATCAGTGCCATTGACTTTCTTATTGGAGTAAGATGTTTTCGTTCTTGGATAATAAAAGTCAGAATTATGTGACTTAGAATTAGTCGCTTTGAGCAAATCACATTGTTGAATCATCAGAGCTAGTGCAACATTAGAGGTTGTATATTATAGGCAACATTTTTAGTGGGTTGCAACTTTTTATTAGAGGAATATGAGTTTGAATGCATGGCTTGAACAAAGTCTTCAAAGTTAATGATAGCTTGATATAAACTTAGTAATGAACAACCTGAACCTCTCACTCCCTCTACCCAAAATACAAACTTAGATGTTCATCCCTCTGATCCTGCACCTACTACCTCAGCTAACTCTGACTTCGACACCTTAGATGATATGTTTGAGGCAACCTTAGTCGAACACTTTGCTACCCTCCACAATAGAACTTATCCCATCCCTCTAAAGAACAATACTCCAAACCTAACACCATCAACTACTGAAACTAACACTCCATAAAGACCTTCCAATTCTAACATTACATAACCATTTACCCTCTCCACCCATGCATCTGACCCTACCACACCAAGACTTGTGATTCCCCTTAACCAAGAAGATGAGACAACATCTCAAGTCCTCATTGACTTAGTCTATAATACTTCTTTAGAAGACTCCTCTGCTTATCCTTCATCCTCTTTTACTTTGAACATGCCAGTGCCACCATCCCGCTAGACCTCATTCCCCTTACCCACTCCAATCCCTTTGGCTTTTCAAACCTCAACTCATTCATTACTTCTCTTATTACCAAAATCACTTCAGCACACAATAGGAATGCTCAAAGTTTGGACCTTAATTATTTTTTCAACCAGTGGAACAAGGTCCTCTCATTTTTCACCAACTGGATATAGGAAAGCATAGATCATGGAATGCAATTGGCCTCCGAGAACGCTGAAGCTTCTAGAAAAACAACAGAGATCATCCATCTATTGATCTTGCAGCTTTAGAAATCTCAGAGTAATCGATCCAGAAAGCTCCTCAAAACAACGTCAGAAGGGTCATCAAGGGACGACCCATTTCTCTCTACTTGTGTTAATCACAAAATCCCAGTGGTTGCTCCATTAGCACCATTGCAATTCCCTATGCTCATTTCACATATTGAAATACCCTCATTGGATGCTCCTACTACTGCTGCTCTAGGATCTGCAGCATCTGCCATTAGAAGTCAATTTGTCACTCCTTCTTGCCCTGTGTTCGATCCTTCCTAGTATGTCTAAAAGGATGACTTTGATCATCTAGAAGCTAAGACTGAGGTGTCCATGGAACAGACCACAAAAAATTAGGAGAACATTCAGACTACCCAATAATTAGGCTGACCAACCCAAATTTGTTGTTCCTTGTATTTTCTTTTGTTTGTTTGTGTCTCTTGCTTTTCCTTTATTGTACTTTTTGGCTTTTCTCGTTGGCTATGCTACTCTTTATGTGTGATGACAAAAGGGGGAGAATATCTTGAACAATTTTAATGCATGAAATTTTCATGTTTTATTAATTTCACTCACATTTAAACATGCATAATATCTCTCACCACTCACATTTAAACTTGCATATATTAAGGGGGAGTTTAGTTGTGATATTCTATGTTATTCTTTTTACTCCTGTAAAATTAAAAATTGTTCACAAAAATAGATGTTTGTCATCATCAAAAAGGGGAGATTTTTAAATCCAAGTTGGTTTGAAGAACTATGACCCTTACTTGTTTTGATGATAATACATTATTTTGTGGGAACAATTTAAAGTGCTAATGTTCTATTTTAGTTTGTAGTTTTCAGATTAGGATATTATATCCATCATATGAGAGAGCTTCGTTTGTAGTTGTAGGTTCAATTTCAGATAGTATTCCAATATAGCTGTTTCTGCCTCTTCATCAATAGATGATTCCTCTTATGAGTCAGATGCATCTCATACTGCCATCAGACTCTTCTTTTTGAATCTGGAACCTTTCTTGTGATGTTTTCCTTTCTCCATGTTTGGACATTCTGACTTGATATGTCCAAGTTCATTGCATCCATAGCAGATGATGCTTTTCCTGTCAGCTTTTTCGTTTCCTCTATTGGAGTATTTCCATTTTTCCAAGGAGCTTTCTTCTTTCTGTTTTGCCACATCTATGCAATCTGCTTGGTTATGTAAGCAAGATCATCATCTTCACAGTCACTATCCTCTAATTCTGATACAACCTTTGCAGCTATCTTCTACTTTGACTTAAGGGCTAAGGTCTTCTTCTTCTTTGGTTCATCTGCATTCAGCTCTATTTCATGAGACCTGAGGGAGCTGATCAGATCTTCAAGCCTCAAGGTATTCAGATCTCTGGCTTCCTTTATTGCAGTAACCTTTGGTCTCCATTTGGCTGGTAAGCTTCTGAGGATCTTCTTTAAATGATCTATAGTGGTGTGCTTTTCTTTAATACTTTTAAACCTCATACTAGAGTCTGGAATCTACAGAACATTGCTTCAATGTCTTCATCCTCTTCCATCTTGAACATCTCATACTGTTTGACCAGTATGTTTGCCTTTGGCTCTTGAACCTGTTGACTTCCTTCATAGGTCAGAACCAAACTATCATAGATGTTTTTTGTTGTTTCCTTGTTGGTGTATCTGTCAAATTCTTTGAATGTGATAGCATTGATCATGATGGTTCTGGACTTGTGATGCAGCTTGTATAACTTCCTCTGGTTGGGATTCATATCTTCTACATCCAGTTCTTGACCAGTTTCATCTCTTGGTGTAGTGGGTGCAGTGTAGCCTTTGACTACCAAGGTCTAGAGATCAAGATCTTGGGAGATGTAGAAGCTTCTCATTCTGTCCTTCCAGTATTCAAAGTGATCTCCATCAAACAGTGGTGGCCTGTTGATGTTGCCTCCAAATTCTTCTTTGGATTCTGACATGTTGAACCCCCTTTGACCTTTCCTCAAACACTATTAAGTGCTCAGCCATGAGACCGAGCTCTGATGCCGATTGAAGGTGCAAACACGAGAAGGGGGGTTGAGTTGTGTTTGTACTACTTGAATTCTTTTTCTGTTTTTGATTTGAAATCTGAAATATAATCAAGTAGAGTTAGCAGCAGATAAAGTAAAATAACACTAAGATTTATCCTGGTTCACCATTAACTAGGCTACATCCAGTCCCTTCAACTTGAAGGATTTTCCACTAATTCAAAACCTTGAATTACAACAGTACTACTGACCCTCCAAGTCAGTCTTCCCATACAGTCTAACAATCCTAGACTTTTGAGGAACACAACACCTAAACTTCTCAAGTCAAGTCTTCTCCTACCAATCTGACAACCCCAGATTGCAGAAGGAATTACAACACCTTGAATCTAATTGCTAAGTCACCTGCTACTTCTTCTGATTTTTCAGATTGTAGACTCTACTTCAACAATATAGATTTAACACAATGGAACGAAAAACACGAGTACTTGCTTCTGGAAAGCTGAAACTCACAATTAACCTCACTGAAAACTCGAGTGTTTGCTTCTTGAAGTGTATGACTCTTTTCTGATTTTCGATACTAAGTCTTCTGCCTTGAGCCTCCTTTTATAGATGAAAATTAGGGTTTCTTCCATGATCAAATTCGAGCTGTATCTGTACAGATTCTCTTGCAAAAATAACTTGGCCAATCCTATTTCACGTAAATAAAAATCATATCTTTTTAGCTTCAGATTGCATTTGAAAATTCTGTTGACCAATCTTGTTTCTTTTAATTTCAAACCATATCTTTTTAAGCTTCAGATTGCATTCGAATTTCTTCAAGTCTTTAGTAATTTTTGAATCAAATCCCCTTAATACTTTGATCAAATTTCTACACTAATTTTCATCATGATTAAAATCTGGACCGTATGATCTTCTGATTTTGACCACCTCTGGACTTTATGATCTGATCTGCCCCAATTCTATGATCCTCTGATTTCGGCCAACACTGAACCATATGATCTGATCTTCTGATCTCGGCCAACACTCGGCCATGATGCTTAAATCTGGACCATTGATATGAACACTTTCCCTCTGATCTGGACTGAGTTTTATGTTCTGGACCATGCTATCTTCTGGTCTGGACCTAGTCATTTGATCTGGACCAGTTATCTTCTGCTCTGGACCAAGTCTGGATTAAGTCTGGACTGGTTCTTATATTAACGACCAAGCTATCTTCTGGTCAGGATTAAGTCTGGACCAAGTGTAACTTATGATTCCTTCTGGTCTGGAACAAGTCTCCCTCTGGCAGGCTTCCTTTTGGTCAAGACCAGGTCTCCTTCTGAACTCTACTTCCTTCTGATCTGGGCCAAGAAAGATATCCTCTGATGAGGTTATTTGACCTTTGAAGACATCCTCTGATATCCTCTGGAGGTGTATCCTCTGGTGTCTTCTAGATGCATTATCTGGCCTAACCTTCTGGTGACATTTCAATCTTCTGGTTGCTTCCTCTGGATGTATCTTCTGGTGGTGTCATCCTCTGATTTTGCACAGCTTCTTATTTGTTCTTCTAAGTCAACATACTATTTACATAAAATGCTTTTGTTAACATCAAAACTAAATATAGAACCAACTTGGTTCCAACATGTTATATTCAAAATAGAGTTTATATTAGATCCATATTGAATAAAACACCATATGAACCGTGGAAAGGTAAAAAGCCTAACATCTCTTATTTTAAAAATTTGGCTGTACTTGTTATATGTTGAACACTAAAGATAATCTTGGAAAATTTGATTCACAATCTCAAAAGTGTACCTTCATTGGTTACTCTGAAAGATCCAAGGCCTATAGAGTGTTTAACAGGGAAACTAATATTGTGTAGGAATCCATACATGTTAAATTTGATGGCTAACAGCTTGACCTTGAAAAGTCAAAGCAAGATGATGATAATGCAGGTTTACCAGAACCAAAGGAAGCTGATGCAGACAAACCAAGAGAACTTGAAAAGGTGGAGGATGAAAGCAAAACAGAAGAACTCGACAAATCTTGAAAGGATGAATTTGAAGATAAGTCAGAAGTAAGATGTGGATGGAAGTACAAGTCATCACATCCCGAAACTCTAATCATTGGGAGTGCAAGTGATCCCTTAAGGACTAGATCATCACTTAAAGAAACTAGTTTATTTGGCTTACTCTCATCTATTGAGCCTACTTCTGTTGATGAAGCACTAAGGGAAGATAGATGGATTCTTGCCATGCAAGAGAAGTTAAATGAATTTGAAAGGAATGATATTTGGGATCTAGTTCCAATACCAGAAAAGAACATTATTGGAACAAATGAAGGTGTAAACACGAGAAGGGGGGTTGAATTTGAAGGTGCAAACACGAGAAGGGGGGGTTGAATTGTGTTTGACTTAACTTGAATACTTTTCCTGTTTTTATACTTTTAAAACAAAACTTGATGTATAATTAAAAACAGAGTTAGCAGCGGATAAAAAGTAAAAATAAAACTCACAGTTTTTATACTGGTTCACTGTTAACAATGCTACGTCCAGTCCCTTCACCTTGAAGGATTTCACTAATTCAAACCTTGAATTACAACCTTGCTACTGACCCTCCAAGTCAGTCTTCTCAAACAGTCTAACAATCCTAGACTTCTTTGAGGAATGCAGCTCCTGTCTTCAGCCAATCTGACAATCCCAGATTGTAGAAGAAATCACAACACTATAAATCTAATTGTCAAGTAACTTGCTACCCCTTCAGACTCCCTCAGATTGTAGACTCTACTTCAACAACTTAGATTTAACACACAACACTATGAATCTAATTGCCAAGTAACCTGCTACCCCTTCTGACTCCCTCAGATTGTAGACTCTACTTCAACAACTTAGATTTCACACAGTGGAAAGAAAATAACAACAGTACTTGCTTCTTGAAAGCTGGAACTCACAATTGACTTCTCTGAAAATTTGGGTGTTTGCTTTGGAAGTGTATGACTCTTTTGTGATTTTCGATTCTAAGTATTCTGCCTTAAGCCTCCTTTTATAGATGCAGATTTGGGCCTCTTCCAATGCTTAAATTCGAGCTGAATCTTGCTGGATTCTCTGTCAAAATAACTTGACCAATTGGGCTTCATATAAATAAAAAACATATCTTCAGATTTCCTTTCAAAATAACTGGCCAATTAAATCAGTTAGTTCCTTCCCGCCACAGCTCCTGAATTCCACAACACCTCACTCTATTTTTGTAACAAATCTTTTCAATCCTTTGATCAAAATAAATTAAATTCTCCACCGTATAATTTTCCTGATTAAATCTGGACCATTGGATCTTCATGCGCTAGTCCACATATGGACCATACTGATTGTTATGCTGTGATCCTCTGATTTCGGCCATTCCTGGACCACACTTCCTGACCCTCTGATCTTCTGATTTCGGCCATCCTGGATGCGTACCTGATATGCTATAATCCTCTGAACTCGGCCTTTGCTGGACTGCACATCCTGTCCCTCTAATTTTGGCCAATACTGGGCCATGGTCTGATTTTATGATCTGGACCATCACTGGACCAAATAATTAATTCTGAACCACTGATCTGGAAATCTTCCCTCTGATCTGGACTAATTCTGGACTTTGGTCTGGATTAAATTGAAATTAAATTTGGACAATAAATATTTCAGTCTGGACATTTTACCTTTGATTTTGGACCAGGTCTGGATTGATTCTAGAATTCATTTCTTCTGGTCTGGACTTAGTTTCATGCCTTTAATCATGCTATCTTATGGTCTGGGTCATATCTGGATTGATTCTCTTGTTCTGGACCCTTAAACGTAGCTTCCAACAATCTCCCCATTTTTTATGATCACAAAACCTTAACTTATTTTGCTAACTTATAACTCGAAAACTTGAATTAGAATTACTCCCCCTCAGATCAATTTCTCCCCCTAAGTCTGATACTCTCCTTTTCAACTCCTTCTCTTTTCAGTCTTTCTTTTCTTCTCTTCTCATCTCCTTTTCAACTCCTTCTTTATTTTCTCTTTCTTTTTCTATCTTCACGCTTCCTCTCCTTTTCAACTCCTTCTGTTTTCACTCTTTCATTTCTTTCTTTGTTTTTCTCTCTCCCTGTTTCCTCTCCTTTTCAACTCCTTCTGCTTTCACTCTTTCTTTTCTTTCTTTGTTTTTCTCTCTCCTTGTTTCCTCTCCTTCTGTTTTCACTCTTTTCTTTTTCGCTCCTTCTTTCTTTTTATCTCTCCTTTTCTACTTACTTATTTCTCCTTTCTCTCTCTCTCTCTCTCCCACTTTTTGTCATCAGCCAAAAAGTGGTCCTACTATTTTTATATTTTTTGTTTTTCTTTACAAAGTGCAGAAAGAAAAAAAAGACAGAAAATAAAATAACAGGAAATTTAAAAACTCCTTAGATGACTACTTGAGCTAGTCAGATACGGAGGTCATGCTGAGATGCTTTTTAATGAACTCGAACCTATCTTCTAGTAATGCCTTGGTGAAGATATCAACCCATTGATGATCAGTGTCCACAAACTGTGAACTGCATCCTACTAAGAAAGTGCAGTTGCCACTTGTACTTTTCCTTTCCAACTTGTCTCCAGCATAGTTGGAATTACAGAAACCTCTGAGTTTGTAGGTGGGGGTTTTCTTGTATAACAAGGTAAGGTTGGTGGTTCCTTTAAGGTATCTCAGAATTCGTTTGACAGCAATTAAATGGGATTCCCTAGGGTCAGCTTGAAAACGGGCACAGACACAAACACTAAACATAATGTCAGGTCTAGAAGCAGTTAAGTAAAGAAGGGATCCAATCATACCTCTGTATGTTTTCTGGTCTACCTTTTGACTGGTTTCATCTTTCTCAAGTGAGCACGTTGGGTGCATAAGGGTGGCCATAGGCTTACAGTCACTCATCTTGAACTTTTTAAGAAGTTCTTTGGTGTATTTAGATTGGTGAATGAGTATACCTGATTTACCTTGATGAATTTGAATTCCCAGGAAGAACTTAAGTTCTCCCATCATGCTCATTTGGAACTCTTTCTACATTAGGTCAGAAAACTCTTTGCACAAAGTGCAATTAGTTGATCCAAATATGATATCATCAACATAAACTTGGATAATCAGAATATCAATTTTAATGGATTTCCTAAATAATGTATTATCATTCTGGGCTCTATTAAATTCATTCTTAAGCAGAAAGTTACTAAGTGTGTCATACCATGCCTTTGGTGCTTGTTTTAAACCATATACAGAATTTTTTGAGTTTAAAAACATGGTCTGGAAAATCAGAGTTTTCAAATCTAGGGGGTTGTTTGACATAGACTTCCTCACTTATGTAGCCATTTAAGAATGCACTTTTAACATCCATTTGATACAGCATTATATCATGATTAGCAGCAAATGATAAGAGAATTCTAATTGCTTCTAACTTGGCCACTAGAACAAAAGTCTCAGTGTAATCTATACCTTTCTGTTGACTGTATCCTTGAGCTACAACTTCACCCTTTTCATTGAATTTGTTTCTGAACACCTACTTGGTTCCAATAATGTTTTGTTTGGTCTGGATACCAGATCCCAAACATCATTCCTTTGGAATTCATTCAGCTCTTCTTGCATTACAAGTATCCAACCTTCCTCTGCCAAAACTTCATCAACATTGCTTGGTTCGCATCAGCTTCTGGTTCTGTAACAGCTTCTGATTCTGATAAATCAGCTTCTGGTTCTGGTGAATCTTCCCAGGTATTTCTGTTTCTTGTGCTTCTGCTCCCTTTGGTGAACCTGCACTATTTTTATCTTGCTTTGATTTGTCAAGATCAAGCAGTTTGTCATATTACATAATGCAAATCAAAATAATTTAAAATTTAACTCAATACACTCAAACCATTAATTCTGCTTCTAGTGGTTTCTGTTTGTTTTTGAAACCACTGGAATGTTGTTTCTGCTGAGGTGTTCAATTTGTGTGCATCACCTGGTTCCTCTGACAGTTTAAAAACCTGCAGAATACTTATCTAGCTTTGATTTGTTAAGATCAAGCTTCTTGTTATCACAGTAAACATAAATATAAAATAATAGTATTTACAGCAAGATGTAGCTTCAGCTTTACTCTGAAAATCCTCTTGCTTTTGATATTCCGATTCCTAATATGTTCTGAGATTACATGGTTTGGATGAGGGAATTTGAATTCCCTTCCAGGTTTGTAGTGATGATGAATCTCACTGGAGTGTTTGAAGAACTCTCTTCATTTTGATTCTTTAATTTCTGCTTTGGCTCATACACCATGTTCCTCTGGTGATTCTGGAACTTATGATGATTCTAGTAATCATACTGATTCTGATATTTAAAGTAGTTCTGATGATCATACCTCATCCTTTGATACTGATACCTGTTCAGGTTCTGGTTCTGGTTCCAGTTTCTGTGCTTCTGGTTCCAGTTCTGGTTCTGGTTCCCGTTCCTGTTCCTCTGACACTGGTTCCAGTTTTGATTTTGGTTCCAGTTCTTGTTCTGATTAGTGTGATATCTATGGTATTTCCAGTTCCTCCTATACTTCTGGTTCTGGTTCTGATAGTTATTGTGTTGACCATTTCTTCTTCTACCAGAGTCACTTGGCTTCTGTTTGGTAGATATTGGAACATAAACCTTCTTCTGCTTGTGCGTTGCCAACATCCATTGTCCAGGCACCATTTTTGGTGTCTCCTTCTGGTTGCTCAGAATATCTGCAACATAGACAATTTGGTCTTTTGGTACCCAGAACTGATTGGGTCCAGGTTTGTTAGTTGTAACAGCTCTCTGATCTTGTTCAGATTTTACCATTGGACAAGATAATTCAGAGTCACCTTTCTTAGCACAAACAATACATAAAACATCTGAATGAACAGCTTTATTTTCAGTAATTGTTTCTGTAAAACCAAGACCTCTTTTTCCAGAGTTACTGTTTCCATAAATCATAGATGCATATTTACTTCTTTCCATTCCATTTGAAATAAAGTTTTGAAAAAATTGCTCATGCATATCAGATTTACAAACAGTTTCAGAAGTGGAACAATTTTTACTTTTGAGAGTTTGGTTTTCAGATTTGAGTCTTGCAACATCAGTTTTAAAATCTTTGTTTTCAGTTGCATACTCAGAATTTCGATTCTTTAAAACTTGGACTTCTTTGGTTAGATTTTTCTTATCTTCCCTAAGAGTTTTCACTTTTAAAGACCTTTTATTGTTTGCATTTAATAAGTCTTTTAAAGTCTCAATCAATTCAGATTTAGAGAGATCAGAAAATACCTCATCGTCTTCATCTTCTGATTCTGTTCTAGAGCCTGAGCTGCATTCAGAACTTGAGTTGGTATGAGCCATCAGAGACAGAATTGCTTCCTCTGATGTGCTTCCAGACTTACCTAAATGATTGCTTCGATCATTCTTCTTTCTGCCTGCTTTCCTTCTTGAAATCATGCCTTTATGAGGACCAGAAGCAAACCTGATGTGTGCCTTCATTGTTGTTTCTGCCTGTTCTTCATCAGACGATTCTTCTTCTGATTCTGATACATCCCAAGCAGCCATTAGACTCTTCTTTCTGTATCTGGAATTCTTCTTGTACTGTTTGACTTTTTCCAGATTTGGACATTCTAACTTGACATGTCCAGGTTTATTGCATCCATAACAAACAATATTCTTCTTGTCAGATTTTTCCTTTCCTCTATTGTTATCTTTCTTCCTGAAGTTTCTTTTCTTCCTGTTTTCCCAGATCTTAACCATCTTTTTGGTTAAGTAAACCATATCATCACTATTACTGTCACTATCCTCTGATACTGCAGCTTTCTTCTGTTTCGACTTCAGAGCCAGATTCTTCTTCTTCTTTGGTTCATCTTCTTCCAATTCTATTTCATGAGACCTGAGTGAGCCGATCAGATCTTCAAGTCTTAAGTTATTCAGATATTTGGCTTCCTGTATTGCAGTAACCTTTGGTCTCCACCTTTTTGGTAAACTTCTTAGAATTTTCATGACATGATCTGCAGTGGTATAGCATTTGTTTAGTACTTTTAAACCTGATACCAAAGTCTAGAATCTGCTGAACATTGCTTCAATGTCTTCATCCTCTTCCATCTTGAACAGCTCATACTTCCTGACCAATATGTTAGCCCTTGCATCTTGAACCTGCTTGGTTCCTTCATAGGTCATAACCAGACTGTCGAATATGCTCTTTGATGTTTCTTTATCTGTGCATCTATCAAACTCCTTGAATGTGATTGCACTGATCATGATGTTTCTGGATTTGTGATGAAGTTTGTGTAATCTGTTCTGATCTGGTTTCATATCATCCATGTCTAGTTTCTTAGATGGATCTTCTGGATCACTAGGTGCAGTGTATCCTTTAACTATCATCTTCCATAGTTCAGGATCTTGAGATATGACAAAGCTTCTCATTCTGTCCTTCCAATACTCAAACCTTTCTCCATCAAACAGTGGTGGTCTGTTGATGTTGTTTCCAAATTCTTCTTACATATTGAACCCCTTGGACCTTTCCTCAAACACTGTTAAGTGCTCAGCCTAGAAACCGAGCTCTGATGCCAATTGAAGGTGCAAACACGAGAAGGGGGGTTGAATTGTGTTTGACTTAACTTGAATACTTTTCCTGTTTTTATACTTTTAAAACAAAACTTGATGTATAATTAAAAACAGAGTTAGCAGCGGATAAAAAGTAAAAATAAAACTCACAGTTTTTATATTGGTTCACCGTTAACGAGGCTACGTCCAGTCCCTTCACCTTGAAGGATTTCACTAATTCAAACCTTGAATTACAACCTTGCTACTGACCCTCCAAGTCAGTCTTCTCAAACAGTCTAACAATCCTAGACTTCTTTGAGGAATGCAGCTCCTGTCTTCAGCCAATCTGACAATCCCAGATTGTAGAAGAAATCACAACACTATAAATCTAATTGCCAAGTAACTTGCTACCCCTTCTGACTCCCTCAGATTGTAGACTCTACTTCAACAACTTAGATTTAACACACAACACTATGAATCTAATTGCCAAGTAACCTGCTACCCCTTCTGACTCCCTCAGATTGTAGACTCTACTTCAACAACTTAGATTTCACACAGTGGAAAGAAAATAACAAGAATACTTGCTTCTTGAAAGCTGGAACTCACAATTGACTTCTCTGAAAATTTGGGTGTTTGCTTTGGAAGTGTATGACTCTTTTGTGATTTTCGATTCTAAGTATTCTGCCTTAAGCCTCCTTTTATAGATGCAGATTTGGGCCTCTTCCAATGCTTAAATTCGAGCTGAATCTTGCTGGATTCTCTGTAAAAATAACTTGACCAAATGGGCTTCATATAAATAAAAAACATATCTTCAGATTTCCTTTCAAAATAACTAGCCAATTAAATTAGTTAGTTCCTTCCCGCCACAGCTCCTGAATTCCACAACACCTCACTTTATTTTTGTAACAAATCTTTTCAATCCTTTGATCAAAATAAATTAAATTCTCCACCGTATAATTTTCCTGATTAAATCTGGACCATTGGATCTTTATGCGCTAGTCCACATCTAGACCATACTCATTGTTATGCTGTGATCCTCTTATTTCGGCCATTCCTGGACCACATTTCCTGACCCTCTGATCTTCTGATTTCGGCCATCCTGGATGCGCACCTGATATGCCTTAATCCTCTAAACTCGGCCTTTGCTGGACTGCACATCCTGTCCCTCTGATTTTGGCCAATACTGGGCCATGGTCTGATTTTATGATCTGGACCAAATAATTAATTCTGAACCACTGATCTGGAAATCTTTCCTCTGATCGGGACTAATTCTGGACTTTGGTCTGGATTAAATTGAAATTAAATCTAGACAATAAATATTTCACTCTCGACATTTTACCTTTGATTTTGGACTAGGTCTGGATTGATTCTAGAATTCATTTCTTCTGGTCTTGACTTAGTTTCATGCCCTGAATCATGCTATCTTATGGTCTGGGTCATATCTTGATTGGATCTCTTGTTCTGGACCCTTAAACATAGCTTCTGGTTGAGTCTGGAACAAGTCTGGGCAATTTAATATTTCACTGCCAGGCCATCTTTTGGTCACAATAACTTCTGGAATAAATTCGATATTTGATTCCTCTTGGTCTGGATCAACTCTCCCTCTGGCAGGCTTTCCTCTGGTATGATCCATGTTTCCTTCTGATTTTTCTTCCTTCTGTTCTGGGCCAGCAAACATATCTTCTGGTGATGTTTTGACATCCTGGAACATCTTCTGGAAATTCCAGAATTCATTTTCCTTTGATCTTCTGCTTCTGATTTCTTCATATTATGATTGTATTTAATTTAATAATTCAAGGTACAAAATAAGATTACATTGAGTGCTTTTGTAACCATCAAAATCCTAAGTACTTAGAACCAACTTGGTTCCAACAGAATTGTGTTTGACAAACTTGAATACTTTTCCTGTTTTTATACTTTTAAAACAAAACTTGATGAATGAATAAAAAACAGAGTTAGCAGCGGATATAAAGTAACAAATAAAACACAGAATTTTTATACTGGTTCACCGTTAACGAGGCTACGTCTAGTCCCTTCACCTTGAAGGATTTCACTAATTCAAACCTTAAATTACAGCAGTTCTACTGACCTTCCAAGTCAGTCTTCTCAAACAGTCTAACAATCCTTGACTCTTGAGGAATATAGCACATTTCTTCTCCTGCCAATCTAACAACCCCAGATTGTAGAAGGAATTACAACACTTTGAATCTAATTGCCAAGTAATCTGCTACCCCTTCTGACTCCCTCAGATTGTAGACTCTACTTCAACAACTTAGATCACACGAGAAAGAAAATAACAAGAGTGCTTGCTTCTTGAAAGCTGGAACTCACAATTGACCTCACTAAAAACATGAGTGTTTGCTTTTGGAAGTGTGTGACTCTTTTGTGATTTTTGATACTAAGTATTCTGCCTTGAGCCTTCTTTTACAGATGTAGATTAGGGCCTCTTCCAGATTTAAATAAAAAACATATCTTTTTTTAAGCTTCAGATTTCTTTCAAAAATAACTGGCCAATCATGTCTTTAGTTTCTTCCCGCCAACAGCTCCTGAGTTCCACAATACTTCACTTTATTTTTGTAACAAATCTTTTTCATACTTTGATCAAAATAAATTAAAATCTCCACTGTTAATCCTCCTAATTAAATATGGACCATTTGATCTTCTGCGCTAGTCCACATTTGCACCATACTAAGTGATATGTTGTGATCCTCTGATTTCGGCCATCCCTGGACCACACTTCCTAACCTTCTGATCTTCTGATCTCGGCCATCCTAGTCTAGCAAACTGATCTGTTGTGATCCTCGGATCTCGGCCACTACTGGACCACACATCCTAACTTTCTGATTTCGGCCAACATTGGGCCATGGTTTGATCTTCTGATCTCGGCCAACACTTGGCCAAATACTTAAATCTGAACCATTGATCTGAAAATCTTCCCTCTGATCTGGACCAATTCTGGACTTGGTCTCGATTAAACTGAAATTAAATTTGGACAAATAATATTTCGGTCTGGACATTTTACCTTCTGTTTTGGATCAGTTCTGGATCAATTCTGGAGATCATTTCTTCTGGTCTGGACTTAGTTTCATACCCTGAACCATGCTATCTTCTGATCTGGGTCAAATCTTGATTGATTCTCTTGTTCTAGACCCATTAACTTATCCTTTGATTAAGTCTGGATCAAGTTTGGGCTGTTCATTATTTCACTGCGAGGCCATCTTCTGGTCAGAATAACTTCTGGAATATATCTGACATTTGACATCTTCTGGTCTAGAACAACTCTCCCTCTGGAAGGCTTCCCTCTGGTCTGGTCCAGGTCTCCTTATGACTTTTCTTCCTTCTGATCTGGGCCAGCAAAGATATCTTCTGGTGATGTTTTGACATCCTGGAGTATCTTCTGGTACATTCAGGATTCAATCTCTGGAACACTTTGATCTTTTGCTTCTTATTATTTCAGCTTCTGGTGACATTTGAATTAATAATTCAAGGTTTACAATAAGATTACATGGAGTGCTTTTGTAAACATCAAAATCCTGAGTACTTAGAACCAACTTGGTTCAAACAATCTCCCCCTTTTTGATGATGACAAAACCTTAACTTATTTTGCTAGTTTATAACTCGAAGACTTGAATTACTCCCCCCTCAGACCAATCTCTCCCCCTAAGTCTGATACTGACTTTTTCTTCTCCTTTTCAACTACTTCTCTTTTGACTCTTTCTTTTATTCTCTTCTCCTCTCCTTTTCAACTCCTTTTTTCCACTCTTTCTTTTTCTCTCTTTATTTTTCTCTCTCCCTGTTTCCTCTCCTTTTCAACTCCTTCTCTTTTCATCTCTTTCTTTTTCGCTCCTCCTTTCATTTTATCTCTCCTTTTCTACTTATTTCTCCTTTTTCTCTCTCTCTCCCCCTTTTTGTCATCAGCCAAAAAGAGGTCCTACTATTTTTGTAATTTTTTTTCTCTTTACAAATTACAGAAAGTAAAAACAGAAAATTAAAAAGCATAAAATAAAATTACAAGAAAATTAAAAAAAAACTCCTAAGATGACTACTTGAGATAGTCAGATATGGAGATAATGCTGAGATGCTTCTTGATGAACTCGAACCTATCTTCTAGTAATGCTTTGGTGAAGATGTCAGCCCATTGATGATTAGTGTCCACAAACTGGATGCTTAAAGTCACTTTTTGAACATGGTCCCTAATGAAATGGTGTTTTATTTCAATGTGTTTGGCTCTAGAGTGTAAGATAGGGTTCTTGGTTAGGTTTATGGCTGAAGTGTTATCACAGAACAAAGGGATATTGGTTTCAAATATGTTCTAATCTTCAAGTTGATGTTTCATCCAGAGTAAGTGTGAACTGCATCCTTATGCTGATATATACTCAGCTTCAGCTGTTGACATGGCAATTGTGCTTTGTCTTTTGCTTGACCAAGAGATCAAATTATCACCTAAGAAGGTGCAGTTGCCGCTTGTACTTTTCCTTTCTAGCTTGTCTCCAGCATAGTCGGAATCACAAAAACCTTTGAGTTTGTAGGTGGGGGTTTTCTTGTATAACAAAGTAAGGTTGGTGGTTCCTTTAAGGTATCTCAAAATTCGTTTGACAGCAGTTAAATAGGATTCCCTAGGGTCAGCTTGAAAACGGGCACAGACACAAACACTAAACAAAATGTTAGGTCTAGAAGCAGTTAAATAAAGAAGGGATCCAATCATACCTCTGTATGTTTTCTGGTCTACCTTTTGACTGGTTTCATCTTTCTCAAGTGAGCAGCTTGGGTGCATGGGGGGTGGCCATAGGCTTACATTCACTCATTTTGAACTTTTTAAGAAGTTCTTTAGTGTATTCAGATTGGTGAATGAGTATACCTGATTTACCTTGATGAATCTGAATTCCCAGGAAGAACTTAAGTTCTCCCATCATGCTCATTTGGAACTCTTTGCACAAAGTGCCATTAGTCGATCCAAATATGATATCATCAACATAAACTTGAATAATCAAAATATTATTTTTAATGGATTTCCTAAATAGAGTATTATCAATCTGGCCTCTATTAAATTCATTCTTAAGCAGAAAGTTGCTAAGTCTGTCATACCATGCCCTTGGTGCTTGATTTAAACCATATAAAGATTTCTTAAGTTTAAAAACATGGTTTGGAAAATCAGAATTTTCAAGTCCAGGGGGCTGTTTGACGTAGACTTTCTCACTTATATAGCCATTTAATAATGTACTTTTAACATCCATTTGATACAGAACTATATCATGATTAGCAGCAAATGATAAAAGAATTTTAATTGCTTCTAACCTGGCCACTGGAGCATAAGTCTCAGTGTAATCTATACCTTCCTGTTGACTGTATCTTGAGCTACTAATCTGGCTTTGTTCCTTACCACTTCACCTTTTTCATTGAGTTTATTCTTGAACACCCACTTGGTTCCAATAATGTTTTTGTTAGGTCTTCCTCTGCCAAAGCTTCATCAACATTGGTTGGTCTGCATCAACTTCTGATTCTGATAAATCTGTAACAGCTTCTGATTCTGATAAATCAGCTTCTGGTTCTGGTAAATCTGTAACAGCTTCTGATTCTGATAAATTAGCTTCTGGATCTGGTAAATCTGTAACAGCTTCTGATTCTAGTAAATATCCAGATTTCTCTTTTGACTTATCTTAGTTGTTTCTGACTTGATCAGATTTATATTTTGAAGATTTGTCATGTGTTGTTGACTTGCTTGTATCCTCTACCTTTCCAGGTACTTCTATTTCTTCTGCTTCTGCTTCTGCTTCTGCTCCCTTTGGTTCTGGTGAACCTGCACTATCTTTATCTTGCTTTGTTTTGTCAAGATCAAGCAGTTTGTCATATAACATAATATAGATCAAATAATTTAAAAATGAACTCAATACAGCCAAACCATTAATTCTGCTTCTGGTGGTTTCTACTTGTTTTTGAAACCACTGGAATACTGTTTCTGCTGAAGTGTTCAATTCGTATGAATCACCTGATTCCTCTGACAGTTTGAAAACTTGCAGAATACTTATCTAGCTTTGATTTGTTAAGATCAAGCTTCTTGTTATCAGAGTAAACATAAATATCAAATAATAATAGTATTTACAGCAAGATGTAACCTCTATGTCAACAGTTTCAGTTTTACTCTGAAAATCCTCTTGCTTCTGATTTTCATATTCCTAATCCGTATGTTCTGTGATTACATGGTTTGGATGAGGGGATTTGAATTCCCTTCCAGGATTGTAGTCTTGATAAATCTCACTGGAGTGTTTGAAGAACTCTCCTGATTCTGATTCCTCTCTTTCTGCTTCGGCTGATACACCATGTTCCTCTGGTGATTCTGGAACTTATGGTGATTCTGGTGATTATACTGATTCTGGTAATTATGCTGGTTCTAGTTCGGGTTCTGGTACTGATTCATATTTTGGTTCCAGTGTTGGTTCTGGTTCCAGTTCCTGTGCCTCTGATACTGGTTCCAGTTCTGGTTCTGGTTCCAGTTCCTGTACCTCTGATACTAGTTCCAGATCTGGTTCTGGTTCTAGTTCTTGTTCCTATGATACTGGTTCCAGTTCCAGTTCCAGTTCCTGTTCTGATTCGTGTGATATCTTTGATATTTCCTGTTCCTCCTATGATTTTGGTTCTGGTTCTGATAGGTATTGTGTTGAACAGTTCTTCTTCTACCAGAGTCACTTGGCTTCTGTTTGGTAGATGTTGGAACATAAACCTTCTTCTTCTTGTGCATTGCCAACATCCATTGTCCAGGTACCATTGTTGGTGTCTCCTTCTGGTTGCTCAGAATATCTGCAACATAGACAATTTGATCTTTTGGTACCCAAAACTGATTGGGTCCAGGTATGTTAGTCTTAACAGCTCTCTGATCTTGTTCAGATATTACCATTGGACAAGATAATTCAGAGTGACCTTTCTTAGCACAAACAATGCATAAAACATCAGAATGAACAGCTTTACTTTCAGTAATCATTTCTATAAAACCAAGACCTCTCTTTCCAATGTTACTGTTTCCATAAATCATTGATGCATATTTACTTCTTTCCATTCCATTAGAAATAAAGTTTTGAAAAAATTGTTCATGCATAACAGATTCACAAACAGTTTTGGAAGTGGAACATATATTACTTTTGAGAGTTTGGTTTTCAGATTTGAGTCTTGCAACTTCAGTTTTAAAATCTTTGTTTTCTATTGCATACTTAGAATTTCGATTCTTTCAAACTTGGACCTCTTTGGTCAGATTTTTCTTATCTTCCCTAAGAGTTTTCAGTTTTAAAGCCATCTTATTATTTGCATTTAAAAAATCTTTTAAAGTATCAATTAACTCAGATTTAGAGAGATCAGAAAATACCTTATCGTCTTCATCTTCTGATTCTGTTCCAGAGCCTGAACTGTATCCAGAACTTGAGTTGGTATGAGCCATCAGAGACAGAATTGCTTCTTCAGATGTGCTTCCAGACTTTCTTGAATGACTACTTCGTCCATTCTTCCATCTGCCTGTTTTCCTTCCTGAAATCATGCCTTTATGAGGTCTAGAAGAAGACCTGATGTGTGCCATCATTGTTGTTTCTGCCTCTTCTTCATCAGACGATTCTTCTTCTGATTCTGATACATCCCAGGCAGCCATCAAACCCTTCTTTCTGTATCTGGAACTCTTCTTGTGTTGTTTTCCTTTTTCCAGATTTGGACATTCTGACTTGATATGTCCAGGTTTATTGCATTCATAACAAACAATACTCTTCTTGTCAGATTCTTCCTTTCCTTTGTTGTTATGTTTCTTCTTGAAGTTTCTTCTCTTCCTGTTTTCCCAGATCTTAATCATCTTTTTGGTTAAGCCATATCATCACAGTCACTGTCACTATCCTCTGGTTCTGATGCTGCCCTTGCAGCTTTCTTCTGTTTCGACTTAAGAGCCAGATTCTTCTTTTTCTTAGGTTCATCTGCATTCAGCTCTATTTTATGAGACCTGAGGGAGCTGATCAGATCTTCAAGCTTCAAGGTATTCAGATCCCTAGCTTCCTGTACTGCAGTAACCTTTGGTCTCCATTTGGCTGGTAAGCTTCTGAGGATCTTCTTTACATGATCTGTAGTGGTGTAGCTTTTCTTTAATACTTTTAGTCTAGTGTCAGAGTCTGGAATCCACAGAACATTCCATCGATGTCTTCATCATCTTCCATCTTGAACATCTCATACTGTTTGACTAGTATGTTAGCCCTTGCTTCTTGAACTTGTTGGCTTCCTTCATAGGTCAAAACTAGACTGTCGAATATGCATTTTGCTGTTTCTTTATCTGTGCATCTGTCAAATTCCTTGAATGTGATGGCACTGATCACGATGTTTCTAGACTTGTGATGAAGTTTGTGTAATCTGCTCTGATCTGGTTTCATATCATCCATGTCTAGTTCTTTAGTTGGATCTTCTGGATTAGTAGGTGCAGTGTATCCTTTAACTACCATCTTCCATAATTCAGGATCTTGAGATATGAAGAAACTTCTCATTTTGTCGTTCCAATACTCAAACCTTTCTCCATCAAACAATGGTGGTCAGTTGATGTTGCCTCCCAGTTCATCTCTGGATTCTGCCACGTAGAACCCCTTGGACCTTTCCTCAAACACTGTTAAGTGCTCAGCCTTGGGACCAAGCTCTGATGCCAATTGAAGGTGCAAACACGAGAAAGGGGTTGAATTGTGTTTGACAAACTTGAATACTTTTCCTATTTTTAAACTTTTAAAACAAAACTTGATGAATGAATAAAAAACAGAGTTAGCAGCGGATATACCGTAACAAATAAACACAGAATTTTTATACTGGTTCATTGTTAACGAGGCTACGTCCAGTCCCAACACCTTGAAGGATTTCACTAATTCAAACCTTGAATTACAGCAATTCTACTGACCCTCCAAGTCAGTCTTCTCAAACAGTCTAACAATCCTAGACTCTTGAGGAATACAGCACCTTTCTTCTCCTGCCAATCTGACAACCCCATATTGTAGAAGGAATTACAACACTTTGAATCTAATTGCCATGTAATCTGCTACCCCTTCTGACTCCCTCAGATTGTAGACTCTACTTCAACAACTTAGATCACACAAGAAAGAAAATAACAAGAGTGCTTGCTTCTTGAAAGTTGTAACTCACAATTGACCTCACTAAAAACTTGAGTGTTTGCTTTTGGAAGTGTATGACTCTTTTGTGATTTTCGATACTCAGTATTCTGCCTTGAGCCTCCTTTTATAGATGTAGATTAGGGCCTCTTCCAAGCTTAATTTCGAGCTGAATCTTGTTGGATTCTCTTGCAAAAATATCTTGACCAATTGGGCTTCATTTAAATAAAAAACATATCTTTTTTTAAGCTTCAGATTTCTTTCAAAAATAACTGGCCAATCATGTCTTTAGTTTCTTCCCGCCAACAGCTCCTGAGTTCCACAATACTTCACTTTATTTTTGTAACAAATCTTTTTAATACTTTGATCAAAATAAATTAAAATATCCACCGTTAATCCTCCTGATTAAATCTGGACCATTTGATCTTCTGCGCGAGTCCACATCTGGACCATACCAAGTGATATGTTGTGATCTTCTGCGCGAGTCCACTACTGGACCACACATCCTGACCTTCTTATTTCGGCCAACACTGGGCCATGGTCTGATCTTCTGATCTCGGCCAACACTGGGCCAAATACCTAAATCTGAACCATTGATCTGAAAATATTCCCTCTGATCTGGACCAATTCTAGACTTGGTCTGGATTAAACTGAAATTAAATCTGGACAAATAATATTTCAGTCTGGACATTTTACCTTCTATTTTGGATCAGATCTGGATCAATTATGGAGATCATTTCTTCTGGTCTGGACTTAGTTTCATACCCTGAACCATGCTATCTTCTGGTCTGGGTCAAATCTGGATTCATTCTCTTGTTCTGGACCCATTAACTTATCTTCCGATAAAGTCTGGATCAAGTCTGGGCTGTTCATTATTTCATTGCCAAGCCATCTTCTGGTCAGAATAACTTCTGGAATAAATCTAAAATTTGGCATCTTCTGGTGTGGAACAACTCTCCCTCTGGCAGGCTTCCCTCTGGTCTGGTCCAGGTCTCCTTATGACTTTTCTTCCTTCTGATCTAGGCCAGCAAAGATATCTTATGGTGATGTTTTGACATCCTGGAGTATCTTCTGGTACCTTCAGGATTCAATCTCTAGAACACTTTGATCTTCTGCTTCTTATTACTTCAGCTTCTGGTGACATTTGAATTAATAATTCAAGGCTCAAAATAAGATTACATGGAGTGCTTTTGTAAACATCAAAATCCTAAGTACTTAGAACCAACTTGGTTCCAACAACAAAGTGGGTTTTCAGAAACAAGCTGAGTGAAAAAGGAGAAGTTGTCAGAAATAAGGCACGACTTGTTGCACAAGGCTACAGTCAACAAGAAGGTATTGACTACACTGAGACTTTTGCTCCAGTGGCCAGGTTAGAAGCTATTAGTATCCTACTTTCCTTTGTTGGTAATAATAATATTTCATTATTTCAAATGGATGTTAAAAGCGCATTTTTAAATGGTTATATAGGTGAAGAAGTCTATGTTAAACAACCCCCAGGTTTCGAAAGTTCTGAATTTCCAAACCATGTTTTTAAACTTAAAAAATCTTTATATGCTTTAAAACAAGCACCTAGGGCATGGTATGATAGACTTAGTAACTTCTTACTTAAAAATCACTTTGAAAGAGGACAAGAAGACAATACTCTTTTTAGAAAATCAATAAAAGATGATATTCTAATTATTCAAGTTTATGTTGATGATATCATCTTTGGATCTACTAATGGCACTCTCTGCCAAGAATTTTCTAAATTGATGCAACAGGAATTTCAAATGAGCATGATGGGAGAACTTAAGTTCTTCCTAGGAATACAAATTGAGCAAAGTCAAAAAGGTATATACATTCATCAATCAAAATATACAAAAGAGCTTCTCAAGAAGTTTAAGATGAGTGACTGCAAACCTATGGCTACACCAATGCACCCTACCTGCTCACTTGAAAAAGATGACTCAGGCCAAAAAGTTGATCAAAAATCCTACAGATGTATGATAGGATCTCTCCTTTACCTCACTACTTCTAGACCTGACATTATGTTTAGTGTATGTGCATGTGCACGATTTCAGTCTTACCCTAGGGAATCCCATTTAACTGTCGTTAAGAGAATCCTTAGATACCTAAAAGGCACTTCCAACCTCACCTTGTTCTACAAGAAAACACCTACATATCAACTTAGTGGATATTGTGACAACACTTCAGCCATCAATCTAACCAAAAACCCTATCCTTCATTTTAGAGCCAAACACATAGAGATCAAACACCACTTCATCAGAGAATATGTTCAAAAAGGGACACTCAACATCCAGTTTGTAGACATTGACCATCAATGGGCTGACATATTCACTAAATCACTACCTGAAGATAGGTTTGACTTTATCAAGAAAAACCTTAACCTTACCTTCATCCCAGACCATATAGCTTAGTGAATTTTTTATTTGTTATATGTATTTTATTATTTTCTTGTAATTTAATATGTTCATGTTATTCAAAATGAAAAAAAAAAGCAGAAGATGAAGAAAAAAAATTCAAAGGATCTCCTTTATTCCTTCATTCCTTTTTGTCTGATGACAAAGGGGGGACAATATATTTGATAAAGTATCTGGGGCATTAGACTTAGGGGGAGAAAAATAAAATTGGAGCTTAGTCTTAGGGGAAGTCAAAGTCAAAAGAAAAATAGTTATCAAAAATACAAAGTTTTATCATCATCAAAACGAGGGGGGGGATTGTTGGAACCAAGTTCATTCTTTTAATTAAAGTTTTGATGTTAACAAAAGTATTTTATGAAAATCATATTTTGACTTAGAAGTAGTATGAAAATTCAGAAGATACATCCAGAGGATACCAGAGGATGTCATCAGAGGATACCAAAGGATTACTCCAGAAGATACATCCAGAGGATACCAGAGGATGTCATCAGAGGATACCTCCAGAAGATACATCCAGAGGATACCAGAGGATATCACCAGAGGATGTCATCAGAGGATACCAGAGGATCCCACTAGAATCAAGAATCAGAGGATGTCATCAAAGGCAAACATCAGAGGATATCATCAATCATTGGATATCATCAGAGGGAAGAAACAATGAAATCATCAGAGGATATTATGTTTGGCCCAGACTAGAAGGAAGCATGTCTAGAAGGAAACTTGCTCCAGACCAGAAGGAAACATTCTCCACAAGGAAACTTGGTCCAGGCCAGAAGATAGCATGGTCCGGAACATAAGACTTGGTCAAGACTTGGTCCAGACCAGAAGATAGCATGGTCCAGAACATAAGACTTGGTTCAGACTTGATCTATACCAGAAGATAGCATGGTCCAGAACATAAAGACTTGGTCCAGACTTGGTCTAGATCAGAAGATCAATGGTCTAGATCAGAATATCAATGGTCCAGGTCAAAAGATCACACAGTCCAAATCATGAGACATAATGGTTCAGATCAGATCACATGGTCCAGACTTGGTCGAGATCAGTAGATCATACGGTCCAGAATTTAAATCATGATGCAGATCAATGAAGACTTGATTAAAATTCAAACAAGACTTTATTGAATTTTGATAGAAATTTGATCAAAGTATTTAGGGGATTTGATTCAAAAATCACTGAAGACTTGAAGGAAATTCGAATGAAATCTGAAGCTAAAAAAAGATACGTTTTGAAATTAACAATAAAAGGATTGGCCAACAGAATTTTCAAAGGAAATATGAGCAGAATTTATCTCGAATTTAAGATTGGACAAAGCTTTAATTGCAGCTATAAAAAGAGGCTTCAGGCAGCAGCATTAGGCATCGAAAATACAAGAACTCAAGCTTCATATTCAACATAATCCGAGAATTCAAAAGAGAGAATCACTTGAGTGCAAAAGCAATATTTTCAAAGTGTTTTCGAGAGCGAAAAATACTGCACCAATCAGCTTTTCAGAAGCAACTAAAGAGTGTTAAAAATAGTGCAACAATCCGCTTTCCAGAAGCAACTAAAGAGTGTGAAAAACAGTGCAACAATCAGCTTTTCAAAAGCAACTTTGTAGAGTTCCAAACCCTTGTAATCAAACCTTTTAGATGTGTAGACTCCTTCTTCAATCTGGGGTTGTCAGATTGGTAGGAGAGGACTTGACTTGTAGGGTCAAGGTGTTGTTATCATTCCTCAAAAGTCTGGGGTTGTCAGACTGTTTGGGAAGACTGGCTTGGAGGGTCAGGTGTTGTGATTCAAAGCGTTTTGAATTAGTGGATTAAAGCCTTCGAAGTGAAGGGACTGGATGTAGCCAAGTTAATGGTGAACCATGATAAATTGTTGTGTTCTTATGTTAGTATTATCCGCTGCTAAGTCTGATTACTTATTCATCAAGTAATTCGCATCAACATTCAACAAAACAACAAAAGAATTCAAGTTTGGCAAACACAATTCAACCCCCGCCCTTCTCGTGTTTACACCTTCATAAGGGTATTTAGATATTTGTGGATTGGTTTTTTATTATAATATATATATATATATATATATATATATATATATTGTTAGTGGGAAGTAATATATATATATATGTGTGTGAGAGGCGAGGAAGGAAAAAACATTTTCCCCTGCCTGGAATTTCTTCTTCTTCCCTATTTCCGAAACCACTAAGTGTTGGTAGAAAAAAAAACCGCAAACACAAATCCTCATTTATTTTCTAGATCTAAGCTTCCATTCGAGAAGTTGCAATAGGGAAAGTTACTCCTCTCCACACTATGGTGCTTGTGAGCTTAACTTTTGAGGCGTCGACGCGAGCGAGAGTTTCACTGTATTTGATCGCAGTAGCGAAAAATGGTTGAGAAAGCATTAAAGAAGGTAAGGGCTCCTTCCAAATTTTTAGTTTGCATATAGAGACTCTATATGTGTGATTCATGGATGATTAATGTGTGATTGCATGATAATAAATTTCGACGTGAATATATATACATTCTGAGTGAAAATACGATTTGTTACCTATTATGAATTTTTTAATATTTACTACAAATATTCATATTTTGGGTCATTAATTGGCTTAATAGGTTAGGTTTGGTTTGGGATTATTTTGAGATATAATTTTGGTTCTTTTAAGCGAGAAAAGTTGCAAAAGTGTGATTGATGAAAGTTTTTATTTTATTTTTTTATTAATGGTTTTTAACAGCTACAATGGACTTGTTGCTTGAAAGATATCAAAATAATATTTCGTTTGTTTTTTTGGTAGAAACAAAATAATCTTTCTACTTGACTATCAGTTGCAACTTTGGTATATAATTCTAACATTTTGATTTAAAATATTTTACTGATTCCTTATACATATACCAAATTAGGACGGTTTATTTTTACCTCAATGATACCATATTATAGATATTACCTTCTTTTCAACTTCTTTTAAATTTCCTTGTTTTTTTAGAACCTTAAATTATGATGGTCTACTGAGCATTCTTGATGACTTGATTAATCAAGTAACACTATGCCAAAAATAGCCTTTTAAAGCATTTTTTTAAGCCCTTTACAACGCTTTTAAGCGCTATAGTATCTAGTGCTATTAAAAGATACAACAGCGCTATTGAAAATAAAATAGCGATGTAATAGGTAAATATATAGCGCGCTTCTCTTAGACTAGTTTTACAGTTCTTTTTCAAAAAAGCGTTGTAATAGGTACATATATATATATATAACGCGCTTGTATTATCAACTAGTTTTACAGCGCTTTTTTCAAAAAAGTGTTGTAATAGGTACATATATATAGCGCGCTTGTATTATCAACTAGTTTTACAGCGCTTTTTCAAAAAAGCGCTGTAAAAGGTACATATATATAGCGCGCTTGTATTTTCAACTAGTTTTACAGCGCTTTTTTCAAAAAAAAAACGTTGTAATAGGTACATATATATAGCGCGCTTGTATTATCAACTAGTTTTACAGCACTTTTTCAAAAAAGCGCTGTAAAAAGTTTAAAAAACGTTGTAAAAGGATGAAAACATGTCTTTTATGCCATTTTTTAAAAAAAAACGCTGTCTTTAAAATGAGATTTCAATTTTTTTCCAAATTCAGATTCTTATCAACATCAAATATCAATTACAAATCAAATTCAGATTCTTATCAAATTCATATTCTTAACAAATTCAGATTCATATTCACAGCAACAAATATCAACAATATCAATTACAAATTCACAATATCAATTCCATATATATTCACAGCAACAAATTACAAGTTCGTGACAGTAGCAACAAATATAACAATATTGACAGTAGCAACATATTCACAATATCAATTACATATTCACAACAACAAATATCATGCCAGTTCAGTAGCAATTTCCAGCAATTTCTTTCTTTACCCTACTGTAACAAAAAATAAAACAAACTAATTAGAATAATGATCAGTTCACACCAAAATATACAATAATAGTTTACAATTTCCAGCAATGTGAAACTCACCTATTAACAAATTATATAACTTTCAGTTGGAGCACATAGTGACACCAATCTTCTTTTATTTCAATTAGATCACTTTCGAAGTATGTTGAATCGAAGTTGTCAAAGTACTATGCGATATAATATTTGAGCATAAATAAGTTATAATCAAATATATATATATATATATAATTTATATATGAAAATCAAAATATAATGAAGAGCTAACTCAGAAAGACATGACTAGAGGCAATTGATTGAATATAGTAAAATGAAAATATAAAGAAATAGTTTAAACATCTTTTACTTGTAGTTGTGCAGTTGTTAACAAATTCAATAATGTTCAACAAGCTTCATTAATTTCATATGATGCTTCATAATTAATTACAACTATCAAATCAAAACAATCAAAAACACCAAAACAAATCACAATCATATAGTAATGCATTCAGTAATTTGAGGGATGTCAAACATAAAATCAAATGCTTTTGGAGTACCATACAATAAACAAAAGCAACAAAGGATTTAAATTTGAATACATGAATTTTCAACTGCAAGTGGCCTCAACAAAAGATTTAAATAACAGTCCATAACTGCAATTTGTGACAACGACATTAACAAATTTTATACATATGTTACAACCGCAATTACGGCTCATTATTTGACTGCAATATTCCATAATATCAATTATCACAACACGATAGTTAATTAAAAACCGCAATCTCAACCTATAAACAAGACATTTGTTATGATAAAATAAATACCAAATAAACACAAGTTTGAGTGTAACGAGCCATTAAATTGCAACTACATTAAGTGCAATTAAATGAGAAACAAGCATACCAACAAATCAATGGGAAGAGACTCAAGCCTTGATTCCGATTGACACTTTTCAATTCTCGGAGTTTTCGGCATCCCCAGCAAACCACTCTATTTAACCAAATTATCAGGCAAATGCATAAGAGGACTTTTATCAAACACTTTACTGTCATTAACCTCACTCTTCTCCTCGAACTTTTTGTTGGAACCAAGTTGGTTCTAAGTACTTAGGATTTTGATGTTTACAAAAGCACTCCATGTAATCTTATTTTGAACCTTGAATTATTAAATCAAATGTCACCAGAAGTTGAAGCAATAAGAAGCAGAAGATCAAAGTGTTCCAGAGATTGAATCCTGAAGGTACCAGAAGATACTCCAGGATGTCAAAACATCACCATAAGATATCTTTGCTGGCCCAGATCAGAAGAAAGCAAAGTCAGAAGGAAACTTGGACCAGACTAGAATGAAGCCTGCCAGAGGGAGACTTGATCCAGACTTGAAGGAATCAAATGTCAGATTTATTCCAAAAGTTATTCTGACCAGAAGATGGCCTGGCAATGAAATGATAAACAGTCCAGACTTGTTCTAGACCTAATCATAGGATGAATTAATGGGTCCAGAACAAGAGAATTAACCCAGATTTGACCCAGACCAGAAGATAGCATGGTTCAGGGTATGAAACTAAGTCCAAACCAGAAGAAATGATTTCCAGAATTGATCCAACCTGATCCAAAATCAAAGGTAAAATGTCCAGACTGAAATATTATTTGTCCAGATTTAATTTCAGTTTAATCCAGACCAAGTCCAGAATTGGTCAAGATCAAAGGGAAGATTTTCAGATCAATGGTTTAGATTTAATTATTTGGCCCAGTGTTGGCCGAGATCAAACCATGGCCCAGTGTTGGCCTAAATCAGAAGGTTAGAATGGGTGGTCCAGCAGTGGCCGAGATCAGAGGATCACAGCAGATCAGTTTGAAGGTGCAAACACGAGAAGGGGGGTTGAATTGTGTTTGACTTAACTTGAATACTTTTCCTGTTTTAATACTTTCAAAACAAAACTTGATGTATAATTAAAACAGAGTTAGCAGCGGATAAAAATAAAAATAAAAACTCACAAAATTTATACTGGTTCACCGTTAACGAGGCTACGTCCAGTCCCTTCGCCTTGAAGGATTTCACTAACTCAAACATGAATTACAACCTTGCTACTGACCCTCCAAGTCAGTCTTCTGAAATAGTCTAACAATCCTAGACTTCTTTGAGGAAAAACAACTCATGTTCTTGAGCCAATCTGACACCCCAGATTGTAGAAGAATTCACAACACTATGAATCTAATTGCTACGTACCTTGCTACCCTTTCTGAATCCCTCAGTTTGTAGACTCTACTTCAACAACTTAGATACAACCCTATCTAATTGCCAAGTAACCTGCTACCTCTACTGACTCCCTCAGATTGTAGACTCTACTTCAACAACTTAGATTTGCCACAGTGGAAAGAAAATAACCGAGTACTTGCTTCTTGAAGCTGAAACTCACAATTGACTTATATGAAAATTTGAGAGTGGTTGCTTTGGAAGTGTATGACTCTTTTGTGATTTTCGATACTGTATTCTTCAGCATTAAGTCTCTATTTATAGTTGTACTTTAGAACTTCATTGATGCTTTACTTCTGCAGTATATTTCGATTAATCTGTTTTGAAAATATTCTGGAGTATTTTGCTCAGATTCTGTTTTGAGCCTTTTGCTCACTGATCTATTTTGAACAATTTGCTCCGCTTCTGTTTTGAGCATTTTTCTCAGATTCTTTAATCCTCATGATCAAATCTGCACCATTAGATCTTCATGCGATAGTCTACATCTGGACCAGCCTATGTGATATTCTGTGATCCTCTGATTTCGGCCATTCCTAGACGCGCACCTGATATGCTAAAATCCTCTGAATTCGGCCTTTGCTAGACTGCACAGTCTGTCCCTCTGATTTCGGCCATCACTAGGCCATGGTCTGATTTTTTGATCTGGACCATCACTGGACCAAATAATTATTTCTGAACCATTGATCTGGACATTTTTACTCTGATCTGGACAGACTCTGGACTTTGGTCTAGAACAAACTGAAATTAACTTGAACAAAAAATATTTCAGTCTGGACATTTTACCTTTAATTTTGGACCAGGTCTGGATTGATTCTGGAACTCATTTCTTTTGGTCTGGACTTAGTTCCATGCCCTGAATCATGCTATCTTATGATCTGGGCCAAATCTGAATTGATCCTTTTGTTCTGGACTCATAAACATACCTTCTGGTCAAGTCTGGAACAAGTCTGGACTGTGTAATTTTTCACTGTCAGGCCATCTTCTGGTCAGAATAACTTCTGGAATAAAATTGATATTTGACTCCTGTTTGTCTGGAACAACTCTCCTTTTGGCAGGCTTTCCAATGGTATGATCCATGTTTCATTATGATTTTTCTTCCTTCTGTTCTGGGCCACCAAACATATCCTCTGGTGATGTTTTGACATCCTGGAACATCTTCTGGAAATTCCAGAATTCATTTTCCTTTGATCTCTGCTTCTGTTTCCTTCAGTTTCTGGGGCATTTAACTTAATAATTCAAAGTACAAAATAATTTTACATTGAGTACATTTGTAAGCATCAAAATCCTAAGTACTTAGAACCAACTTGGTTCCAACACAGTTTGCTAGACCAGGATGACCGAGATTAGAAGATCAGAAGGTTAGGAAGTGTGGTCCAAGGATGGTCGAAATCAGAGGATCACAGCATATCAATTAGTATGGTCCAGATGTGGACTAGCGCAGAAAATCAAATGGTCCAGATTTAATCATGAGGATTAATGGTGGAGATTTTAATTTATTTTGATCAAAGTATTAAAAAGATTTGTTACAAAAATAAAGTGAAGTATTGTGGAACTCAGGAGCTGTTGGCGGGAAGGAACTAAAGACTTGATTGGCCAGTTATTTTGAAAGAAAATCTGAAGCTAAATAAAAGATATGTTTTTTATTTAAATAAAGCCCAATTGGTCAAGTTATTTTTGCAAGAGAATCCAGCAAGATTCTGCTCGAAATTAAGCTTGGAAGAGGCCAAAATCTGCATCTATAAAAGGAGGCAGAATACTTAGCATCGAAAATCACAAAAGAGTCATACACTTCCAAAGCAAACACTCAAGTTTTCAGTGAGGTTAATTGTGAGTTCCAGCTTTCAAGAAGCAAGCACTCGTGTTATTTTCTTTCCCTTGTGTTAGATCTAAGTTGTTGAAGTAGAGTCTACAATCTGAGGGAGTCAGAAGGGGTAGCAAATTACTTGGCAATTAGATTCAAGGCATTGTAATTCCTTCTACAATATGGGGTTGTCAGATTGGCAGGAGAAGACTTGACTTAGGAAGTCAAGGTGCTGTATTCCTCAAGAGTCTAGGATTTTTAGACTGTTTGAGAAGACTGACTTGGAGGGTCAGTGGAACTGTTGTAATTCAAGGTTTGAATTAGTGAAATCCTTCAAGGTGAAGGGACTGGACGTAGCCTTGTTAACGGTGAACCAGTATAAAAATTGTGTTTTATTTTTACTTTATATCCGCTGCTAACTCTGTTTTTATTCATACATCAAGTTTTGTTTTAAAAGTGTAAAAACAGGAAGAGTATTCAAGTTAGTCAAACACAATTCAACCCCCCCTTCTCGTGTTTGCAGCTTCACTTTTATCAAACACTTTACCGCCATTAACCTCACCCGATCCCGAACCTAAAGACTTGTTACACTAAAGCTGAGCAAGAGTTCCAGTTTTCAAATACTTGTTCCCTGAGCTCTTCAATTTTGTTCTCCTTTTTCCAACCTTCCAATTTCTCTCCTTCGGCGTCGCTTTCTCCATCGCTATATCACCGTAAAATTCCGATTTGAATAAACAGACTCAATTCAACCTGAAAAAAATATAGAATCACCGAAATTGAATTCACTATAAACTATCATAATAAAAGAAAAACAGAAAATTAATTATTAAATAGAAATTTCAATAAAATGAAGAAAAAAGAAGAGAACTCACATTAGAGACAACAACAATTTTATCAGGTAAAAATTTATCAATTTTAGAGACAACAACAAATTAATAAATACAATACCTGAGACAACAATCACTCAATAGAGAATGGTTCAGCGAGAAGATGGCACATAATAGAGGAGACGAGGGTTCGTAAGGTTTGTAGGGAGAGAACGTATTAAATATGTTTTTATTTATATATCAAAACAGAACATATCGAACAAATTTCAAAACAAAACAGATTTATCATCTAACATTTTATATGATTTATCAGGTAACAATTTATCAATTCTAGAGACAACAACAAATTAATAAATACAGTACTTGAGACAACAATCACTCAGTAGAGGAGAGGAAGGTTCGTAATAGGGTTCAAAAGGAGAGAACGTACTAAATATGTTTTTATTTATTAATTTATCAAGTATATATAACTTCAACTGAACTTGTAATTTTACAACGCTTTTGTCCATAAGCGCTGTAAAAGGCTTTTAAAAATTAAATTTCAAAACATTTACATAGTTTACAGCGCTTTTATAAAAAGCGCTCTAAAAAGCGCTGTAAACATTATACGAGAGCGCTATATTTTACAGCGCTTTTATGCAAAGCGCTGTAAACATTATGTGAAATCGCTATAACCCTACAACAGTGCTTTTCTGTAAATCCTAAACCCTTCATGACCCTACAACAGCGTTTTTTTTAAAAGCGCTTGTCATTAAAGTGCTGTTGTATCCTCCATTAATTTTAAAATATTATACAACAGCGCTTTTAGTTATGAAGCGCTTTAAAATGCACATTGTAAAAGGCCATTTCTGGCGTAGTGTGATCTCACAATGTTAGATTTAAAACTATTGTCCTGCATTTGTAGATCTTTACTGGGTGATTAATTGAATGTCATACAGACAAAATGTCATAAAATTTAAGATAGATATAGTTGCTCCATTTTGTTTGAGAATGGATTGTACTTAACTTGAGAGGTCTAGTTGGCCATATCATTTTATTTTTTATACCATGCATTGACTTGATGGGGCGATAGAGAGGGATGTCAAAGTAAGATGGTTGAAATGGAGAAATGTTTCAGGTTGAATTAGTGATATGATAAAAAAATATTTCAAGCTTAAAGAAAAGTTACACCATTATGTTGGTTGAAGTGTTGAACTGAATGTTGGGAAGTAAAAAGCTACTAGAAAATAAAATCAATGTTACATAAATGAGTATGCTACTATTTTGTTTAATGCTACTATGTCTCATATAAAACATCAAGCGGATGATTTCCAATTGGAACATTAATTGAGATTATTCCGAACATAAAAAAAATACTACAATAAAATTAAAAATGGCAATGTTTGACTGAGAAGATATATTCTTTTACTATGAAGTTAACATTGTATAGTATGAATTTGTGGAGATTAAATTGAGGTGATTTATGTGTGATTGAGGAGTGGAATTGTGGAAATTGAATTTGATGTGATTATGTATTCATAACTAATAATATGTGCATTATGAATTTTTTCGAGAAAAAAAAATGTTTTGAGTATGCTCTATGATAAGTTTGAAAAATCGTTAGTGTTATATTAGTATTAAAAATGGGGAATCTTTTAATAGCTGCATTTATTTAATGATTATGGTGAAAAGAGTCAGAGTACGCTCATGCATTTCATAGCTTGTGGTGACCGTGATGGGCCACAGTGTCAGTGGTGATCGCGATGGGCCATGGTGTTAAGTGGTGACCGTGATGGGCCGCGAAGTTAAGTGGTGACTGTGATGGGCTACGGGTTGGTTCCATCTAATAGTTGGTCCATCTTATCCTTACGAGGATTTAACTGCATGTAAGGCATGTAATAGGCTACACTCTAAGTAAATCGTGCTAGTCTGTGAGTGACTGCACCATGGTAATTAGTACTAAGGCCTGTGATAGGCGGTGCAATTATGATTTACGCCCCTCGAGGAGGGTTTTGTCTTGGGAATTCCGAAATCATGTGCACTGGCATATAAGCATTGCATTAGGGTGATTGGCATGCGAGTCATGTTTATTATGATCTGTTATATGAAAATGATATGTGCAAGTACCTTAAATTCTAAGTTTCCTAATAGTTGTTTTGAGTGTTGATTATACCCTGAGCTTGCAACTTGATATGCATTCTTAGTCTTTTGTTTTCATGAAAAACATAGCTCTTATACATTCCAATATGTGTGTATACTTATTATGTCACTGTTTGTTATTTTGCTGGAGCTGCTAAGTATGATTGGTTGTCGTTTGACATAATTGTTAATTGTTAACTGTTAATTTTCGGTTGGTGACCCTTTACATTATTGTGGAAAATTGGGCTTTGCCCTCAGATGATACCTGAGTTCGTCCTATCAACGGTTACCCTCACGACGGAGACGTCGTTAGACTTCCCTAATCGACATTCGCCGACTACTTGGGTATACGACCCCATCTCAAGCAGGGTTACATATACGGGGAGGGTGATGAGATCAAGTAAGAGTGTTGGGGTAATGTCGCATGTGGAATATACTTATGGGCGGGTCGACTTTCCTGTACCTTCAAGATTAGTACTTGAGGCGAATGGGGTATATACAGATGCAGAGAGTCCTGTACTTGGAGGTGATACGGAAGCCACCATAGGTGTGGTGACTCCTACTGTAGTAGCAAGGGATGTGGTGCTTGGACCAGGAACAGGTGAGAAAGGTAAAGGGCCGATGCCAGCGGGGGAAGACATTCTAGGTCCGTCTAGGCTGGTCGGGGACTAGGGTTTTGTTGATGAACCACCGGTGCCTTGGTTGGTGTCACCGCGGATTGAGTCAGAGCTTCCACTCCCAGTGAACGATCCCTTACCAACTGTCACTGAAGTAGATGACTGTTTTGAGATTCCAGCGCCGCCGAAGCCACCTATATCGTGGATGGATCTGACTTTTGAGGAGACTGATCCTTCTATGGCTGATGAGGAGGAGGAAGTTACTTCGAGGAGAGATATTGCGTCAGATGGGACTTGCGCAGAGTGTGAGGTCACCCTTGTTACTATAGTTGTTAGTGGATGATCAAATTAGTTTTTTGTTGTATAGGGCCTTAGTGTCTTTTTGTGGTTGTACTTATTTTGTTTTGGGATGATTGTACCTATGACGTTCTTTGATAGTTGACTTTTGTTGGTGGGTCCATTTTCCTTTTTTTTGACGTGACCATGGGGGGGATAGCATTCTTGGAGCAGTACTTTTGTGCAGGTGTCTGCAGAGAATACCCCAGGGGTATGAGCGATGTCTGACAGGTCTCATAGCCCAGTGTATTTTCTATTTGTATATTTTGGATTATTGTCCCAAAAACTATTTTATCTTGTTTGTATATATGATGTAATTATTTATTACTCTTGTCGTTTTGTATTACGACGTATTATTTTAGTAAGTGGTTTTTTTTATAAATAAAAAAATGCACTCGCACTGTTAAAAATCAGGGTGTTACAGTTCCCTTGTGTCTTCTTCAACCTCACAACCATAAATCAACCCAAAAAAATAATAAGAAAAAAAACTTGTTTTTATCAAAAAGTACCCAAAACAAATTTATATTGATGCCTTTTGCAACAAATTTTTTTTATTAATCTAAAATTATTAGACACCCGAAAACCCCAGTGAAATTGTCTGAGACATCAATCTAAGGTTATGTTTTGTTTAGCACATTTTTTTTGTTTCCATTTTTTTTTTGTTCTATTAAAAAGAATATATTTACTCTCGTTCAGACATTTGAGCTTTTAATTTACTTTTAGTTTTTTTATCAGTTTTATTCAATTCTTTTAGTTTTATTCTTTTGTGTTATAATAATTTTTATTTTATTCTCTTATTAAGTTTTGGACTAAGTCAACTAACATCAACCACTAATGAGTTATGTATGCATCTAAATTAATTATTAAGTTTATTATTATTATCTTTAATAAAATAAAAATTTATGTTATTCAAAATCAATGTGGGTAAAAAGATTGACGAGATATTACATTTTGTCGATCTTAGTTTTAAGATGTTTGAGTTGCGACAACTTGATGATCTTAAACTCTAAATAATAATTATCTTTTAATAAAATAAGACTGACTGAGATGTGACATCTTATCAGTGATTGTTTAAGGCATCTAAGTTGTGACAACTTGTTGATATCAAACTTTCTTAACCAAATGCAAATTAATAACAAACTCACTAATCGTAAACACTTTTGTACTCAATATCTTTTTTTTTCATCAAACCAATAATATTTTTTTAAACCATTTTATCGCAAAAACTCATTTATTTAAAAGCAACCAACACATCTGCATTTTTTACCCAACAGCTACGTAGCTTTGATTTCTTCATCGCACCAAGAGATACGTAGAAGCAAAATCGCAGTCTTGTCAAGCATAATAATAAAAATTTTCTTTTTTCCTGTATATCTTAAATATACTTATATCACTAGATTTTTTTTCATAAAAAAAATTATATTCGCATTTAAAAAAGAAGAAATACATTTATATAAGTTAACATTTGCACAATTAATTATAGATAACCATATTTTAACGGATGTCATAGGGTGTTAATACCTTCCCTATGCATAATCGATTTCCAAATCTAAAATTTGGTTTAAACGACTATTTTTCTATTTTTTAAGGGTTTCCCAATGTTTTTTCTATTTTAAAATAAACTTTGATGGCGACTCTATTGAATTTGAGAAACACCCGAAAATTTAAATTGTGACACAAACTTTACAATATCCTTCCTTAATTGATACATCAATGTACATCAAGTTCTTCTTCCTAATAGCTCATCAATCACATTCTTGTAACAATCCTCCAAAGTAATTTGAACCCTATCTTCAAGAAGAAGATTCCTTCTTGACTTCTCTTGCAAGATAGTCATTAGAGTCACTTTTCTAGCCAAACCTAAAGATAATCTCTCTTGAATTCTTCAATGTAACACCAATCGATATCCCCTCGAAGGTTTACGTCTTTAATAGACACCCCAACACATAAATCTAAACTCTAAACTCTAAACCCTAAACTCTAAACCCTAAAAACTATTATGGCCTTGAATTCTTGAAGTTTTGGAATTGGTGAAAGTAATCTTACAGTTCAAAAGGTTAAGGATTGTTTATATATGATGCATGAAAAAGATTAGCAAAAGAAAGAAGTTTTCCAAGTAAAATAACAATTTTCTAACTATCATAACTATCACAAAACTATCAAATAACAAATATGTGAGTCTTGTGAACCAATTCACAGATGTTGTGACTCGATTAACACATGTTTTGAAAACCAACTTTAAAATACGCATCAATGTGAACTGATTCATACTGGGGTGAGTCAATTTATATAACCTATTGGTTTGTGCTAAGCCAATTCACAAGTCCGATGAGTCGATTCAAATGTTTAGAACACCCAGAAATATGTTATTGACATCTATGAGTCGATTCATACGCTTATAAGTCAATTTATAAAGTTCAAAATCACTTAGAAATGGTTTTCAATGTATTTAAAAGTGTGTTAATATGATATGAACATACAAAGTTTATGCATACTAAAACATGGTTTTTTATGAACTCTTTCTAATTCAAATGGAATTTACAAGAGATATATTGAGAATGAGAATCAACAAATGCATTTGGTCACCATTTTTTTTTCTAAGCTAAAATTTATTAAGATAAAAATAAAAAAATTATGGGTCAACCGGCCCTATTCATGTTAAGAGTAAATAATTGCTCCTATTCATATTAAGAATTTTATTTACGAAATTTAGAAGTCTCAAATTACATATTTTTTACATTATCAATAAAATATTAATTATCTTTTCACTATTAATTAACATTTATTTATTGTATCTCAAACCATTTCACTACTACGTTAACTAGTACTATTATGAGAATTTTAATCAATAAAATTCATTTTATCATTAAAATCAATACAACTAATAATATTTAGACTTAAAATCAGCTTTTTGGTTTTCATGTTTTGCGATTAGTGGATTTTGTCGGTTTTCCTCCATATTTTATGATGCAGCTTGCTCATTGATAACATGACGATGTACAAAACAATTGAATTGAATAAAATAGAATTATATTCGTGTTAATCTTTTTTTCATTCACAATCCTCGTTTGTGTGGTTATTAACAAATGTGGTCGCGAAATTTTATCGAATAATAAAATAATAAAATAAATATTGATTATTGACACATATTCTATTTTATTTAATTTGGATTTCTCACAACACTATCACATCATTAACATGTAACATTATAAAAAAAATTAAAAAATTAAACCACAAATTTTAAAACAGAATGACAGAAAATCCAATTTTAGAAATTAAAATTAATAAAATAAAAAGTCTAAAAATACAAGCTTAATTTTTTAAAAAACTATACACAAATCAAATGTAACAATTATTACACGAGTGGAGCAGCTAGTACAATAACGTGGTGTTTTTGTTTTGTCAAATAACGTGGTGTAGTTAACCAAAATAAAAGTACTCTGTCGTGGATTGGATTGGACTGACCAATGACAGATATATCCAGTTATCCACCCATACCTACGGCTTAAACTGGACCAACAACAAAAAAAGTTTTCCATTCATAAATAGTCATTAAATATAATTTTTTACAAGATAAATAGTCGGTAATTTTACTCTTTATTACCCTATTTAATCGAAATAAAAATCTGAGATTTTACTCTTTAAATTTTACAATTTTAAGAATTTTTCTAAAAAATTCAGTTTGAGATTTATTTTTGCGACGTGTTATATTTTTAATGGTGTGAAATTATTCGATGATGTGTTATTATTGATTTGAACTATAAATTGTAGATTTAATGGAAAATAAATTTACATGCACTCTATTGGCACATCAAAATTTAAAGCTGTTATCATACAATTTAAACATTTTTTAATATCGATGAATCATAATTTATTGTTAATATAAAAATTCTTTCCATAAACAGTATATATAAATTAAATTTATTTTATATATTATTAAAAAAATTCAGTCAAATTAGTGCAATTAATTTTGTTGATTTCATGAACAAAATAAGTGTATTTTATAAAGTGTCTTTTTGAGAACATTTTTATTTTAAATATTATTTTTTCTTAAATGTACCTTTGAGACAAAGTGCATGCAAATTTAAATTCATACAAAATTAGTTGTTTTTTATAAGGCTTAAAAGTACTCTATTTGAGTTGAGTTTAAATGTGATTGATTAATCTTATATTAACTACGAATGAATAGATTTTGCATATATAAAAGAGGTGATCATATACCCAATGTTTTAAGATCTTGGATCTTTGACTTGTTGTGGCTCTCGTACCTTCGAGTTCAACAAGTGGTTTTAGAACAACATTGAATTTTTGTATTAAATTATTGTATCGAAAGTCTTCTTGACAGAGTAGTTAGTATGCGTGTTCTGCTAATTGTAATTGTTCTTAATAATAATGGCAGTACAATAAGATGTGGAAGACTCACACTTGTGGGACAGATTATTGAATTAAAGTGTGAGCAGTTAGTCCTAAAACTATGACTGAACTAAATGTTTGTTACCTATATACACAATGTCTTAAGGTTTTATATGACAAAATTATCATTGTAAAATAATTTCATATTATATTTTCCAAATTAAATTACAATAATTTTAAATATTATAAATTACAAAAATACAACAACAAAAATTAATAAGTAATTAAATTAACAATTTCAATTTTTTTCAAAAATCTTGAGTGATCAAATAATTGTATTTTCTTTCTAATATGAAAAATAAAGATTTAATATATATAATATGTAAATGAAAAAACTACCGATATAAAAAATAAGTTTATTTCCAAAATTTAAATTAATATTCATATTTTTATAATTTTAAATAAATTTTTTTTATCAAATTATAAAAAATGACAAAACTATCCTTGTCATAAAATCATACATATTTTTATAATTAATATTTTATTTTTGAATTTAATATCAAATTCTATTGTTTTTTAATTTATATCTACATTTTCACATATTTCAATTTTGTATAGTTTAAATTATATTTTATAAGGGTAATTGAGTAAATTATTCTTCTTATTCTATCTTGTTGGTTTCTATCTATCCTAACTCAACTTCAGAATAAAAAATTTAACTAGAGATACATGATAGAATAGTAATCAGGAATAACTTATCGTATCATATTGATTAGTCAAATACTAGATTAAGATATGATATATTTAATAATTATATCATATTTTATCTTTGTGTCCACCAAAGAGACTCTTAATGTCTTTGAAATGTACATAATACTTAAATCATTACTTTTTTCTCGGTGGAAAATAAGGGGCAAGCCTCAAAAACAAAACAAAGAGACTATGCACTCCTCCAGTAAAGGAAACACTTCTCATATCTGCCAACAAGGCATTAGAAGAGAAAATATGACAAATATAAAAAAAAAAATGCAACTATCTCCAACAAGAGTCAAACCAAATTTAACAAAAGAATTTGCAACTTAATTTGTTTTCCTATACACATGTTTTCCACTATAGAATGAGAATCACGAAGACACTCTATAATTCGATGGTCCGAAGTGTAACTAAGATTACTAACACTACAACCAATTAAACATAAGATTTACTGCTACAAAATAAGTTGATTCAATATCAACTTTAGCAAACTCTCTATTGGCAATAAATTGAGTTCCATGAAGAATCCCTCAAAGCTCTTCCATGACAAAACTACAAGTACCAATATCATAAGAGTATCCTACCAAAAATCTACCATGCTCATCTCACACCACTCCACCATACGGTGCAATAGAACCATGATCAGTAACTACATCGTCACTTTTAAGCTTCACACAACCATGAACTGTGACACGCCACACAAAATTGTGAGCATTAGGGAAGTTAGATGAACTATGTGAAACATTTCAGTTATTTGTACTACACAAAAGCAAGAAAGCTACCTAATGATTAGAAGCAATTATGCACAAAGAAACTTGAGAAACTACATTATGAAAGATACCCTCGTTTCATTGTCTCCATAGGGCACCAATCACAAACACTAACGTTGTTGGCTAATTACTTCATCATGAATACATGTTTCACGCAAATTATTATTAATCCAACCACGAGTATCATCAATCAAAAATTGAGGTCACATATGATTATTTGAAATTTTTTATTCACGAAATGGCTTGAATGAAACGAAGGGTTTGAATAGAGTTTTAGCTTTTAAAACAAATTTTCAAAACTTTTCGAGTCACGCAGCAGAAAATACTAAAAGAAAACCCGCTAAACTTGCATACAAATGTGTATTGGAAAATATAATTTGATGGAAGGTTTTAAAAACACTTTGACTTCAATCAAACTACTGAAGATCTATAAAACACATAAGGAAATCATTATCGATATAAACACAATGAAATTAGAATTTTTAGTATGAATCAAATCTATGATGTTGAGAACAATGTACAACAAAATTTTGACTCAACAATTTAAAGTAAGAAATATTTAAAAACTAACATTTCCAATATCATAGTCTTTCTATCAATCAATGCATAAAATAGAAAATTCGCCACCAAACACCGATATGAACAAAATCAATAAGGAACGAAATTGAAAATATTAAAAGTTTAGGGAAAGAGAAAATCACAAGGTGATTTATACTGGTTTATCTACTCCGTCCTTTGTTGTAGAGTACTTTATGTCCTCATTTAAAAAGTGAGAGTTTCTTCCTTTATTATCGTTCGACAATTGTTACATCAATGTACATCAATCCCTTCTTCTTGAAAGCTCACAAACCAAATTATTGGAACAATCCTCTAAAGTAGTATGAACCTTATCTTCAAGAAGAAGAACCCTTCTTGACTCCTTGTAAGATAGTCCTTAGAGACACCTTTCTATCCAAATACAGATATCTCCCCTTCCATTTCTTCAATGCAATACCAATGATATCCCCTCAAAGGTTTATATTTGAAATAAACTCCCAACACACAAAAACTTGTCTTCGTTGTTTCTCAGACAAACTTCGATTGCAAGCCCGATTAGAATAAGAAAGAGTTTTCAATCAATATTTTGATCTTAGATGCATGAAGTTTTGGAATTGGTGAAATTATTCTTACAGTTGAAAACATTTAGGATTGTTTATATATGATGCATAAAAAAGATATGCAAAAGAAAGAAGATTTCCAAGTGAAATTATAACTTTCTAATAGTTATAATTGCCACAATACTCTCAAATAACAAGTCTGCATATCTTGTGAATCGTTTCACACGTGTTGTCAGCTAACTCATATGTGTTTTGAAAGCAAATTTTAAAGTCTTTATCAGTGTGAGTCGATTCACGCAGGAGTGAATCGATCAACAAAACCTCATGTTTTATGGTAACTCGATTCACAAGGCCTTTGAGTTGAATCACAGATCTATAACATAAAAAATTGAGTTTTATATACCTATGAGTCAATTCATAAGTTTATAATTCGATTTACAAAATTAAAAGTCACTTAAAAAATATTTTCAATGTATTTTAAAGTGTGTCAATACAATAAAAACTCGTTCACTTACAAAATTACCTCATGTTATATGGATGTTAAAACATGATTTTTCATGAAATTTTTCTGATTCAAAAGACATTTGTAAGAAATTAAAAATAAAAATCAACAAAGACATACACTCATCATCTTATTTAGACTAAATTAATTTTGACATTACTGTCAAAACGCTAAGTCAAATCTAAATTATGGAGACCGTTATGGTTAGCAAATCGAATCCCAAATAGATTTCTTTAATCTCATCACTAAATCAATATAATATATTAAAGCAAGCCCCCAAAATATTATGTTGACACATCACATTCTTATATGTCATGTAACACTAATTTTGTCACATAATCCTCATTCTATTAATTTTTTGTCTATATCTCTATAATTATAAAACCAACAATAAAAAATATAACTCCCATTAAAAACTTGATTTAATTGTCATTTACTTTTTTTTAATTCATTGCATATAAATACATCATAATATTTTAATAACATTTTAATAATTAAAATGTAGCAACCATAAATTATCACAAAATATATAAAAATGTAATCATCACATATTAAAAATCAATAATTAAACTTATGCACAAACAATCTAATATATTTTAAATTAAAATAAATAAAAAATATTGAAACACAATCATTTAAATTAACAAGTCTTTAAAACAAAAAAAAAATAGCAAAGGATATTTTTTAAAAAATAAAAATATTAAATTATACATTATATATTAAATATTTTAAAAGTAATATATAATTTGTGTTCATTTTTATCTTATTATTTATTGGATACATATTTTATTCCTCTAATATAAAAGAGTATTTCATCAAAATTGTATCATAGTTTCAATTACCAGCAAAAGTAATCAAAATTTAGTAGTGATGACTTATTATTCTTAATATTATTTTGTTTTTTTGTCGTAAAAAAAAATAATACTTTGAGTTTGTTCATTATATACACTCTCCAAAAAGGATAATTAAATCAAAATATATTTGAAAGAAACATGTGTCATAACACCTCTAATTAATAAATTAGTTATCAGAAGTTTAAGTGAAAATGAGACATGAAACATAAAATTTAAAAACTAGTAGTTCATTCAATTAGTAAAAAAAGTATAATGAAATAATAATACTCAAGATAAAAAGTAAAACAAAAATAAAAATAATGATTATATAAAAACCATTGCTTAAAAATATATCTCAAATCAATGTTTACAAAATATATATTTTATGTTTTATAGGAAGAAAGTATTCTACAGTGATTGAATGTTTAAAACAAAATAAAATGTATACAAATAATCACTCATTTTTTTAATAATATTTTTAGAGTCAAAACCACTCATAGTTTATTTTAATCTTTAAATTCTGTATATAAACAATCACTCATATTTTTTTAATCATATATTTTAGAGTGAAATTACTAATTTGATTACAAATTTTAATCTTTTTAATTGTATATACAAACAATCACTCATATTTTTTTAATCATATATTTTAGAGTGAAAATCACTCATTTTATTACAAACTTTTCAATTGTTTTTATTCCATTTATTCTTTTTATTATACAACCACTATTATTGTTATAAGATAAAAAACTTACAAATATTAAAACATTTTCTAATCAGATTAATACATTTATACACTATAAATATCACTTTCAAACTTTTTAAAAATTTATATTTAAAAAAAATTACAAAAATTACATATGCGCAGCTAGTTATTATTCCATGTAACACTTTTCAATTCCCTACAATTTTTAGACACAATCCTGGTACGGCGAATAAATCTACATGTAAAAGATATACATGTATATAGTTACCTATATGCATTTCATAAAAGTTTGTTTTTTTATTTTATTTTATTATGTCGTAGAACAATAATTGTGTAATCAGTAATATATTATGGTAATTAAGATGGAAGACAGGAGACCAATTAAACATTTTTTTCTAAAAAAAGAGCTTGGTCAATTTAATTATCAAGGTTTCTATATAATGATGTTTTTGTTTCACATGACTTGAAAACAATGTGAGATAGAAAACAAACCATAACAAGTGAGACATACTTTCCAAACTTTTCCTTTGTTCAGTTGTATTTAGACACTTTTTGCCACTATCATGTTTCAATTCACTTACCTCACAGCCTTATATTGACATGTTATCATATTCATGTTTCTCTCTATTGCCATAAATTTTTTTACCACACCCCATTGGAAGCTTAAAGGGATTTTGTCTAAAAGTGAAAAGGTCCAAACCCAAAGCACAGTCAATGTCCATCATTTTCCATATTGTATTTCCCCACATGAATAATTGAACATGAACATGAAAATGTTTGATGGGTGGAACAATAATAGAAACATATGGTCATGATAGGAATTTAAAATTAAATTGAGTTTTTCTATTTTGACTCATTTGAGTATTTTATTTTTATAAATAATAAAATTGAGGATTTTTGTTGTGTTATAGACAAAACTGAAATTGCTCAGATATCAATGTGGCAGGAAAAAGAACAAGGACAGGCTTAGGTTTGATGTGAATTCTTTATAGAAACTATTGATTTGGACATGTCAGAGACAAGGTTTAGTAAATTATATATCTTCGTTCCCCCATGAGAAGCCTAACAATAACAACAACTACCCTAACAAAAAACAACAACAACAACTTCAATATGAAGTTTGTTTATAAGTGCCCACGAAACTTGGTAAAGAGTTAACTGACCCCTGCTAAAAGATTTTGAGTTTAATTTATACTATTGATATGGAGACTTTTTTGACTATGATCAGTAAATACTTATGGATATGAGTTTTAGCCTTGAAGCTTGACTTAACTTAGAAAAACAGTTATATTCAACTCATCTAAACTTTTTTTATTAAAAAAAAGTTTTGTTATAAATATTAAACATAAAAAATGGTTTGCCTGCCTTCAATAAATAGCTATGTCATAAATTGAGTTTTATAAATTGAGTTTTATATTGATTATTTTGAAATTCATTTTTTTTCTTTTAACTTTGATTGATCATTAAATAGCTATGTCAACGCTTTTTAATGAATGATTTATAAATATTTCTATCAGTGCTCTTTGAATATTAAAATCTATAATAATCTTTTAACTTTGAAACACAACTCATCTAAACTTTCATTCATTAAAAAAAAGTTGGCTTATGAATATTAAACATACAAAATCATTTGCTTGTCTCTCTTTCCTTGCTTGAGTTTTAAATTGATTACTTTGTTGAAAAAAAGGTACATGCATGTTCTTTTCTCTCTTCTTAAGACACCTTACACTTCAAGCAATATTCATAGAAAGGCCTGTACTAGACCTCAAAAACAATAGTGAATATAGTTATAAACCCACAAACATTCAACAAAAAAACAAAAGAATTCAAGTTTGACAAACACAATTCAACCCCCCATTCTCGTGTTTGCACCTTCATGATTATCTTTCAAAGTTGTATTTTCTGTTTTAAGCTCAACACTTTCATTTTTTAAAACATTAATTTCTTTAGTCAGATTTGCATTTACTTTCCTAAGTTCTTTTAGTTTTAGAGACAAATTGTTGTTTTTATTTAAGAAATCATTTAAGAATTTAATTAATTTAGATTGGGTTATGTTAGAAAGTACCTGAATTTTTTCATCTGCTGATTCATTTCCAGAGTCAGAATCATTCCAAGTAGCCATCAAAAACTTTTCTTGGGTCTGGAGTTTTTCCTCTGATGTTTCCCTTTTTCCAGATTTAGACATTCAGACTTGACATGCCCAAGTTCATTGCATCTATAGAAGATGATGTTTTTCTTGTCATTTGTTGGACTGGTTGGAATTTGTTTGAGAGAATGGTTTTGCTGTTAACATTCTTTGAGTCCACATTCTGGTTATCTGAATAATTATCCTCTGATTTTGCTGTTAACTTCTGAGCCTTCTTCTGCTTGGATTTCAAAGCCAAAGTCTTCTGCTTCTCCTTGGGCTCATCCTTTGTAAGCTCAATTTCACAGGATCTCAAGGAGCTAATCAGTTCTTTCAATTTATGAGTATTTAGATCTTTAGCTTCTTGAATGTTCGTAATCTTAGGTCTCCACTTGCTTGGTATCCAATTTATGAGTATAGAAAGCATTACATAAAATACTTATTGCTTAGAAAAATTTACAACAATTTTTTAAAGTAAGAATACCTAAACATTTATTCATTTAAATAATTAGTAATTAGCACATTTATGTAATATTAGTAAGAAAATGTTTATTCAGAAGCTAAAATAAAGTAAAAGCAATTAATCCTAACGGAAGGGAACCTAGTTCCGTATTTCTAGAATTCTAGTGCATTTTAAAAGTTGGTGACAAAAGATTAAAAATAAACTTAGAAATATCGCATCAATTTTATTATTACAAAATTGTCTTGAAAAAAACTCAAAACTCATTTCTACCCCACATTCGCCGCACATCAATACTCATCAACTATTCTTGAATCTTGTCGAACTCATTAGTACCTAAAATGTTGTTGTAAGAGTAAGTTTTTTTCCATCATCCACAACAAACCAAAGCTAAACATAACCCACTAACAATCATGTAATATGATTTATAGATCACTTTTTAAAATCATCATCTTATTCTTGTATCACTAAGATCACATACCACACACCCTTATCATGAGTATTACATATTCATAGACAAATAATCATAAAAATTATAACTTTCGCCACATACACATAAAAAATCGAAACTTGATTTCATATACACCATAAAAATTAAAACTTTTAACATATATAAGAAGAAAATTTAAACTCCAACTCATATACACCATCAAAGTGAAAACTTTATGACATATAACATATAGATTCAACATTTATTTCATATTCATCATAAAAATTAAAACTTTGTCACATATAACATGAAAATTCATACTTTACATTAATGTTCATCATAAAAATTAATACTTTATCACGTATAACATAAAAATTTAAACTTTATTTCATATTTATCTTAAAAATTAAAACTTTATCACATGTAACATAAAAATTCATACTTAATTTCATATTCATCATAAAAATTAAAACTTTATGACATATAACATAAAAATTCATACTTTACTTCATACTTGTCATAAAAATTAAAACTTTATCACATATAACATAAAAATTCATACTTTACGTCATATTCATCATAACAATTAAAATTTTATTACGTATAACATAAAAATTTATAATTTACTTCATATTCGTCATCAAAATTAAAACTTTATCATATATAACATAAAAATTCATACATTTCTTCTTAAAAATCGTATGTTACATATCGAACTTAATGTAAAGGATTGGAGTTTTATCATTTTATTCCATTAGTCTACATTTAATCCTTTTAAAAGGAAAGCAATTAAAATAATAATAATTTCACCTATCCAACCAACAGTCTAACGTTAATTTGTGTGGGGAAAATCCCTTACCTTGTCCGCTTTTCTTCCTAGCACAAAGCTCTAAACTTTTGATGCGCGAAAAGATGAGGGGTGACGGTGATGGTGGCTAGCGTTTCGGTATTCCTTTTGTTTACAGAATCTTGTTTGTAAAGGATTTGTGAGTTAGGTTTTTGTTTTTGTTATTCTGCTTATTATTACTAAGTATGGAAAAGTTGTTGACTTTAGGGAAAATTTAAAGTGGAGATTGTAAGAACAGAGTTGCACCTAAGAGGGGGGTGAATTAGGTGTTAGACAATTTTTCTGTTTTTAGAGTTTTGTGAGATTGTTCAAGTGATAGTTTTGAGTTTGTTTAATTTGCTGTGTTAGTGAATGAAAGCTGTAAATGACAGAAAGTAAAACACACAGAAATTTATCCTGGTTCCCCTTACAACCAAGGGTACATCCAGCCTTCTTGCACACCACAAGAGATTTTCCACTTTGTTCGAATATGTTACAAGTCTAACCCTAAGACTTAAGTTACAAATTCTTTAACACTTAACAGAAGATAGTACACCACTATCTCAGTTAACAATACTTGAAGAATCTACACTAAGTTCTTCAAGTGGTACAATGACTTTATTTGATTTTGTACTGATGTTCTTAACTAAGAACAAGGTTATAACACTAAGTATTTGATACTTAATCAATCACACTTCCAAGTACAACTGAGAACCTTTCTTAATGATATGAAAATGGAAAGCATGTACTTGAAAATATGAAAATTAAGTTTTTGAAGTGTTTGATACTTCAGAAGATTGATTCTAAAAAGGTAAGTCGAAAGTTCTCTGAAAAAAAACTGAAGCTTTGAAGTATTTATACTTCATAGGAAACACTTCAGATCAATGGCAATGGTTCCCAAAAGTTTTGATGAACTTATGCAATGTTTCAAAACTGAAAAGTTGCATTGTTTCGAAGTTGTATTCAAATACAGCCTTAGTGTATTCGAATACACTTCTATAACGTTCAGTTTTTATTTAAAATTTGAACTTCGTATTCGAATACGATACCTCGTAGTCGAATACAAGTATGAGAATTTTGCCACTAACTTGAGTTGTATTCGAATACGCGAAGCTATAGTCGAATACAAAAGTTTAAATTTAGCTACTAACTTGCAATTTGTATTCGGCTACGATACTTTGTATTCGAATACAGATCTTCAGTTTTGGCTACTGACTTGCAATCTGTATTCGACTATGAAACTTCATATTCGAATACAGATCTTCAGTTTTAGCTTCTGACTTGTAATCTGTATTCGGCTACGACACTTCGTATTCAAATACAGATTTTCAGTTTTTTGTAAAAACTTTATTTTCAAGCATATATTTATGTTTTTAAATATTTATAAAATATTTTAACGCATATGCTATCAAGAAGGTTCTCATAATATTGTATTTGAAATGTATTTTGATTTAATATTAAATACTTTGCCTAAATATAAATTTGAAGGATGAGTTGCTTAATATCCTTTTGCTTTTTTTTTATCAATGAACTTTTTGTCTTCATAAAAATGTAGATCTTTAATTTTCATTCTCCCCCTTTTTGATGATGACAAAAATCTTGTTGCTTGAATTTTTCAACGTCTTGATTTCTCCCTCTAGATATGTGTTTACTCGCCCTTGGTATATGTTTTTCTCCTTCTTAAGTGTTGGAGGATCTGTATAAAATAACTAGCAACAACAATAAATATACACTTTTTCTCCCCCTTTTGACATTATCAAAAAGGAAGAGGATACTAAAAAAACAAAGCATACACAAATAGAGATAGAAGCATCACATGATATATAGAAGGATTTGCAATTAAATGAAAGTTTAACAAAACCATGTCTAGTAATACATATTAAAAGAAACTAAGAGTTTTAATGGAAAAGTTAAACATAGCAGAAACAAATAACAAAAACTGCAAATAGCCAATTTAATCATCTGAGTCTGGTGGGAGATGCAGATGGTCAATTTTGTCTGATATGTCACTGAGTTCTTGATGAAAGAATGTATGATGTTTAGTGATGGTTGTATCAAGATCTTGGAAATGGTTGTTGAAGGAAGCAGTCATGTTTTGAATTTGATTACTGAAAGAATCATTCAAGTGTTGGAATTGATCTATGACAAAGGATTGAATGAAGTTAAGTTTGTCCATGATCATTCTGTTTGAGATGATGTCTTCAGCATGTGCTATGTTGTCTGGTTCTAGTGCTACTGTTGTTACTGCTTATGGTGCATCTTCTAGTGCTGCTTCTGGTGCTACTGCTGGGCCTGTTGGTGGTTCTGCTTCTTCTGCATTGTTATCTTGGGCAATTGATGAACTTTGTCCAAGATCACCCTGATGGACATAAATTGGAAGTGGTTCACTCCAAACTATTTTCATACTAGGAAAAACACTTAAATCCAGCAAATTATCTTTGGTGGTTTGGTACAACACCTCGCCTGAGAAATCAACTTTAAAATGATCCAGAATTCTTGTGACTTATCTTGCGTAGGGTAAAGCTATAGAGTCTTTGGGAGCATATAGAACTGAGCAGACGAAGTAAGCCCAATTTAGATCAGCCCCTTCTATCATAAAGATCATAATTTGAAGTTCAAATTCATAAATCTGTGAGTAGTTCCCTGCTTTTGGTATCAATATATAGCTTAAGAAATAATGCAGTAATCTGTTGTCAACAGTCAGATTACCGACACCATATCTTTGTCTAGCAAACTCCGAACCAGCCTGTGTGCGTTTTCTTTCCATAGTATCTTTGTCAAAATGGCACAACGAAATATAAGCATCATATTTTGTAATGTTTACCCATTCACATAGATGTCCTGGACACATCTTTTGACCTTCATAAGGTATATGCAGAATTTCTCCAATAAGTTTAGTGTCTAAATTAATAATCTTTCCTTTAACCTTAGACACTAATTTAGACCCATCCTTTTCAAGATTACAGAAGAATACCCTAACTAGGTCAGGATAAATAGGACCATTGTATCCAATAAATTCTTCTAATTTTTGAGTTTTCAGTAACTCAGGAAATTTAAACTCAGAAAAGGAATCAAGCATACCAATTTTTGGAGTTATCAGCTTTTTGTCAGAAAAATGGGTTCTGAATCTGTCCAACTCTTTTGGGGAGTGAAGTAATCTAGATAGGTCAGCCATATTGTCATTTCTTCGTTTCTTTGAGGGACCCACAGTAGCAACCTTGGTTTTTGGTCCTCTTTTGCGTGCATCCATTCTTGAGAAGATGAAGTTTACGGTGTTTGGGAAATTTAGGGTTTTGGGTTTGATTTCAAAGTAATCTTAGATGTAATGTATGATGAGGGGGGTTTAGAGATGATTGTATGTAGGTTTGGATGAAGTTTTTGAAGAAAGGAAATCAGAGACTTTGATTGTAATCGGCTACCAGTTTTTGTATTCGTAACCTAAAACTGTTAACAATCCTTTTATATGCTAAAAAAATTCGAATCTGTATTCGACTACAGATTTGGTGTATTCGAAAACAGGTTTTTCTGGGAACGTGTATTCGAATACAAACTGTTTGTATTCGAATATGACAGTAAAAATTTTGTTTTTAAAGTGAAATTTTTAACAATAAATAAACCTGAAAAAATATTCTAGTTCCCTTCGTATCTTGTAAAATGATTCTCTAGGTAGTGGCTTTGTAAAAATATCCGCTAGTTGATTATGAGTGTCCATGAAGGTAACTTCAACATTTCCTTTGAGCACATGATCCCTCAAAAAATGATGACATATGTCGATATGTTTGGTTCGAGAGTGCATGACTGGATTGTTAATGATGTTGATAGCACTGTATTGTCACATTTCAGAGGAATACACCCCAGATCAAGTCCATAGTCACATAGTTGTTGCTTAAGCCAAAGGATTTGAGCACAGCAACTGCCTGCTGCTATGTATTCTGCCTCTGCAGTACTTAATGCCACGCATGATTGTTTCTTACAAGACCATGATACTAGTGCATTTCCTAGAATGTGACAGGCGCCGCTTGTGCTTTTTCGGTCCGTCTTACATCCTGCATAGTCAGAGTCAGAATAACCAATAAGATTGCATATGCTACCTTTTGGATACCATAGGCCAACATTGGTTGTTCCTTTTAGATATTTCATTATCCTTTTTACTGCTACAAGATGTGATTCCTTCGGATCTTCTTGAAACCAGTTTCGTCTCTATCAACATACATTCTAGATCCCATAGGAGTAGCACTTTCTTTGCTGCTGTCCATCTCAAATCTTTTTAATAATTCTTTACAATATTTTGTCTGATGAATAAAGATGCCATTCTTAAGTTGCTTGATTTGAAGTCCTAGGAAATAATTTAATTTTTCCATCATGGACATTTCAAATTCTCCTTGCATCATTAATAGAATTCTTCACATATTTCATTATTTGGTCAATCCAAATATGATATCATCTATGTAGACTTGAACAAGTAAGGTATGATCATTTGTTCTTTTAATGAATAAGGTTTTATCAACTTTACCTTTTTGAAATCCATGTCCCCATAAGAATTTACTCAACCTATCATACCAAGCTCTTGGAGCTTGTTTCAAACCATAAAGCGCCTTCTTTAATTTGAAGACATGTGAAGGATTTTTGAAGTCTTCAAAGCCAGGTGGCTGTTTGACGTAGACTTCCTCATTGATGTAGCCATTTAGGAACACACTCTTGACATCCATTTGAAATAGTTCAAAATCCATAGAGCAAGCATAAGCAAGTAGTAGTTGGATTGCTTCTAATCTTGCTACTGGAGCAAATGTTTCATCAAAATCAATCCCTTCTTATTGATTGTATCCTTGTACGACCAATCTTGCCTTATTTCGGATAACTATTCCATTTTCATCTAGTTTGTTCTTAAACACCCATTTGGTACCAATGATGTGTTTATTTCCTGGATTTGGAACAAGTTCCCAAACTTTGTTTCTTTCAAACTGATTTAGTTCTTCATGCATGGCAAGTATCCATTGATCATCTTTGAGGGCTTCACTTATTTTGGAGGGTTCTATTTGAGAAAAAAATGCCATATTTAAACAAGCATATTTGAGATTCAGCCTTGTAGTGACTCCTTTGTTGATATCAGCTATTATGTTGTCAATTGGATGATCACGATGGGTTTTCCATTCTTGAGGAAGATCAATGTGTTGATCTAGTTGTTCTATATTGATTTCGTCCTTTTGAGTTGTTTGATCAACTTGATTTTCTTTGCTTGTCTCATCATCATCATCATAAATAATTTTATCCTCTTTCGAGGGGTTAGTTTCATCAAAAGATACATGTATAGATTCTTCAACTATCAAAGTTCTTTTATTAAAAATTCTAAATGCTTTACTAGTTAAGGAATAACCAATAAAAATACCTTCATCGGCCTTCTCATCGAATTTGCCGAGATTATCCTTACCATTATTTAACACAAAGCATTTGCATCCAAATTTGTGAAAGTGAGAGATATTCGGCTTTCTTCCTTTATAAATTTCATATGGAGTTTTCTTCAGCATTGGTCGGATTATGACTCGGTTGGATACATAACAAGCTGTACTTACAGCATCTGCCTAGAACTATTTTGGTAGACTTGAATCACTTAGCATAGTTCTTGCAAGTTCTACCAATGATCTATTCTTTCTCTCAACAACTCCATTTTGTTGAGGTGTTCTTGGTGCAGAAAAATTATGGAAGATTCCATTTTCTTCACAGTATTCTACAAAAGAGGCATTTTGAAATTCTCCTCCATGATCACTTCTAATTGATACAATTTTGGTTGCTTGTTCATTTTGGACTAGTTTGGCATATTTCTTAAAAGCTTTAAAAGCTTCATTTTTATTTTCCAAAAATAAGGTCCTTGTGAACCTTGAAAAATCATCAACTATTACTAGTCCATATGAATTTCCACCAAGACTTTTAGTTCTTGATGGTCCAAACAAGTCCATATGTATTAATTGAAGTGGTCTTGAAGTTGATATCATATTTTTGGGTTTAAAGGAAACTTTAGTTTGTTTACCTTTTTGACAAGCGTCACATAATTTATCCTTAATGAATTTCATTTTTGGTAAGCCTACAACAAGTTCATGCTTGACTAACTTGTTTAAGTGATCCATATGGATATGTGCAAATCTTTTATGCCATAGCCAAGCATCATTGTTGTCACTTACCATAAGACATTTCATTTTTAAGGATAAATCATCAAGATTAATTATAAAAATATTTTTGAAACGCTTACCAATAAACTGAATTTCATTTGTTACCTCATTTTGGATAATGCAATCATCTTTGTTGAAAGTGATTTTGTAACCTTTGTCACAAAGCTGGCTTATGCTTATGAGATTGTGTTTTAACCTTTCAACATAGAGGACATCTTCAATTGAAGGAGATGGAGCAATGCCAACCTTTCCAATGCCCAAAATTTTTCCTTTGTTGTTATCTCCATAGATCACATAACCTTTTGACTCAAGAGTTAGTGCTGAAAATTTTGTTTTGTCGCCGGTCATGCGCTTTGAACATCCACTTTCCAATGCCCAAACATTAGGTGTGTGACCATTAAGACCACAATAGAAACATTTTGGACTCTTTTTAGGAAAGCATGGTTTCTTTTGAATAATACTTTTCTTAGAACAAAGATGATTCTTTTGAACAACTATTACTTTCTCATTTTTGGATTGTTTACTTGCTTTTACAAAGATAGTTTTACAAATACTTGGTTTATCAAATTTTGAGTAACCAAGTCCACTTTTGTCATTTGAATATCTTTGCATGCTAAGTATATTTTCCAAACCAAATTGTCCTTTTTTGTACCTTTCTATAACTATTCATTTGGACAATTTTAAAAGAAAGTGAATCACATTTAATGCATGTAGAAATCTGTTTTTGTTTTTCAGAATTTTGTTCCATAGTGTCAATCTTTTTATTTAGAGATAAAATCTGTTTCTTTTGATTTGACACTACTTTGTACAAATTTCTACATTCATTAAGTAATTCTTTAATGGCTTGTTGTGCATCATTATCTTCAACACAAGAATCATTATTATCATAGCAAATAGTATTACTACTAACCTCTTCTTCATTATCAGAATGATGAGATGCCATCAAAGCAACATTAGCGCATTCGTCATTATCTGAATTTGATGAAGAACTTACTTCATTATCTTCCCATGCTATGTACGCCTTTTTGAACTCTTTTCTTTTAGTAGCATTCTTCTTGATAATGTTAGGACATTCTGCTTTTATATGTCCTGGTTTCCCACACTCAAAGCAAGTAAAATTCTGATTTGTAGTAGAATCATCTTTCTTCTTGAAGTTTTTCTTTCTTGTAAACGTTTTATCGTTTTGAAGAAATTTACCGAACTTTTTTACAAGAAGGGTGATGTTTTGCTCTTCATCTGAATCTTCTTCATTCATCAATTCTTTTGATTCTATTCTTAATGCTATATTCTTTGTTTTCTTTTCTAAACTCTCATTCTTTTCCAATCTTTCTAATTCTTTTTCATGCTCTTGTAACTTTCCAAAAAGTGCTGAGAAATACATTTTTGACAAACTTTTCTTTTTAGAAATTGCTGTCACTTTAGGTTGCCATGCTCTAGTTAATGATCTCAGAACTTTTAGGTTCAATTCATCATTAGTAAAGCTTTTTCCAAGTGATGTCAAGTGATTTGTTAAGTGAAAAAATCGTTTCTGCATGTCCAGAATTGCTTCTCTTGGTTGCATTCGAAACATTTCATATTCTTAAGACAAAGTGTTTAGTTTTGAACGTTTTACCTCAATTGTTTTGTCGTAGGTTACTTCAAGAGTATCCCATATCTCTTTTGCTATTTTGCAGTGGGATATACGAAAGAATTCGTCCATTCCTAATGCTGATTGTAACATGTGTTTGGCTTTTTTGTCAAACAATACTTTTCTCTTTTCATCGTCTATCCATGAGGCTTTTATTTTTATTTTTTCTCTATTGTTGATGACTGTTGTTGGAATATATGGACCATTTTCTATAGCCTCCCATATGTCATCTCCTTGAGCCTCAAGGTATGCTTGCATACGTATTTTCCAAAAATCATAATGTTCACCGACAAAGCAAGGTGGTTTATTACTGCTACCACCATCTCTAAAAATAGGTTGTGCGGAAGCCGTGAATCAAGGAGCAAATTACCAAAAACCTTCTCTGATGCCAATTGGAAGAACAGAGTTGCACCTAATAGGGGGGTGACTTAGGTGTTAGACAATTTTTCTGTTTTTAGAGTTTTGTGAGATTGTTTAAGTGATTGTTTTGAGTTTGTTTAATTTGCTGTGTTAGTGAATGAAAGCTGTAAATGACAGAAAGTAAAACACACAGAAATTTATCCTGGTTCCCCTTACAACCAAGGGTACATCCAGTCCTCTTGCACACCACAAGAGATTTTCCACTTTGTTTGAATATGTTACAAGTCTAACCCTAAGACTTAAGTTACAAATTCTTTAACACTTAACAGAAGATAGTACACCACTATCTCAGTTAACAATACTTGAAGAATCTACACTAAGTTCTTCAAGTGATACAGTGGCTTTATTTGATTTTGTACTGATGTTCTTAACTAAGAACAAGGTTATAACACTAAGTATTTGATACTTAATCAATCACACTTCCAAGTACAACTGAGAACCTTTCTTAATGATATGAAAATGAAAAGCATGTACTTGAAAATATGAAAATTAAGTTTTTGAAGTGTTTGATATTTCAGAAGATTGATTCTAAAAAGGTAAGTCGAAAGTTCTCTGGAAAAAAAACTGAAGCTTTAAAGTATTTATACTTCATAGGAAACACTTCAGATCAATGGCAATGGTTCCCAAAAGTTTTGATGAACTTATGCAATGTTTCAAAACTAAAAAGTTGCATTGTTTCGAAGTTGTATTCAAATACAGCCTTAGTGTATTCGAATACACTTCTATAACGTTCAGTTTTTATTTAAAATTTGAATTTCGTATTCGAATACGATACCTCGTAGTCGAATACAAGTATGAGATTTTTGCCACTGACTTGAGCTGTATTCGAATACGTGAAGCTGTAGTCGAATACAAAAGTTTAAATTTAGCTACTGACTTGCAATCTGTATTCGGCTACGACACTTTGTATTCGAATACAGATCTTCAGTTTTGGCTACTGACTTGCAATCTGTATTCGACTATGACACTTCGTATTCGAATACAGATCTTCAGTTTTAGCTTCTGACTTGTAATCTGTATTTGGCTACGACACTTCTATTCGAATACAGATTTTCTGTTTTTTGTAAAAACTTTATTTTCAAACATATGTTTATGTTTTTAAATATTTATAAAATATTTTAATGCATATGCTATCAAGAAGGTTCTCATAATATTGTATTTGAAATGTATTTTGATTTAATATTAAATACTTTACCTAAATATAAATTTGAAGGATGAGTTGCTTTATATCCTTTTGCTTTTTTTTTTTTATCAATGAACTTTTTGGCTTCATTAAAAATGTAGAT